>CM062608.1:26301903-26610175 GCA_031470985.1 Agastache rugosa
ATATCTCAGATTCTTGATTATCTCTTTGCAAACACGCTCCCCTAGTATCTTCGTCATTCTAACCTCTTGCTACAGAAGAATATCATGGCCCCAGAGAAGATAACACCAGGAGCAAGCCAGACTGAGAATTTGATGTCAAAGATTCATTTCGAGAGTTGTTTAACTCTCAAGAACTACAAGAACTCAGAATTCCAGTATGTGTTGGATCTCATCGAGAAAGCCGGACTTTTGCAGTGGGCGACTGCAAGACCGAAGAACATCTTCCGCAGAGAAGTCGCAGAGTTCTTCCTAGAGATGACTAACCGAGATGATCGACTCCACTCCAACGTCTCTCTGCAACTCAAGGAGAAGACAGGACATACAACTCCGTGGGATGTCGACATCAACATCAACCGAATGTGGAACAAGTTGTTGAACCTAAAGACTCTTGGGGACCGCTCCCCAGATAACTACACCAGAGAAGAAATCCAGACCGAACTGGATAAGATGTTGTTCAAACCGGAACCTTACAGGGCGAGTATGTCCAAGCTCCTGCTAAAGTCCAAGTTTAGATTACTTCTGGATGTCACCCAGAAGTGCATCCTTGGTATTGCTGGATCTCAAGGAGAGATCAGCATTCCCAAGCTGAAACCGATGATAGCCATCCTTAGGAATGACCCTGTGGATTGGTTCTCCTTCTTCATGGGAAAGTTGGAGAATGAATCTAAAAAGATTCATTTTGAAGATGACAGCTTCACCCGGTACAGCTGTAGGGAGACAATCTATCTATGCACCAAGGTGGCGTGCATAATAGAAAACTACACTATCGGACGGCAAATCAAGGGGCACGACACAGAAGAATTTCCTGTGTCCAGAATACTTTTTGAGAAGCCAAGTCAGCTCACTGACTTGTTGAAGAAAGCAGCCCCTGAAAGGAAGAAGAAGGTGCACGAGGCAAAGCAGCAGACTGCCTCTCCCGCTCAAGCAAGAAAAATGAAGCAACCGGAGGAGACACAGCCAGCTGGATCTCCACCTGCCTAAAAGAAGCTGAAATTCAAGGCAACCAACAAGCCAGCTGAGGAGGCAGCAGAGAAACCAGTTGATGAGCCAGCTGAATCTGAGTTCACTCCCACAGCATTCCCAATCCAAAATAAGAAAACTGAGTGGAGACCGGTCACTGAGGAGACAACTCAGGGATCCTTCTCCAGCTCAGACAATGGAAGGCAGTTCGTGATTACATCACGAGAAACTGAAGAACCACAAATAGTGGTCTCCCACCCTGACCCAGGGGATGCTATTCTTCTTCGTCAAATTCTTCAAGCATCTTCACAATCCGCTCCAGCTGATCCCACATCAGCTGGAACCGCTCAACAAGACTATCCTCTCCTTCCTCTTCATCCTCAGTTAGATATTCAACTGACTGAAGCTCCTTCACAGCCAACTGACACCCAAGTTGAACCCTCTTCTAATCCCAGCTCACCCAAATAACCCCATCCAGCTGACGCTCCTTTGAAACTGGATGATGAAAACCAAGCTGAACCTACAAGCCCTTATGAGGAATTCGAAATCCTCAGTCCCAGAGTCGTTGCACGTGCTGCCACTATCATGAGGTTCGATGACCTCAGGCTTCAAGGAGTAAAGAGCGCACTGCAACAATACCCTTCTCTTTCTTCACTCCCCGCCGTACTAGTCGCCGTCAGCGACTTCAAATTTTACCTTGCTACCAAGATGACTACTTGGTATGCAAATGAGGAACTTGTGGAGTTCTACTCCTTCAATAAGCTCAAAGCCGAAGAAGCTGCTCTGCAAGAGATCTTTGGATTTGGAAGTCTTCAGGATGCCTTCATGCATCAAGACGAGCTGATCCAAACTCTCATCCAGAAGGCCAAGCAAGATGAAGTACCGCCGTATGAGGAGGTAATCGCAACAGCCAACTCTTACCTCCACACTCTCAGCTGGATTGTTCCAATTGAGACTGCCAAGGAAGTTGTCCCTGCTGACACTGCTGAGGCAATGGTGATTGAAGACGAGCCAACTACTGCAACAGTTGAGCCCGCAGAAACTGCCCCACTAAGTCCAATTGCCGATGACACTCGCACACTGGTCGAGTTCGAGGCAGACAAACCTAGCCAAGTCGAATTCGGGACCCAGACGGATCCTGATGTGCTTTCTGATGCAATGAAGGATGAAATCGCCACACAAGTTGAGGAAATCCTATTCCAGGATAGACTCAAATCAAATGTTGACACCCTTCTGTGCATCACAGCTGTAGAATGGCAAGTCCATTGTCATGGACAGTCCATTGATGAAGTTCACAGATTTGCCCAGAACATACAAGAAATCACCAGTCAAGATCTCAAGCAATCTCTCGTTTCTCAACGAATTGATCAAACAACTCATCTAGAGAAAAGAGTCCCTGAGTTCATTTCACAACTCCAAGCTCCACTGGAAAACAGCGTCAGCGACTTATCTAGCCAGCTGCAAGCTCTCCAGAAGCAAGCGCTCTCCAACAGAACTGACATTCAAACGATGTTCAACCTCTACAAAGAGCTGGACATTCAGTTCAAAGCTGGAAGTAACAGCACAACATAGCTCAACCTCGTCACAGCAGACAACACAGCCAAGGTTGCTGATGTTGACAAAGCCCTGGCCCAGCTGAATAAGACAGTCGTCAACCTATCCTCCACCCTTGTTGATAATGCCAAAAAGGGAGAAGGTAATGACAAGAGAAAAACATCAAGGAAGGGCAAAGGGAAAGTTGTAGCTGAAGACGAAAGTGCTGCAGTCTGAGATTGATGAAGTTGTTGGTGAGCTAGAGGCAGAAGCACCAGCTGGAGGAAGAGGAAAATGGAGCAAAATGATCATCCCTCTTGCCAAAGCTAGTGGAGTCACGCCAGAATAAATCAATAATACTCAATGGCTCTGCAACTTTGTAAATCAACAAAAGCAAGAGATGAAAAGCTTTCAAGAGCAGCAGAAGAAGAAGGAAAGTTTGCTCAATGATGAAAAAAAGAGGCAGAAGAAGAAAAGAGCAAACATCAGAGCATCGAAGAAAAAGTCTAAGATGCCAATGAACTGGAGAAGAATAGATGAATGGATCCCAGAAGAGTTAAACGACGACTGGGAACATACAAAATTTGAGTTCATTGAAGATTTCTACTATATGGGAGCTCACCCAAATACGCCCCCAGATGTTGCTTTCAAAATGCACCTCAATGAGCATAATCATCAAGATAGGATGACTGCGAAAGCATTCTTCAATGCTGCAGAGACCGCGAAGATCCAGTTCTCTGCTCCCCCGCTGTATCATCTCCAGCCTCCACTGATACCTGGAACTCATCTTCCTGACAAATCACAAATTATCGCAGAAGTAAATAAATGGGCAATCAGGAGAAAAATTTCCAAGGTAACTAATGAAGAAGAGTACAGGAAGCTGGAACGGATGATCTTCAACCGGTACAGGTTGAGAACGGATGAGCAGCTAGAAGAAGAATCAGCAGCAGAAGCAGAACGGAAGACCCAGCCAACTGGGAATCTTTTCTTTTGAACATTTGTAATTTTAAAGTTGTAAAATTTCGTTTTAATGAAAAGTTCGTTTTATCAAAATCAACCTGAAGACAATCTCTCTTTGTCCAGGCTCTAAAAATGATTATCTGCTATGAATGTTTATTTCTTTTGAAACCCCGTTTCCTGTTAAGGGGGAAGTAAATTATTTTTCTCATTTAGGTTTTGGCATCATCAAAAAGGGGAAAATTGTTGGGAAAATTAATGGAGTTTTGATTTGATACCAAAACCCAGCTGACCCCAACCGAGTAGATGATTGCACAAGCCTAAGCGTTTTTTAGCTCACCTGTTTGAGATTATAGAGTTTCTAAGTTTACAGGTAGAGTCGATGAAGACAGCAGAAGACACAGCTAAGCTGACACAGCTGAGGTATTCAGCAAAACAGACTCAGCAGAACAGACGAAGCAGAGTCAAAGACCCAACAGTATCAAGACTCAGCTCAGTGACGGAAACCCAGCTCAGTGTCAAAAACTCAGCTCAGTGTAAAAGACCTAGCTTGGTGTCGATGACACAGCTCAGGTCTAAGACAGCTCAGGTTGATGACACAGCTCAGGTTGAAGACACAGCTCAGGTTGATGATACAGCTCAGGTCTAAGACACAGCTCAGAGTCGAGACGCAGCAGAGTCCAAGACGCTGAAGACACAGCAGAAATGCTTAGCAGCTCGAAGACGAAGACCTTCTCCAAGACAAGATCCCGATGTCAGAAGATCTTATCTAACGCAGTCAAATCAGAGAAGGAATAGCTTCTCCAGATGTAGACCAACTTCGTAGGTTAAAAGTCAGAAGTCAATGAGAGTAGGTAAGATTCAAACGGCTCTCTTCCAACGGCTAGTTTGAATCTCCACCTATATATATCTCCTTACCATTGAAGAAGAAGGGGCTGGCGAGACAACTGAAGAAATAAAAAGAGAAAACTGAAAAATGAACAACGATCATCAAAGCCAAATCTTTCAAGAACACCCAGCCAGTCAGCTGTGTTCTTAGTTGTTCACATATTCAGTCATAGGCAGAATAGATCAAAATCGAAATATCTTAAGCCTAGTTTGAACGAGTTCATCATACTTTTTGTTCTTCATTGTAAGAACTCGTTCATAGTTGGAAAACCCATACCCAAACCCAAACCCAAACCCAGAAAGGTTGGATAAAGGTACGCCTGTTCGAAGCGTGTAATTCGAGTGGTTTGGTTTTACAGTACCCGGAAACTATAAGTCAGGTGTTTTCAGTACCCGCAAAATGAAAGGTGTAGGCTTGACAGTGCCCGTAAACTGTTGGAACACAACTCAGGTTAGAGTTGTGAAGTTGCTTGGTACTTGGAAACCAAGTGGTAGTGAATTACCAGTGAACCTGGTCGTGGACGTAGGAGGTGTTACTCCGAACCACGTTAAAATTGCTTTGTTCTTTATTGATTTGTTTTATGCATTCTGCTAACTCCTCATGAGCATTATTTCAAGCTGCATAATCTGACTAACTGAAAAGTGAAACAAAGCATTGCAATATAATTTGAAACAACAGACGGACTTTCCAAATGCACCACATTCCGCACACAGCCAGCTCACTCAAAAGAGTTTTAATTGGAAAAGTTTTTAGACCTTGGTGTATTCACCCCCCTCCCTACACCAAGGTATCCGTCTTGGGACCAACAAATGCTTATTTGAATGAAATTAAAGGTAAGATTAAACTCATAATGTTTAATTAAATATATTAGAAATTAAAAAGAAGAGAAAAGAATTCTAGAAATCCTAATAATAATAATAACCAAAAAATTTATAAATAAAATAAATAGTTATTTGATTTTTAATTAATAAACTAATTGCATTTATGATCTTCTTAATAAAAGTTAAGTATTGTGTGATTTTCGGGAATTTTAATTCAAAGTATTAAAATTTTTCTATTTTTAGTTGATTTTTCCGTTTCGGAAGTTTATTTGTTAATTGGAACGAATGTGTGAAATAAATGTGTAATTATGTTTGTTGTGATGAAATAAGTATATAGACTTAATTTTAGAATTTACTGAATCCGTTTGACGGATTAAAATCGACAAAGTCGATTTCTGTGAATAGTAAATGATGTATGTGGATTAAGTGTGAATTGTTTGATGTTTGATGGTTAAATGATAGTTTAAGTTAGTTAAAAAGAGTTTAAGAGGTTAAGAAGGAATTCTCGAGTTTCGTCGTAGAAATTCGAAGCGAATTAGGAATTTAGATTATCGAAGTCGTTTATTAGATAGGCGTTATTCTCGTTCTGAAGTTTGCTATTCTATTTCGATTAAAGGAGCAAGCGGAAGTGGAAGCAGGAACGTGAAGTAGACGTTTATCGAGCGATAAAATTTAAAGTAAAGCTTAAGTTTATCAGGTGGGCTTTCTTAACTATACAACGTGAAAAGCATGATTTTATATGATTTTTCAAAGCTTTGATACTTGCCAAATTGTTTTAAAATGTTTAAGTATGTTACCATGTACTAAGGAAGGAAGAATTCAGTCCCGCACAAGGTGGGATTTGTGTACACATATGTGATCGTGCGCATTTCTTTGATGGGCCGGTTATACGTAACTGTGAGCCTTTTCTTGATATACCGATTACAAGTGTTGAGAACGAGGCCTCTTTCTCATCACTATTATTTATTGTAGATATGGTTCATACTGTTTAATATGTCTGCGGACAAATATTTTAAAGAAAGAAAATATTTTTAACATTGCACAAGTTATTTTTCAGAAAATCCTTGTGCTATGTTTTCTGGCAAGTTTTCAAAATATAGCTGTATTCAGCAACTTTCAATGTTTTCAACATGTGTTCACTGAGTACGAAGTACTCAGCCCTGCATGTTATTTCTAAAACGTGCAGGTTAGCAGGGATGAAGATGACAAGTATTGGATGGACTGTTGTTGTTGTTAATGTTGTTTCTGCAAAGGAAGTCATTTTTGAGAAGTTGACCTAGAATATATGTCTTCATACATATATTCTCATGTTTTCCGCTGCAAGAAAATGAAGTTGATGTTGTTATAACGTTTGAATTCTAAAGTCAAACTCTTTTGTCAAGTTCTTTTGAAACTCAACCAGTGAATCATATGTATATAAGTTGTTAGTTGTGTTGAGAAGGTTTGTCGAACTTGAAACAATTTTCTTTATCGTGTTTTTTTTTTATCATCGAGTCAGCTTGTCATTTCCTCGATCATTGTCGATTATTTGCTTGATCAGGTCTTTTGTTTTCGAGCTGATTTGGATTATATTGTTGATTTGCATGTTGTTATTGAAATCGTTTGATCGTCTCATTTATTTCGAGTCATGCATGTCGTGATTATTCATGATTCTTGAAGTTTATTGAGTATGAATGTCCTTTGTTTTAGTAATCAATAGCCGGGTCGCTATTAAATTCCCTTTGTTAATCATAAATTGTGTATGTCGTGGGACCTACCGGCCTTGACATCTGATATCGGGGTCGGGCTGTGACAGAGTTGTATCAGAGCAGGTCTGACTGCTCTGAATAATATTTTTCTAAAATCTAGTCTATTTTGAAACCCTACACTAGTTTAGAGCAATGTCTTCTGCTCCAAGTTGTTATTTCTTAAGAGTCCAGTCTGGTTTGAATTCCTAGACTAGTCGAGTCTTTAACAACAACGAAAGTCCAACACCTCTCATCTCATCCAGCTATCTAGGTACGAATTTTAAAAGTTTTCTAGTTTAAAAGGAAGTGCGAAGTTTTACAAGTTTGAAAGTTGGAATATATGAGATTGTGTTGTGATTTTGAGTTCTAATGCAATTGTTTGTTGAGATCGATCGTAAGCGAGACGATGGATCAGTTGTGGAAGCAAGTTGGTTGTTTATCATTGAAAAGTAGCGTGAGCTTGCTACCACCTTTTGGAAGCGACATTGAGTATGTGGAAACTGTGGATTCTCAAAAACGTTCGTAGTTTCGGCTTAGCTAATTATTTAAATTTTCTTATATAGGATGGCGAACTCTCGAAGCGTAGCAGCAATGATTGAATTTCACCACATACATATGAATTATACGGAAACCCTAGCAGAATTCTTAGCTCAGTTTCATAGGGTTTGGATGGATATCTATGAATCAAACATTTCTGGAATTATCGGTATTGTCAGGTTAGTACCTCTTCTTCCAGAGGATTGGCAAGAATGGGCGGCGTCGATTGCTCCAAGGTACGTCACTCCCCAGTACTGGGATGGTATTTTGTTCGGAGATTGTAGAGCGTTCATAGCTGCAATTAGTACTCAATATATGTATTTTTCGTATCCACCTCCTAGACCGTATCAGCCATTGATTCCAGTTGGTGAGTTTGGATTGCAAAATCTCATGCCCCAAGACGATCCTATCTTTGATCATATTCCTCCGGAAAATCTCGAACCTATTGTTTCTCCCATCCATGAAAATGATGGATTTGATGTTAACTCTTTCCTTGTTGAGCTATTGGCAAATGGCTATGTTTCGTTTCCTTCTCAATCTGAGACTCAAACCTTTATACCCGAGCCTTCTATTTTGCCAAACGGCGTAGCTTCGACCTCCTTTGCTGAAGAAGTCCCGACCAATCCTTCCTTGAATGTTTCACAAGCTCCGAATTCTTTAGAGTTTGAGCCTTTCTTTGGATCTCAGTTCGTTCATTCTGTTCCTCATGAAGGAAATAGCTCAGGGCCACGTCATTATGATAGTGACGAGGAAAATGTTGATCCGGAGGTTGGACCAACCGAAGGATATTTCCATCTCCATCGAATACTGTTTCGTTATCTAAGCTTTCAACCTAGCTTTAGGCCTTCGCCGGGAGAGAATATTACTCATGCCCCTCGTGTGACTTTGGACGGAGTGGAGAGAGCAGAAGAGAGCATAGAGTCGGAGGAAGACCCAAGTGAGGATGAGCCAATGGAGGATGACGAAGAGGAAGAAGAGCAGTAATAAATGAAGAAAGTTGTCGAGAAAGTTGACGAAAAAGGAAGATAATGTAAATATAATGTAATAGATTAGATAATCGAACAACTTTTACATTTTTATCGTATGTTTGTAAATAGGTACTAGTATATAGAAGCATAATATGGTAGTATAGAAAATCGGTAGCGAAGAAGAATGCCGCTCCGAGGAAGTGTTTGGCGTGATGTTAGAAATCACGACTAATTAGGGATTTTTGATGTAAATATTTCCTAACTTTTGTAAAAGTCCTGAAAGAGACAAATTTTCCTATTGAAAAGAAGAAGTATGACCACGGTGGGCCGTTTGATAATTTTCCGAGTTGTCAATAATTTTTTGTCTAAATTTCGGTTTAATCGTCTCAAGAAGAAAGAAAGAAAATGAAGTAAGATGAAGTTTAATTAACATCGAGAAGCGTTAAAATAAATTAAGATAAAGTATAATCGAAGAAGAGCGTTAATAAACAAGTAAAGAAGGAAGAAATCTCATCAAAATCGTAAAAATGAGAAGAAGGATGTTTAGCCGCGAAAACCAACCCCGGCTACACCTCAGCGCCGGCTGGAAAAAATTACAGGGCGCAAACTCAGCCACGGCTGACTGCTAGCCCCGGCTGGTGGAAAAAAAAAATAGTAGAAGCCCAACAGACAGCCGCGGCTGTGTGCCAGCCACGGCTGGGCAAAAATTACAGAACTTGAAGGCAGCTACGGCTGTACTCTAGCCTCGGCTGGGAAGAAAATTTTTCAGAACAGGACACTAGCCGCGGCTGGATCCCAGCGATGGCTACGCAGGGCAGACCAAATTTCGTCAATCGTTTCGTTCGTCATGCGTTTCGTTCTCCGTTCGTTTCGTTCGCCGTTCTTTTCTTCCGTTAGCTATATCCTTAGTATGCATACGAAGAGTTTTAATGAAGTTAATGTGTCAAGTAATGTTATTATTATTATTATTATTATTATTATTATTATTATTTTTCTCTTCTCTTAAATTATTAGGAATACTTGAGCTAAATTTTTTAGCCAAGTTGAGCTTGAAAATTATGTTTCTTGAATTAATTTCGTTTTTCTTTTCTTTCTTTTTATTTCTCTACTTAATTGATGAAATAATTTTATGATGATGAGAATGAATCTTTTGATTCATTTATTATGATGAAAATAAATCGTTTGATTCATTATGTATGATGATGAGCATGAATCGGTTGATTCATTAAAGTTATGATGAAGTTTATATATATCAAGATGATGTTATCATTTCTTGACTTTTAAGAATACATAAATAAAAAAAAACTTGAGTATGAGAAATAAATTCTACTTGAATTATTTTATGTTATATGATGAAAATGAATCGTTGGATTCATTATTTATGATGATAAGAGTGAATCGTTTGATTCATTAATTATGATAAGTATGTTATGTGCTAATGATGTGATTAAATTTTTTTTTTAAGTTTTAAAATCTAGAAATATTTTTATTTCTTTAATATTATTTAAAGAAAATAAGAATTCTTTTGATAAACCAACTCATAGATTAAATTTTGTTTTAAAGAGAGTAGAATTCTTCTGAGAAACCTTAGTTGTTTAATCAGAATGCCGCCAAGAGGTAGACCAAGAGGAAGAGGTCGAGGAAGGGTTGAAGACGAGCCTGAAAGAGAATCTACCCCACCTCATCCTCAACCAGAAAGAAGAATAGAAGAATTATTTTTGCGACAAAATCCCCGAACTCTCGATGGAATGGGAAGTCCTTCAGAAGCTGAGGAATGGATTCGGGCGTTAGAAAGAATTTTCCATTTTCTTCGTTGTGCGGATCAAGAACGTCTTACGTTCATGTCCTACCAACTCAAAGGATCTGCAGATTACTGGTGGGAAGCTCGTCAAAGGACGTATACCCCGGAACAACTAGAGAACCTGACGTGGGAATAATTTAAGGATGCTTTGTTCGAAAAATTCGTTCCTCGAAGTTAACGAAAGCAGAAGGAGAATGAGTTTGCTAATCTCAAGTAATGAAAGAAGTCGGTAGCCGAGTATGATCGGAAATTTTGTGATCTAGCTCGTTTTGCTCAAGACAAGGTCGACACTGATGAAAAGATGGCGGAGCTCTTTCGAGCAGGACTTCGTCAAGAGATAAGAGTCGTGTTAGCCAGTCAGAGTGCGTTGTCATATGCAGAGACGTTAAATCGAGCTCTCGACATGGAATTGGCTATGCAACCAGATAAATCTTCTCAGTCGTTAGCAGTTACACAAATTCAAACTCCAGTAGTAGTAAATCCTCAATCATCCAATCAAAGTCATTTTCAAAAAGGGAATAGGAAGTGGAATTTTGGAAGTCAACCTAATAAGAAACCATGGCAAGGACAGCAAGGGCATCAGAGTCAGCAAAGTCAGCAGCAGTTTAATCAAGGAAGATTCAAGCAGCCTTTCGCAAGTCAAGGCAGTGTATCGCAAGGATATCAAGGAATTTTCCCATGCCCTAAGTGCAGTAAAATGCACCAAGGAGTCTGCAAAGCTGGAAGTATTAGTTGTTATACGTGCGGACAAGTTGGTCATTATTCATATCAATGTCCGACTAAATTGCAAGGAGCAGGAGGAAGCAGACCAAACCAAAATCAGCCTCAGAGATTGAAGACAGTAGAAGTAGTTCCTCAGCAGTGCAATCGCCAAGGGCAACGATTCCAACAAAAACAGAAGCAACCCCAGCAGCAATATCTAAGGGTTTTTGCTCTTGACCAGAAGCCGTTCGATAAAGATCAAGGAAATTTGACAGGTATGGGTCAATTAAAAGGCATACCTGTTATAATTTTGTTTGATACTGGTGCATCGCTTTCATTTATATCAAATGCATGCATAGAATATCTTAATCTTAAAGTAGAACGTACTAGTCAAGACTTAAGAGTAACTACTCCAATAAGTAAATCTACCTCAGTTACTCGTATCTGTCCTAATTTAGAATTTGAATTAGGATCTCTAAAGATGTCAGTTAAAACCCTAAATCTGATTAAAATGTGGGATGTCGATATTATTCTGGGAATGGATTGGTTGACCGAGAATTTTGAGAGCATTAAGTGCAAGCAAAGGCAGATTTCTTTTCATATTCCTGGTCAAGAACCAACTCTATTTTTCGGAATAGAAAGAAGTCGTAAAAGATCACCGATTATCTCGGCAGTTCAAGCAAAGAGATTATTGAGAAGGAAAGAGGTGAAAGCATATCTCATCTATCTTAACAAAGATGAAGATAAGGATAAGAGTATTGAAGATGTAGCCGTAGTCAGAGAATTTCAAGACGTATTTTCTGAAGTTTTGCCAGGATTGCCACCAGATAGGCAAGTGGAGTTTACGATAGATCTTGAACCAGGATCAACTCCTGTTTCCAAGGCACCATACAGAATGGCTCCAAAGGAGTTGCAAGAATTGAAAATTCAACTGCAAGAGTTACTTGATCTAGAATTTATTCGACCTAGTGTATCTCCGTGGGGAGCACCAATTCTATTTGTCAAAAAGAAGGATGGTAGTTTGAGAATGTGCATCGACTACCGAGAGTTAAACAAGTTAACCTTGAAAAACAAGTATCCTTTGCCAAGAATAGATGATCTCTTTGATTAGCTCAGAGGAGTGAGTGTATTCTCGAAGATTGATCTAAAATCTGGTTATCACCATTTGAAGGTTAAGCAAGAAGATATTTCCAAGACGACTTTCAGAACAAGATACGGACACTACGAATTTGTAGTAATGCCGTTTGGTGTGACAAATGCTCCAGCAGTATTTATGGATCTCATGAATCGAGTATTCCATGAATTTTTGGACAAGTTTGTCGTAGTTTTCATTGATGATATTCTCGTGTATTCAAAGAATGAATTAGAACACGAGGAACATCTCAGAATTGTTCTAGAAAGGTTGAGAACCGAAATATTATATGCCAAGTACAGTAAATACGAATTTTGGCTAAAAGAAGTACATTTCCTTGGACATGTTATTTCTTCTGAAGGAATCAAAGTTGATCCTTCAAAAGTACAAGCAGTTCAGGAATGGAAAGTTCCAACTACGCCGCATGAGATTAGGAGTTTCTTAGGTCTAGCAGGCTACTATCGGAGATTTATCAAAGGATTCTCCAACATAGCGAAGCCGATGACCCATCTCCTAAAGAAAGAATCAAAGTTTAAGTGGTCAAAAGAATGTGAAGAAAGTTTTCAAGAACTTAAAAAGAGATTGACCACTGCCCCAGTGCTATCAGTTCCAGATTCAGACAAAGATTATGCTATTTATACAGATGCATCAAAGAATGGACTAGGATGTGTCCTTATGCAACAAGAAAGAGTTATGGAGTAAGATGTGAGATCTTCACGGATCATAAGAGTCTCAAATGCTTCTTTGAGCAAAAGGAGTTAAATATGAGACAAAGAAGATGACTTGAGTTAGTCAAGGACTACGATTGTAAAATTTCCTATCATTCAGGAAAAGCAAACGTAGTAGCTAATGCTTTAAGCAGGAAAATAGATCTGAACTAGGATTTCTTCTAACTCAAGAAAAAGAACTCATTAAGAGTTTTGGAGAGCTGAGACTAGAAGTAATTCTACCCCGCATTCTGTTGAGCAAATGATTGCAGCCATGGAAATAATTCCAGACATAAGATTGAGAATTTCCAATGCTCAGAGAAAAGATGAGAAATTGAAAAAATTTCGAATGAAAATTCGTCAAGAAAAGTGGAACATTTTAAAGAGGCAGGAGATAATGTTCTCCTATTTAGAGAAAAAATTTGTGTACCAAATGACGAAGAACTTAGGAATGAGATCATGAGCGAAGCTCATGAAACTCCTTATTCAGCTCATCCTGGAGGCACCAAAATGTATCAAGATTTAAAACAGAAGTTTTGGTGGGAAGGAATGAAACGAGATATAGCTTCTTTTGTGGAACGATGTCTAGCCTGTTAGCAAGTAAAGGCATTACATCAAAGACCATATGGGAAGCTACAGCCTTTAGATATTCTAGAATGGAAATGTGATAAAGTTACAATGGATTTTGTAACAAGGTTACCCCAATCCAAACAAAAAACTACAAGAATATGGGTAGTAGTGGACAGACTGACAAAATCTGCAAACTTTATACCTATTCCAATAACTTACGGTGCAGATAAGTTAGCTCAGCTGTACGTGCGAGAAATTATGCGTTTGCATAGAGTACCTAAGTCGATCACTTCGGATCGAGACTCAAAATTTACTTCTCATTTTTGGAGAAGTATGCAAGAAGAGTTAGGTACCAAATTCAATTTCAGTACGGGTTTTCATCCTCAGACAGATGGTCAATCAGGAAGAACCATTCAAATTCTTGAGGATATGTTGAGAACTGTTGTTCTAGATCGAGGAAGTCAATGGGAGCAAATTTTTCCTCTCGTTCAATTTGCTTATAACAACAACTATCAAATGACGATAGGCATGGCATCTTACGAAGCTCTTTATGGAAGAAAATGTCGATCTCCGCTCCATTGGGATGATGTGGCGAGAGAAAAATGTTAAGGCCCGATACAGTAGAAGAAATGATAATGATTGTGCGACAAGTCAAGCAAAGAATCAAAAAAGCACAAGACCATCAGAAATCTTATGCTGATAAAAGAAAGACAGAGTTTATCGCAGCCCGACTCAGAATGAAGATGACCGAGCCGGTGGGTCCCACGACGTACATAATTTATGATTAACCAAAGAACAGATAACGACCCAGTTATCAAACACAACTAATTATACCATTTAACATGCTCGACCTATCAATCAAATCATAATTTGAATAAAGCTTGGAACGATAATTTGAACAAGCATGTTTATCAAAAGGAAATCAAAACCAATCATGCTCTACAATATCAAACGACACTTGGATTTCAACAACAGACATTTTAAGCATAACAAGGATTCAGGTACAACCTGAGACAACAAACATGTTGGGAAAAGTATAAGGTTTCGATTTGATACCAAAACCCAACTGATTCTCCAACCGAATAGATGATCACGTCAACCTAAATAGTGTTTTCCAGCTTGCCTGTTTGAGCTTTAGATTTTCTAGGTTTACAGGTTAAGAAAGCGGAAGACAGCAGTCAATCCAACTGTGTCTACAGCAGGAGTCAGCTAGCGAAAGACAGCAATCGACCCAGCTGTGTCTACAGCATGTGTCAGCTAGCGGAAGACAGCAGTCGACCCAGCTGTGTCTACAGCAGGAGTCAGCTAGCGGAAGATAGCAGTCGACCCAGCTGTGTCTACAGCAGGAGTCAGCTAGCGAAAGACAGCAGGCGTCAACCTTCAGCTGAGCATGATCAAGCTGAAGAGAATTCGAGCTGAGTTCAAAACACAGCCGGTCCAGCTGTACAGAACAAAGGGAACTAACTGAAGACATCACTTCAAGTCAGTCCAGCTCTGAATTCAAAAGTCAGCTCCAAAGGCAGAAGATCCCGGCGTCAGAGGAAGTCAACATGCCTCGACCAATGAGGGATTGCCAAATCAGCATCCTAGACTTCAGGACCTAGGATGTGACACAAATGAAGACAGGTGCAGATTCGCCCAACGGCAGATCTTGAATTTAAGAAGAGTAGGTAAGATTTAAACGGCTCCTCCAACGGCTAGTCTTGAATCTCTACCTATATAAACCCGTCTTCAACCTCAGGATCAAATACGAAAAACTCTCTACAAGCTTTCATTCTCTGAAATCATCAATCTTTCAAAAGCTCTCAAGCAGTTCTACATAGTTCAAAGAACACTTTATCTTAAAGTGTTTCTAGTTCAGAAACTGCTTAGTTTTTCGTCTGATCCCTAGGCCAAAATCTTTGTATATCTTAAGCCTAGATTTCGAACGAGTTTATCATACTCTAAAGTTCTTAATTGTAAGGACTCGTTCACAGTTGGAACCCCAAACCAAACCCCTCTTTCCCAGAAAAGTTAGGTCAAGGTTACGCTTGCTTGAAGCGGGAAATTCAAGTGTGTAAGGTTTTTTCAGTACCCGTAAACTGAAAGGTTAGGCTTGACAGTGCCCGCAAACTGTTGGAACACAGCTCGGGTTAGAGTTGTAAAGTTGCTTGGTACTTGGAAACCAAGTGGTAGTGGATTACCAGTGAACCTGGTCGTGGACGTAGGAGGTGTTACTTTCTGTCAAGTTTGATGCACAAGGATGCACAGTGAAGAACAGGGAAACCAAGCAGATACTCCTAAGAAGGAAAAGAGAAGGAAATATGTATTTTGCTGACTGTATCAAGAAATCTCTCTTGACAATCTGTCAGTGGTCATCTGAACAGATCCTCTTTGTGAAAAACTCATTATTACATACAGCATATTTCTATGGATTCTTATCTTAACAGGAATCTTCCCACCTTCTCGGTAGACGATTATGCAATATAGAAGTTCAGACTGAAGAGCTTTCTCTATGCGCATCACGATATGATGTGGGACGTCATCACAGACGGACCCATCATCATCTACAAATCAGGGAACGAGCTTGTCCCAACTCAAGATGGCGAACAACCAAGATATCAGCTCATTCCCAAGCCCAAGAGTGAGCACACCTCAGAAGAAAGGAAGCAGGCTGGACTAGACAGCTTCGCTAGGAACACCATATCTTCAACGGTTTCCAATGCCTACCTCAGCAAAATCATCAACTAAGAAACCGCAAAGGAGATGTGGAAAACCCTAGCAAAGCTATGCGAAGGGTCAGAGGAGATAAAGGAGAATAAATTCACGATTGCATGCCAGAAGTTTGATAACTTCAAACAGCTGGTCAACGAGTCCATCGAAGGGATGGAACTCAGATTCTCCAATATTGTGGTGGAAATAGAAACCATCAGAACTGGAAAATACACTCAGCGAGAAAAGAATCTAAAAGTTCTTTCAGCGCTCACAGCTGAATGGAACACCTATAAAGTGGTACACCAAAGTCGAAGTGACTTAGGTGATCTTTCAACTGAAAGATTATACTCCCTGCTCAAAGCCAACGACTACAACTTGAAGATTACAATGAAAGAATCTTCAAACAATCAGAATGATGGAGAGCTGACACCTGCAACAAAGGAGATTGCGTTTAGAGCCAACTCTGACAGATCCGCATACATGCAGTCAGCTGAGTCATCGAAGAAGGATAAGAAGGACATGAGCAAGGAAGAGCTACTTGAAGAAATAGCCATGCTGGTAAAAAACTACAACAGACTCAACACCAGCAAGGGCAAATACAAGAAGTTCGCAAGAACTTACAGAGACAAGTACGCAGCAGCTGATGAGATGTCAGCTGACAAACGAATAGAAGAAGGTTGCTTCAATTGCAAGGAACCAGAACACTACCGGCTAGACTGTCCAAAGCTGTCCAAGAAAGATAAAGACCAACTGAAAGCTAAGGCAGCTGTGTCGCAGCCCGACTTAGAATGAAGATAACCAAGCCGGTGGGTCCCACGACGTACACAATTTATGATTAACCAAGGAACAAGATAACGACCCAGTTATCCAACAAAAACCCATCATACAATAAATCATACTTTCAAGTCAAACCAAAATAGCCGAGAATGGTCAAAAGACAATACCATCTCGTATCAGAGTTTAGCAACGGAAACAAGGTTTATCAAGTCATAGCTTCAACATCATACTAAGACAACAATTACTGAATAACTTCAAAGTGTTGCAGCGGAAACCAACATGACATATCTTTGATTATATGTATGAAGACATATAATTCTGCTCAACATCAACAATGCCTCAAGAGGTCAACAACAAAAGTCCGCCCAGCACACTCCATCTTCATCCAAGCTAGCCTGCACATTTTAGAAATAACATGCACGGCTGAGTACTTTTGTACTCAGTGGACACATGCCAAAACAATTGAAAACTACTGCTTAGAGCTATAGATTGAATCTTGCCATAAAGCATAGCACAAGTAACTTTAATAAACAAACCTGTGCAAGCTCAAACCTTTTCCTTTCATTATAAGTGACTGCAGTCAAAATACTTATCATGTATGTACCACATCTACTATAACTTTTGAGTGTTGAGAAGTAGGCCTCCTTCTCAAACACTTGTAATCGTCCCACCATAAAGGAAGGCTCCCGATTACCACATAGTGTACACAAATCCTACATTACGTAGGACCGAATTCGTCTTTCTTTGGTAGATGGTATCATACAAAAACTTCAAAAATTGGCAAGTCAATCACTTTGAAAATCATCACACACATATATATATAATCATAATATCACATTCTTTATTTCTTTAGTTCAGAAAGCCCACAACTGAAGCTACTTTATCTATACTTTAACTTCTCGGCTTTTCCCTCACTTTTCAGTCCCGCTCGTTCCTTCATTTAATAATTAAATTTAAACATAAGAGCGAGAAAAATTAAATATTCAAATGAGGGATGCCGCTGCCATAATACGAATTCTCTACTTCGACTCGGCTTTCTAGGATTTTCTCACGGCAAAGTAAAACTTAACTTTTCTAATTACTTTTTCTACTTTACTTAACTCTTTAATCGATAACTAATCGATCACAACATCAGGAAACACTTAGAAACATAAAATCACATATTTCATCATTTAATCTCATACTTAAGCATATAAACACTTTATTAACATTTAAACTCATACTATTTACCTCATTAAACACTTAAGCTTATCATATCATTCATAACATCATATCATAAAAAAAATAAACATTTCATTTCTTCATATAAGCATCCCATTAATCATTAAGCTCTTTTTTTTTTATTTATTTTAGCATAAAAAAATGCTTAAGCTCTTTGATAACATTTAAGCTTAACATTATATTATCAATATATGTCTTTGACATGTAAGCTCATTAATGACGTATCATTAATTCTTAAACTCATCATTAACGTATCATTAGGAAAAATTAGCTAACATTTTAACTTTTGAGTTTACGGAAGAAACAACTGAAAACAAGTTGAGCAAAGATCAGCTGGATAAATCAAGCCGATCGGAAAATCAAAGCTAGGCCGGAAAAAACCGAGCTAAATGGAGAACCTAGTAAAACTAAGAAAAACTAATTTGAAAACCGAGCCAAAAAATAGCTGGTGAAAAAATTGGCCGGAAAACTGAAATGGGCCAAAAGTAGGAAAAACCGGAAAAAGTCATTGGACAATTGAGTTAATCCAGTATGACCACAATAGTAATTCCAAGATGGTCCAAGTAGTAAATCCATCAGTAGCCAAAATCAGGTAAATCCAATTGGCCAGGTTCAATTGGTAATTCAGTGAGTGAATCCAATTGGCCAAGTTCAAGGTAATTCATTGGCCAGGTCCAATTGAGTTAATCAAGCCTTTGGATCCAATTTATTAAACAAATTTGGATCCATTGACTTAAGCTAGAAATTAAACTCCAGAAATTCTCAATTTCAAGACCATTAATTTCGAATTTCTTACAAATTAGGCCAGGGAGTTTCAACTCATTTAATTCATGTATAAACATGTTAAAAAACATCATATAAGCTCAAATTAAACATCAATTCAAGCATGTAAGATTAAATAAAATATTCTTAGTTTTAGCCCTTAATTTCGGCCATTTTTAAATTAATTAACAAATGATCAAGCTAGCTAAATTCAATCACTAAACATGTTTATATACATCACATGAACTCATATAAATCATCAATTTGATCATGAAATTCAACAATCAAAAATCCCTAATTTATTCATTAATTTTCGGTAATTCCAAAATAAATAAAAGGGTCTTGAATCTTTGATTAATTCCAACATTAAACATGCTTAAAATAATTTTCTAAGCTCAAATAATCCATCAATTTAATCATCAAGCATCAAAATTAAAAAGCCTTTATCTTTCCATATTTTTCATAAATTTTGAAAAAGAAGATGGATTTTTATGCTAAATCTTGAGCTAAGAACTTGATTAGTGAAAGATCTAACCTTCTTGATTAATTTGAATGCTAGTTTCTTTGATTTCTTGAGCTTGGTGAAGCTTCTTCAATGAAGATTGTGTGTGATTGAGTGTGTGTTGCCGTGTGTGTGTCGAGAGTTTGAGGGAGAGAAAATGAGGATGAAGATGGATGCAACACACTTAACTAATAGCTAAGTCTAAATACATTGAACTTAGACACACGTATGTAGCATGCTAATCTTGACTAATCTCTTCATCATCATTGCATTTTGGATAAGGTGTGGTGTCACTCCCTTATTAGTTAGTAATTTGACTTAGTGTTATAATATCTAAATTAAGATATTATGAATTAAATTTAATACTAACAATATCTTATAATTTATTCTCTTAGATATTGTTAGATTAAATTAATTAGAAATTAATAATAAAGCTTATAAGACAAGCTTTATTTCTTAGGAATATTATGCTTCAAAAATTAGCTTAATTAATTTATTAAACATTAAGCATATAAATCTTACTTTAATTGATTAATTAATTCTCTAATTAATTAATCAAACATCCAATAAACAATCATCACAGCTTTAATTAAAAAGTTTTCGAACTTATAAAAATTATTTGGGTTTCTCAAACCCTAATATAAGCTTTCTCAAGAAATTTTCGGAAATAAAATCCGGAACTAAAATAATTTGCCGGAGAAATTTTATGATTTCCGGAGAAATCAAATCTTCCAAAACTAACACATACTTCTCAGATAATATCAAATATATAAGCACGTAATCATAGATACCTTCATTATCTCATTTCGGATTAACCGGAATGAGAATAAATCTTAGAAACTTTGAATTCGGCAAATTAGTACTGCCGAAAAATTTTAATTGCATGAACTTATTTTCTTTATAAGTTCTCGCATTTTAATTATTCTAAATAATTATCTTAATTATTTACTAAGATTAGTTATGAAAAAGTGGGGTATTACATTCTCTCCCCCTAAAAATAAATTTCGTCCCGAAATTTGCTTACCTCAAAGGAAAAGCTCGGGATACTTCTCTTTCATTTTATTTCTTAACTGATGGACCTTTCGATTTAAGATCGCTTCTGGTTTCTCCTCATAAGCGAGGTACTGGTTCTGAAACCACTTCTTCTTGTCAAATAACATGCTCAGGATCGAACATGTATTGACACAACTGGGATACATGGAATACGTTATGCGAATTCTCAAAGCTTGGCTGTAATGCCAACTTATATGCTACTTGACCAATCCTTTCCAGGATTTCATACGGTTCTATGTAACATGGCTTAAGCTTTCCTTTTACGCCAAATCTGTAAATTCATCTCGAAGGCGAAAAAATTTTAGAAACACTTTATCTTCTACTTCAAATTCTAATTCGGATCTTCGAGAATCTACATAAGATTTTTGACAATCTTGCTCTTTTTTAATTCGCTGCTTAATTTGGCAAACAATCTTGATTATTTCTTCTACAGCATCGGGCCCTAAAACTTTTCTTTCACTTATTTCATCCCAAAAAAAAAACGGGGACCTACATTTTCTTCTTTAAAGAGTTTCATAGGGTGCCATGCCAATCGTCATCTGATAACTGTTGTTATATACAAACTCAACGAGAGGTAAAACTTGCTCTCATTAGTTACCTCGATCTAATACAACAGTTCTGAGCATATCTTCTAAGATTTTAATTATCCTCTCGGAATGACCATCCGTCTGAGGATGAAAAGCAGTGCTAAAATTTAAATTGGTACCCATCTTACTTTGTAAACTTCTCCAAAAACAGGAGGTAAACTTATTTTGATCTGAAGTGATCAATATGGGCATGCCGTGCAATCGCACTATTTATTGAACATATAGCTGAGCTAATTTATCCAATCCATATGTTTCTGGAATTGGTATAAAGTGAGCAGATTTTGTTAGTCTGTCCACTATTACCCATATAGCTGTATTTCTTTTCTTAGACTTAGGTAACCTAGTTACAAAGTCCATAGTGATACCATTCCATTTCCATTCTGGAATTTATAACGGCTGGAATTTTCCATAAGGCCGTTAATATAAAGCCTTAACTTGCTGACAGGCTAAACATAGCTAGACAAACGAAGCTATATCTCGCTTCATACCTTCCCACCAAATTTTTTTTTTTTTTTTTTTTTTTTTCCAAGTTTTGATACATTTTGGTGTTTCCAGGATGAGCTGTATAAGACGTTTCATGAGCTTCTCTCATGATCTCAGCTCTTAATTCTTCTTTATCTGAAACACAAATCCTTTCTTTAAATAGGAGAGTATTATCTCCAGCTTCATGAAAATCTTCTGATTTTCCTTTACGAATCTTAAGTTGCAAATTCTCTAACTTTTCATCTTTTCTTTGAGCATCTGAAATTCTCATTTTCAAATGCGAGTTATTTCCAAAGCTGCAATTAATTGCTCTGTAAATTGTGATTATAAAACCACTTCTATTTTAGCTTTCCAAACTTTTTAATAAGTTCTTTTTCTTGAGTAAGCGAAATCCTAACTCGGTTCTCGCTTCTTCGTTTGAAGCATCAGTTACTACGTTTGC
The DNA here is from genome assembly GCA_031470985.1 of Agastache rugosa. Classification (NCBI taxonomy): domain Eukaryota; kingdom Viridiplantae; phylum Streptophyta; class Magnoliopsida; order Lamiales; family Lamiaceae; genus Agastache; species Agastache rugosa. The sequence goes on from CM062608.1 coordinate 26,323,768, forward strand.
TTTTCCTAGGTGATAGGAAATTTTGCAATCGTAGTCCTTTACTAATTCGAGTCATCTTCTTTGCCTCATATTCAACTCTTTTTACTCAAAAAGTATTTGAGGCTCGTATGATCCAAAAAGATCTCATACTTGGCTCCATAAAGATAATGTCTCTAAATTTTTAAAGCATGCACAACTGCTGCTAGCTCTAAATCATGGGTTGGGTAATTCTCTTTATGAGGTCTAAGTTGTCATGATGCATACGCAATAACTCTGCCATCTTGCATCAAGACACAATTCAATCCATTCCTTGATGCATTCGTATAAACGGTAAAATCTTTGCACACTTCGTATGCTTGCTAAAACTGGAGCAGTGGTTAGCTTTCTTTTAAACTCTTGGAAACTTTCTTCGCATTCAGGAGATCATTTAAACTTCAATTCTTTCTTGAAAAGTTGGGTCATTGGCCTTGCTATCTTAGATAATCCTTCAATGAATCTCCGATAGTAACCTACTAGACCCAAGAAACTACGATTCTCATAGGGTGACTTTGGAGATCTTCGTTCTTGAATTGCTTGAACTTTAGAATTGTCTACTTTAATTCCTTCGGAAGAAACAACATGACCGAGGAAATTTATTTCTTTTAGCCAAAATTCACACTTGCTGAATTTGACATATAACTTCTCAGATCTTAACTTTTCTAAGACAATTCAAAGATGCTCTTCATACGCTGTTTCACTTCTTGAATATATGAGAATGTCATCAATGAAGACTATGACAAATCTATCCAAGAATTCGTGAAAAAAAACTCGATTTATGAGATCCATGAATACTGCCGGACCATTTATCAATCCAAACGACATTACTACAAACTTGTAGTAGCCATATCTCGTTCGAAAGGTAGTTTTTGGAATGTCTTCTTGACGAATCTTCAACTGATGATAGCCAGATTTTAAATCAATCTTTAAGAAAACACTGGCTCCTCTGAGCTGATCGAACAGATCATCTATCCTTGGCAAATGATACTTATTCTTCAATGTCAATTTGTTTAGTTCTCGATAGTCTATACACATTCTTAGACTACCGTCTTTCTTCTTGACAAACAAGATTGGTGCTCCCCACGGGGAAACACTAAGCCTGATAAAACCAAGATCAAACAATTCTTGTAGCTGAATCTTTAGTTCCTGAAATTCTTTTGGGTCATTCTATATGGCGCCTTTGATATTGAAGCTGAACCAGATTCAAGGTCAATGGTAAACTCCAATTGCCTGTCTGGGGTAATCCTGGCAAAACTTCAGGAAATACATCCTTGAATTCTCGGACTACAGCTACGTCATCGATTTTCTTCTCTTGTTTTTCATCTTTGTTGAGGTAAACAAGATATACTTGCACATCTTTTCTTCTCAACAATCTTCTTGCTTGAATTGCCGAAATAATCAGCATTCCTCTCTTGCTTCTCTCTTTTTCGAAGAATAAAGTTGACTCTTTTCACGGGATATGAAAAGAAATCTATCTTTGCTTACACCAAATGGTGGCAAAGTTCTTAGTTAACCAACTACTTAGTCGTTATTTGCGTCGGTGAAGTTTATGTTTCTCAATTTCTCGAGTTTCAAAATGAAAAGTGTTGCAAAAGAACCGTTTAGCGGAGAAAAATACCAACAGGTGTCAGACATGGAAAAGCGCGGAGGAGAACGGTTGGCATCACCCAACTAGTGACCGCTGAAATTCCATCCGGCGCTGGAAACTGGCAACCAACGGTCACTAGACTCCAACGGTCGTTGGATCGCTTCGCTGAAGAGGCAGCTAGCGATCGCTGGCTGTCAGCCGGCGCTGGCTTGCCGTTCTCTAAAATAGGTCCAACCGGCATTGAAAACCAGCCGACGGTGGACATCAATTAGTAGCGCTTTCTTGCGCAATTTTAAATGCACTCAGCAAGGCTTTTTTTTTTTTTTAAACATATTCTCACATTCTCTCTCGATGGACAACAGTAGACTCTTGAACGGCAGCAACACACGAAATTTACTCTTTTTCACTTACTAATACATTCCCAAAATGATGTCTACGTGCCACATTCGAATTAGATTTAGGGTTTTGGCTGACATCTTAAGGGAACCAATCTCAAATTCTAGATTAGGGCAAACATGCGTGACTGGGTAGTTTTACCTACCGGGGTCGATACTCTTAAGTTCTGCCTATCTCTCTCTATTTAAGGCCAAGAGTATCTACGCATGCAAAAGAATGTGATGCACCAGTATCGAAAAGATTTATAACAGGTACATCATTTATCTGACCCATACCTGCCAGATTGCCCTGATCTTTGACACTCACTTTCTGCTCAAGAGCAAAAACTCTCTAGTGTTGCTGCTGCTCTTGCTGCGGTGTTTGTTGCTTCAGCTTCTGCTGCTGAGGCCGAGGAAGTTGACGTTGACGCTGCTGCGTCTGTGGGACTTCTTGGCTTTTAAGTGTGGAGGCTGATACTGATTAAGTTTTCTCCTCCAGTTCCTTGTTGCCTACATGGGCACTGATAAGAGTAATGCCCTGGTTGCCCAATTGCATAGCAGCTGTTACTTCCTGCTGCGCAAATTCCCTAATGCATTTTACCACACTTAGGGCTGCAGAAATTCCTTGCTGTCTCTGAGACAAGCTACCTTGATCAACCACATCAGGTCTATATTTTTCTTGAGTCGATTGTTGTTGACTCTGCTCATGTCATGGCTTCTTGCTAGGTTAATTCCTAGCATTCCACTTCCTTTTTCCCTTTTTAAACTGGCTTTGGTGCGAAGATTGCGGTTTAACAGCCGCTGAGGATTGAATCAGGGGAGGTGCTGGAGTCTGGACTAACTTCTCTGGATGCATAGCCAGCTCCATATCTAAAGCTCGGTTTAACGCTTCAACATAAGTCAAAACACTTTGACTTGCTAGTACTATTCTTTATGTCTTGCCTGAGTTCGAAGAAAAAGCTCAGACATCTTCTTGTCCGAATCAACTTTGATAGGGCGAAACAGGCTAAGTCACATTATTCACGGACATACTCTGACTCTATTATTATTATTATTATTATTTTCTTGCTTTAAATTTACGAACTCACTTGACTTCTGCTTGCAAAAGCTTTTCGAAACATCTTTCAAAAAGGGCTTCATTGGACACCCAAGTGAGATTTTCAAGCTGCTCGGGTAAGTCTTCTGGCAAGCTTCCCACCAAATGCATCCTTTCAGCTGATATGACATACATGCGAGACACTCACTATCATCACATCTAAAGATTCGCTCTAAAGCACAAATTCATTCTTCCACTTCTGACGGATTTCCTCTTCCGTCGAAGGTCGGGGGTTTTTGTCGAAGAAATAATTCTTCGATTCTCTTCTCAGGCTGAGGAGGTAGGGTAGGATCTCGCTGCTCTTCTTCTACTTCTTCCTCTACCCTATTTCTTCTTTGGCATTCTAGTTTTTAAGAAACTATAAAACTATCACGAAATAACTTTATTCTTATCGAGCTTTGCATTTAAACACCTTTTTATCTTATTCTATATTGCATAAGCAAATACTTCACAAGCGAATTCTTAAATCGTAGATCTTAACATTCAAGAATTCACATCACATCATAATATAATCACTTACATAACTTCACTTAGTAGTCATGTAATAGCAACATAACTTAACTTCATAACTTTTCTTAATCAATATTAAAGCACTCAGCTTTATATCTTTTCTTAATTAGGCAATCATTAATAAAGCACTCGGCTTTATAAACTTGTCTTAAATAGCAGCAGAATAACTTGACTTATAAATTGACAGAATAAATTATCTGTCTTTAATAACTTGACTTTAACTTCTATCATTCTTAATTTATTTTCACAACATTCTTTATACTTTCATCTCATTATTTAACATTCCTTAATAACTCAACTTTTAGCTTCTAGAGAAATATTTTCTTCTTTCATTTTCATGAAAGCCTTTACTTCCTTCCTTCATCATCTTACTTATCTTTCCTCATACTTTTCTTTTCTCATAGAGCATCATTACTTCACATCTTACACTTTAAGGAAGCATCAACTTAATTTAAATAACATCTTTAATCCTTTTTCTTCATATAACTTCTTTTCTTACTTATGCTTTCCTTTTCTTCATACTTCATCATCTCTTTTCATATTACTTTAATACTTTACGAAAACATCAACTTAACTTAAATAACTACTTTGGTCATTTTTCTTTATATACTTGAAAAAATTGCCTTTTAGAGGTCTTTTCAAAAGAAAGGATTTATATACAGCAAAAGCTATCCCTAGGTCATCTGTGATGTTAGGACATCACACAAAAATATCATTAGTGGTACGGACTACTACTCCGTTACAGATCTAACTACGTCATATTATGCATCAAATATTCACACACACACACATATTTACATCATCATCACTTTCATAACTTTAACTTAATAATCATGCAATAGCGAAGTAACTTAATTTCATACACTTTTTTTTTCAGCTTGGCAATCAATATTAAAGCACTTAGCTTCATGGACTTTTCTTAATTATTCAAGTAGCAACAAGCTAACTTGACTTATAACCTTAACAATTAAACAATTGTCAGGAATAATTTAACTTTCTTTACTTAACTTTAAACATTTAACACATCAATCATAACTTATTTCATACTTTAACTTATTTTCATAAAATTCTCCTTCTTTACTTTCTCACTTCATTTCATTAATTAACTTCATTATGGAGGCGGAAGACCCATATTACTGAGTTTCTAGCTATGTGGGTTGATCAGGTCCACACAACAGTCCGTCAGTCACATGGAACTTCTGTCTCGTACGTTCAACAATCTTGTCATACGGGATTACAAACTCTTCAAGAAAATTCAAGGTTCTTTTAGAGATTTGCGTGAAATTGCTACTCCCGTATTATTTCCTAATTTCAAAGACTTCCACGAATCGAGTCTTCACTTAAATAACGTCTTTCTCATCAAAAAGAGTAAATGGAATGTCTATGCTTTACTCTTCATAAGGCATCAAAACTTTACAATATATCTTCAAACTTTAAACTTTTAATCTTTAGAAAACTTTTAATACATACCTGACTTTGCTGGATGAGATGAGGTGCTGGACTTTTGTTGTTTAAGACTTAACTAGTCTAGGGATTCAAGTCTAGACTAGACTCAAGAGAAAATTTTTAGACTTAGAGCAGACAAGCTGCTCTGATACCACTCTGTCGCAGCCCGACTTAGAATGAAGATAACCAAGCCGGTGGGTCCCACGACGTACACAATTTATGATTAACCAAGGAACAAGATAACGACCCAGTTATCCAACAAAAACCCATCATACAATAAATCATACTTTCAAGTCAAACCAAAATAGCCGAGAATGGTCAAAAGACAATACCATCTCGTATCAGAGTTTAGCAACGGAAATAAGGTTTATCAAGTCATAGCTTCAACATCACACTAAGACAACAATTACTGAATAACTTCAAAGTGTTGCAGCGGAAACCAACATGACATATCTTTGATTATATGTATGAAGACATATAATTCTGCTCAACATCAACAATGCCTCAAGAGGTCAACAACAAAAGTCCGCCCAGCACACTCCATCTTCATCCAAGCTAGCCTGCACATTTTAGAAATAACATGCAGGGCTGAGTACTTTTGTACTCAGTGGACACATGCCAAAACAATTGAAAACTACTGCTTAGAGCTATAGATTGAATCTTGCCATAAAGCATAGCACAAGTAACTTTAATAAACAAACCTGTGCAAGCTCAAACCTTTTCCTTTCATTATAAGTGACTGCGCAGTCAAAATACTTATCATGTATGTACCACATCTACTATAACTTTTGAGTGTTGAGAAGTAGGCCTCCTTCTCAAACACTTGTAATCGTCCCACCATAAAGGAAGGCTCCCGATTACCACATAGTGTACACAAATCCTACATTACGTAGGACCGAATTCGTCTTTCTTTGGTAGATGGTATCATACAAAAACTTCAAAAATTGGCAAGTCAATCACTTTGAAAATCATCACACACATATATATATAATCATAATATCACATTCTTTATTTCTTTAGTTCAGAAAGCCCACCTGGACTGAAGCTACTTTATCTATACTTTAACTTCTCGGCTTTTCCCTCACTTTTCAGTCCCGCTCGTTCCTTCATTTAATAATTAAATTTAAACATAAGAGCGAGAAAAATTAAATATTCAAATGAGGGATGCCGCTGCCATAATACGAATTCTCTACTTCGACTCGGCTTTCTAGGATTTTCTCACGGCAAAGTAAAACTTAACTTTTCTAATTACTTTTTCTACTTTACTTAACTCTTTAATCGATAACTAATCGATCACAACATCAGGAAACACTTAGAAACATAAAATCACATATTTCATCATTTAATCTCATACTTAAGCATATAAACACTTTATTAACATTTAAACTCATACTATTTACCTCATTAAACACTTAAGCTTATCATATCATTCATAACATCATATCATAAAAAAAATAAACATTTCATTTCTTCATATAAGCATCTCATTAATCATTAAGCTCTTTTTTTTTATTTATTTTAGCATAAAAAAAATGCTTAAGCTCTTTGATAACATTTAAGCTTAACATTATATTATCAATATATGTCTTTGACATGTAAGCTCATTAATGACGTATCATTAATTCTTAAACTCATCATTAACGTATCATTAGGAAAAATTAGCTAACATTTTAACTTTTGAGTTTACGGATGAAACAACTGAAAACAAGTTGAGCAACGATCAGCTGGATAAATAAAGCTGACTGGAAAATCAAAGCTAGCTGGAAAAACTGAGCTAGCTGGAGAACTGAGCTGGCTGAAAAACTAAGTCAATTTTGGAAAAAGCCGGAAAACCGAGTGAAAACCGAGCCGGCCGGAAAACCGAGCCGGCCGGAAAACCGAGCCGGCCGGACTACCGAGTTAATCCAATTGAGGTCCAATGGTAATTCCAATTGAGGTCACTCGAGTAAATCAGTGAGTCATTGGTAAATCCAATGGCCAGGTTCAGTGGTAATTCCAAATTGAGTGAATCCAAATGATCGAGTTCAGTAGGTAATTCAATGGCCAGGTCCAAATTGAGTTAATCAATTTATTTGGATCCAGCTGTGTTAATCAAGCTGGCTGGATCCAGCTGACTTAAGCTAGAAATTAAACTCCAGAAACTCTCAATTTCAAGACCATTAATTTCGAATTTCTTACAAATTAGGCCAGGGAGTTTCAACTCATTTAATTCATGTATAAACATGTTCAAAAACATCATATAAGCTCAAATTAAACATCAATTCAAGCATGTAAGATTAAATAAAATATTCTTAGTTTTAGCCCTTAATTTCGGCCATTTTTAAATTAATTAACAAATGATCAAGCTAGCTAAATTCAATCACTAAACATGTTTATATACATCACATGAACTCATATAAATCATCAATTTGATCATGAAATTCAACAATCAAAAATCCCTAATATATTCATTAATTTTCGGTAATTCGAAAATAAATAAAAGGGTCTTGAATCTTTGATTAATTCCAACATTAAACATGCTTAAAATAATTTTCTAAGCTCAAATAATCCATCAATTTAATCATCAAGCATCAAAATTAAAAAGCCTTTATCTTTCCATATTTTTCATAAATTTTGAAAAAGAAGATGGATTTTTATGCTAAATCTTGAGCTAAGAACTTGATTAGTGAAAGATCTAACCTTCTTGATTAATTTGAATGCTAGTTTCTTTGATTTCTTGAGCTTGGTGAAGCTTCTTCAATGAAGATTGTGTGTGATTGAGTGTGTGTTGCCGTGTGTGTGTCGAGAGTTTGAGGGAGAGCAAATGAGGATGAAGATGGATGCAACACACTTAACTAATAGCTAAGTCTAAATACATTGAACTTAAACACACGTATGTAGCATGCTAATCTTGACTAATCTCTTCATCATCATTGCATTTTGGATAAGGTGTGGTGTCACTCCCTTATTAGTTAGTAATTTGACTTAGTGTTATAATATCTAAATTAAGATATTATGAATTAAATTTAATACTAACAATATCTTATAATTTATTCTCTTAGATATTGTTAGATTAAATTAATTAGAAATTAATAATAAAGCTTATAAGACAAGCTTTATTTCTTAGGAATATTATGCTTCAAAAATTAGCTTAATTAATTTATTAAACATTAAGCATATAAATCTTACTTTAATTGATTAATTAATTCTCTAATTAATTAATCAAACATCCAATAAACAATCATCACAGCTTTAATTAAAAAGTTTTCGAACTTATAAAAATTATTTGGGTTTCTCAAACCCTAATATAAGCTTTCTCAAGAAATTTTCGGAAATAAAATCCGGAACTAAAATAATTTGCCGGAGAAATTTTATGATTTCCGGAGAAATCAAATCTTCCAAAACTAACACATACTTCTCAGATAATATCAAATATATAAGCACGTAATCATAGATACCTTCATTATCTCATTTCGGATTAACCGGAATGAGAATAAATCTTAGAAACTTTGAATTCGGCAAATTAGTACTGCCGAAAAATTTTAATTGCATGAACTTATTTTCTTTATAAGTTCTCGCATTTTAATTATTCTAAATAATTATCTTAATTATTTACTAAGATTAGTTATGAAAAAGTGGGGTATTACAAGCTGACAGAAGGAGAGCTTATATCGCCGATGAAGAATCAGAGTACAACAAAATGGATGACATGCCATTTTTAGACTCGGAAGAAGAAGCCCTAATGGCCCATGATGAACCTGATTGGGATACATGCTTCATGGGACAAATAGACGGCATCGATGAAGATGAGGTAATATCTCGAACTCAAAATCTATCTAACATCTCACCATCACACGAACACTCTACACAGGTCTCAGAATCTGGACTACCTGATTGGAGCCTAGTAGAGAGAGTAATGAACGATTCCAAGGAGCTTAAAGAGATCCTTGACGTCATTATGTGTGAGAATGCTGAGCTGAAGGCAGAACTGGAAAAGACAAAGGTATCAGACGAAGCTGATACAACACAGCTCCAACAGGGAGTTGTTTCACTAAAAGACAAAATAGTGAAACAAGATCAGCTGATGAAGGAATTCTACTATGAGAAGAAACAGCTGATGGAAGATGTGGAAAAGGTCACAACTGAATCGGAAAAGAAGTCAGCTGAAATCATTGAGCTGAAAAGCACCGAAGAGGTACTATCTAAGAAGATAGTAGCTCTCATCAAAGCCACGTCAACAATGGACGAGATCATTAGTGCTCAACGTCCAGCAGAACTCAAAGCGGGACTGGGATACAACGAATCAAAGGATGCCTCAAACATTACCTCCACAAGTGGAACAAAGGTAATGTTTGTACGAGCAAATGAACCTCCAATCCTAGCAACTCAGCATCAACAGTTGAGGACATAGCAGGCGTCAGGAAGACCAGCTGTGAAACATCCTCAAGCTCCATCGAGGACACAGCAGGCATCAAGAAGGTCAGCTGTGCGACAACCTCAAGCCCAACTCAGACAGCAACGTGCTCAACCTCAACGAAGACAACAGGCTGGATTTTACAGATTCCAAAGAATAAAGAATAAAGACGTTGAACGATATCAACCGAGATATCAGAGATACCCAGCTGGATATCGCTCATATGAGTACCAGCTGGATAATCATTTCCAGCCACATCATCACATGAGACAGCAGAGACAAAGGAACGTCTCAGCTAGGTACACAGCTGGAAACCAAAAGAAATCAAGACATCAAAACGAGAAGACACTGAGATGAAGACCCCGCCAGCAACAACCGAAGAACACAAAGAATGTGTATATCGACTCAGCTGGGAGAATTATCAGATCAAATGACCCAATTCGAGTCATCAAGCAGATCTGGGTCGTCAAAGGATCTCTGTCTAACCCACAAGGACCCAATTAAAACTGGGTACCTGAATTTTAATTTTTTATATAGGTTGCAAGGAATCGACGCATCTCGGAGGAGTCGATGAGAACGCTATGGTACTTGGACAGTGGATGTTCCAAGCACATGACGCACCTAAAGCATCTACTCCAGGAGTATGTCGAGCGTACAGGTCCACAAGTAACATTTGGTGACAACTCCAAAGGCCTAACCAAAGGTTATGGTACATTTAAAACTAGAAATGTTATAATCCCAAATGTTTCTTATGTACAAGGATTGCAACACAACTTGCTTTCCATTAGCCAATTCTGTGACAACGGTTTTTCTGTCAAGTTTGATGCACATGGATGCACAGTGAAGCACAGGGAAACCAAGCAGATACTCCTAAGAAGGAAAAGAGAAGGAAATATGTATTTTGCTAACTGGAACAGCAGCCCTCCGGAGACTTGTCTTGTATCGAAAAGTAGCAATGAAGTCAGCTGGCTGTGGCACAAACTGGCTAGGAACCAGCTCGCTAATGGAATTCCAGATCAAGTATATGACAAAAGTCATATGTGCAGCGCGTGTCAACAAGGAAAGCAGACAAGAATTTCATTCTCTCTCAAACCAGTTCAGTCAACTGATCGAGTACTTCAACTCTTTCACATCGATCTTTTTGGTCCAGTTACTCCAGCAAGCTTCAATGGTAGAAAATATACTCTGGTCGTAGTGGATGATTTCTCAAGATTCACATGGGTATCATTCTTGTACCAGAAGAGCGAAACCAGGACTAAGCTGCCTATCCTGCTGGAAAGATTATCAACACACAAGGAGTGCAAGATAATGTCAATAAGATCATATCGTGGAACGGAGTTTCTGAATGAAACTATTTATGATTACTGCGAGAAGAACGAAGTTCAACACCAAACATCTGCAGCACGCACACCTCTGCAGAATGGTGTAGCAGAAAGAAGAAACAGAACTCTCAAGGAAGCAGCTACCTCAATGCTAGCTAGCTCTGTCATTCCAAAGAAGTTCTGGGCTGAAGCAATCAACACAGCTTGCTTCACTCAGAATCGCTCCCTACTCACATCAAGGCAAAGAAAGACACCGTATGAGCTATGGAACAACAGAATACCATACATAGGATATTTCAAGGTATTCGGATCCAAATGTCACATCCTCAACAATGGGAAGACACAGCTCAAGACGTTCGATGAGAAGACAGACCGAGGAGTATTCCTTGGTTACTCTGCTAAGAGTAAAGCATACAGAGTCTTCAACAGAAGAACTCAAATAGTCTAAGTAACTCCACATGTTACCTTTGACGAATCCTCCTTCGAATATAGAGATTCTATCAAACGAAGAAACGAGGGAGAATCTTCAAGACCGATTCAGACAAGAGCTCAAGAAAATAGTATCAGGAATCTGGCCGAACTATTAATTTGGGATGATGAGCCAGAGGAGGAACTTCAAATCAACCAGGAAGCTTCACCAGCTGGAAATCGAGAAAAAACTTCAACGCCAAATCAAGGGGGAACATCATCAGCTGGAAATCCAGACACAGCTGAATCCCCAGCTCCATCTCCAGCTGAGCCTCTACAGAAGTCTCCTCAAAATCTAAATCAAAGAGAACCAATCTCTCAAGACTTAACTCCTGAGCAACTTCAAGTCAAACAAAATTTAGCCACGTCAAGCATCAATCAATTGGAAGAAGAAATTCGTAAGAGGAGAAGATGGATTGAAGATCATCCATCATCAGCAATCATTGGAGAACCATCTGACCAAGTCAAAACCAGAAGCTCAGCTGCTCAAGCTTCATCGGATCATCAAGAAGCGACACACTCAACTCTCGCAGAGCTAGAACTGACGGTCTATGATGAAGACACAGCTCTAATGGCGTGTTACGTAGCTCAAGTGCCAGAGCCTCAATCAATTCTCGAAGCTTTGAAGAGCGTGCCTTGGACTAACGCCATGCAAGAAGAGCTGAACGAATTCCTCAGAAATTGTGTCTGGGAATTGGTCGACAGACCTCAAGAAGTCAAAGTCATAGGACTAAAATGGATATTCAAGAACAAATTGGATACCCTGGGAGTCGTCATCAGAAACAGAGCTCGACTGGTTGCCAAGGGCTACACTCAGCAGGAAGGAATTGACTTCGAAGAATCATTTGCTCCAGTAGCACGATTGGAAGCAATCAGACTCTTTCTCGCCTATGCAGCACATCGCAAATTCAAGGTCTATCAAATGGATGTGAAGTGTGCATTCTTAAATGGAGAAATCAAAGAAGATGTCTACGTTGAACAACCTCCAGGATTTGAAGTAGAAGGAAATAAAGTCTACAAGCTAAAAGAAGGCTCTTTATGGATTGAAGCAAGCACCTCGAGCTTGGTATGATACTCTGTCAAATTTTCTTGTATCCAAAAGGATTCAAGAAGGGCTCAGTAGACAGAACTCTCTTCACCATCAAGTCAGGAGAAGATATCCTGGTTGTTCAAATCTATGTAGACGACATCATCTTTGGATCAAGATCAAGCTTCTTATGCCAAAGATTTGGAGAGATGATGTCAGAGAAGTTCCAAATGTCCATGATGGGAGAAATGAGTTTCTTCCTAGGACTTCAAGTCAAGCAATCATCAGAAGGAATTTTCATAAATCAATCCAAATACGTGAAAGACTTGATCGCCAAGTATGGAGTTCAATCCAGCAGAACTGTAAACATTCCAATAAACACCAACTGGAAGATTGAACCAGGAACTGAAGGGAAGTCGGTTGATTCCAGCAAATACAGAGGGATAATAGGATCCCTGCTGTATCTAACAGCAAGTCGTCCAGACATCTCTTTCGCAGTCGGAGTGTGTGCCAGATTTCAAGTGCGATTGCCATTTCAGAGAATCCAGTACTTCACACAAGATGCAAGCATGTAGACGTACGACATCATTTCATCAGAGATCACGTAGAAAAGAGGGATGTGATTGTTGAGAAAATTCACACAGACATACAGCGGGCTGATATTCTCACAAAACCGCTGATAGAAGCAAGATTCAAAATGCTGTGCGGATTACTTGGACTACTCAACCCAGACGATGCTTCACCCAGCTGAATGGAAGCAGACCCAGGTGAATGGAAGTTGTCCCAGCTGAATGGAAGCAGACCCAGCTGAATGGAAGCAGACCCAGCTGAATGCAAGCAGACAGCTGTAATTCAGAATCAACGTCACTGATATCAGCTGAGAAAGAATCAAGCTAAACCAGATGCTGAAATTGAAGGATTATTCAGCTGAGGGGGAACCAGCTGGAACCACGATGACCCAGCACACCCACTCAACCGAGGTATCAGCTGACTACAATGATCAGCTGAGAGGTTTGCAACAACATTAACTACACCTACTCAATCTGTTTTCAGTCAACTCATATCTTGTCATATCTAATCAAATTTAATTAAAAGACTGCATAGAATTGAATCATGGGAGTTTCGAGGCAAAAGTCAAAATGCCTCAACCGTCCTCTCTCGCGCATTAACTCGCATCTTCTAATCAAGAAACTGTCATGACGCGAGAATCACTCCTAGTCGTAGATCTTCTTATCAATAGATAAATCTTGATCGTCCATTCATCAAGAAAGCTCTTTAAATATGCTAGAAGATATACGTAAAGCATTGCATCAACCCTAAAAAGTTATTCGGCATTCTTTCGTATTTCTATCAATTGGTATTATTTGTTTCTACTAACAAAAGTTGCAGAAGAAGAACATGGAATCCTGAAAGATATCTCCCGAAGCCGATCAAACTTGAAGAATCTGTCAAAGCTTCAAGATAAGAGTTGCTTAACTCTCAGGAACCTCAAAGAAGACGGAAGTCCAGAAGAAGGTGAAGCCCATCGACAGATCCAGTCCAACACAGTTAAAGACTGTAAAACTCAAGAACGTCATTCACCATGAAGGTGCAGAAAACTTCCTGGGAATGTCAAAGGAAAAAGACCTCCTCAGCCCCACTGTTTCTCTCGACATAAAAGAGAGAACGGGACATACAACTCCCTCGGATGCAAAAATCAACGTCAACAGATCTGGACCAGATGTTGATAAAGCCGGAGTCTTCAAGAGCAGTCTTGTCAAAGCTCTTGCTCAACCACAGGAGGCACAGAAAAAGATGCAGGAGACAAAGCAGCATGCATCTATCTCAGTCCCAGCTGGGAATCGGAGACAACTTGAGGAGACAAAACATGCTGAAGCACCGTCTTCAAACAGAAGACTCAAGTCAAAGGTGCTCAGTCAGTCAGCCGAGAAGCCAGCTGACATTATGAGAGAATTCGTAATTATTCTCCGAGGAGCAGAAGGTCCACAAGCAGTCGTTTCTTACGGTGGAAGAGAAGTTCATGCGCCTGCGTGAACATCATCGTCATCAACACCGCAACGGAGTATTCAAGCTGGTCAACTAAGCTGAAACCCCATGAGATGGAATACTTCAACCTGGCCTCTCCTCAATCTTCTTCAGCTCCACAGGGACACCAGCTTCGAGATCTTCCGATGAAAGATACTCAAGCCCCTGCACCAAGCTCAAATGAGAAACATCACCCAGCCAATGATCACCTGCAGCTGGATGATGATGATATGAGCTGAACCCAAATCCCTCAAGTGCTGAATCAGACTTTCTCATTCAATCTAAGAAGTCTGAAGAAGCAAAATTTGCAAGGAATGAAGTTGTGCCCGACTCAGAAGATGCTATCTCCCGTGCCAACTCATCCCTCCAAGCACTCAGCTAGACCGCCCCAGCTGAATCAGGCCAAGGACGCTGTGTCTGCAATCACAGCTGAGGCTAATGCTACTGACGAAGAGCCAGCTAATACAACAGCTGAGCAACCTAGACTCCAAACCTCGCTGCTCAGAGCTGAAGACCACAGTTTCGCCAAACTAAAACATCGCAACAGCCGATGATGTATCTCTCCCACCCTGTTTGATCATGCCAAAAAGGGGGAAGTAAGGGAGAAGAGACAAGTCAAAGAAGAGGCAAACTGTTGAGCTAGAGGAACCAGCTGAATCAGAATCAGCTGAAGAAGAGACGAGTCAAAAGAAAGAAGCAACGGATGCAGAAGAGAAGACCCAGCCAACAGGGATTGAAGACTGAAGATTTGAAGATTTTTTTTTCTTCTTTCTTTTTCCTGTGTTATAAATGTATATTCTTACATTAATAAAACACAAGTTTTTTCTGCATCATAAGTTGTCTCAGTTAGGTTTTTGCATCATCAAAAAGGGGGAAATTGTTGGGAAAATTATAAGGTTTCGATTTGATACCAAAACCCAACTGATTCTCCAACCGAATAGATGATCGCGTCAACCTAAATAGTGTTTTCCAACTCGCCTGTTTGAGCTTTAGATTTTCTAGGTTTACAGGTTAAGGAAGCGGAAGACAGCAGTCGACCCAGCTGTGTCTACAGCAGGAGTCAGCTAGCGAAGACGACGGACCCGTGTCTACGGCGAGTCGGCTAGCAAGACAGCGGAGTGTCGGCCTAGCGGAAGACGGCGGTCGACCCGTGTCTACGGCGAGTCGGCCCAGCGAGAAGACAGAAGTCGACCCAGCTGTGTCTACAGCAGGAGTCAGCTAGCGAAAGACGCAGGCGTCAACCTTCAGCTGAGTCCTCCAGCAGAGCATGATCAAGCTGAAGAGAATTCGAGCTGAGTTCAAAACACAGCCGGTCCAGCTGTACAGAACAAAGGGAACTAACTGAAGACATCACTTCAAGTCAGTCCAGCTCTGAATTCAAAAGCCAGCTCCAAAGGCAGAAGATCCCGGCGTCAGAGGAAGTCAACATGCCTCGACCAATGAGGGATTGCCAAATCAGCATCCTAGACTTCAGGACCTAGGATGTGACACAAATGAAGACAGGTGCAGATTCGCCCAACGGCAGATCTTGAATTTAAGAAGAGTAGGTAAGATTCAAACGGCTCCTCCAACGGCTAGTCTTGAATCTCTACCTATATAAACCCGTCTTCAACCTCAGGATCAAATACAAAAAACTCTCTACAAGCTTTCATTCTCTGAAATCATCAATCTTTCAAAAGCTCTCAAGCAGTTCTACATAGTTCAAAGAACACTTTATCTTAAAGTGCTTCTAGTTCAGAAACTGCTTAGTTTTTCGTCTGATCCCTAGGCCAAAATCTTTGTATATCTTAAGCCTAGATTTCGAACGAGTTCATCATACTCTAAAGTTCTTAATTATAAGAACTCGTTCACAGTTGGAACCCCAAACCAAACCCCTCTTTCCCAGAAAAGTTAGGTCAAGGTTACGCTTGCTTGAAGCGGGAAATTCAAGTGTGTAAGGTTTTTTCAGTACCCGTAAACTGAAAGGTTAGGCTTGACAGTGCCCGCAAACTGTTGGAACATAGCTCGGGTTAGAGTTGTGAAGTTGCTTGGTACTTGGAAACCAAGTGGTAGTGGATTACCAGTGAACCTGGTCGTGGACGTAGGAGGTGTTACTCCGAACCACGTAAAAACTTGCGTGCACTTTACTTTTTCTTTATATTCAGTTTTGTACTAACTCTTTCATAACATTGCATATTTGATCAAAACTGCATACGCAGCTGCTCTCCAAAGACAGCTGTGTCTCTCTGAAAGTTGCACAACTTGACTAAGCTGAAAACCTAAAGTTAATCTTTTCAAACTGAGTTTTTCTAAGTAACCGAGCTAAGTTTTCAAACCACCACTTTCCGCACCGCCAGCTGAGTTATTTACCCAGCTGACCCTCCCCAGCTGGATCGATAACTGAGCTCACCATCTCTGTGATTTAACTTGAAAAAGTTTTTAGAAATCTATTTGGTGTATTCACCCCCCCTCTATACCAAATACCTAGCTTAGGGACCATCAAAACATATTCATACGACAAGCGAGATCAAGAAAACAGTATCAACAAGCAGATTTCAAGATCAAGAAAGCACGATAAAGAGGTTGCATGACTTAGAATATTTGAACAGAATTAGTAGCCAATTTCAAAGAAAAGACAGGCTAGCTTCAAAATATTAACAATCAACTTCAGAGGCTTCAGAATATACATCTAGAATTCAGAATTAAGAACAACACCAAACTTCAAAAACAGACATCAAAGTGTTGCAGCTGAAAAACATAGCGAATTATATGTATGCAGACATATAATTCTAATCCGTCTTGCATTTAAAAATTGAAACCAACAAAAGTCCGTCCTGCACACTCCCATCTCCATCTCAACTAACCTGCACATTTTATAAAACAACATGCAGGGCTGAGTACTACGTATTCAGTGAACACATGCCAAAATAATTTGAAATCATGCTGATTAAAGCTATAAATTGAACTTGTCTTTCATAGCAAAACACAAGTAAACTTTTAAATTCAAACCTGTGCTTGCTCAAACGTTTTCTTTTTATTTATAAAAGCATTGATGTCTGCAGAAATATATATCAGTAAGTATGTACCAGATCTACAAACATAAATTAGTGTTGGGAAGTAGGCCTCCTTCTCAAACACTTGTTAATCGGCCCACCTTTCGGAAGGCGCACGATTACCAACTAGTGTACACAAATCCTACCTTTGGTAGGACAGAATTCATCTTCTTTCAGTAGACGGTAACATACCAAAAAGCTTTTAAATGTTGGGAAAATTATAAAGTTTTGATTTAATACCAAAACCCAACTATTCCCTAACCGAGTAGATGATCGCATCAACCTAAGTAGTATTTTCCAGCTCGCCTGTTTGAGCTCTAGATTTTCTAAGTTTACAGGTTCAGGAAGCGGAAGACAGCAGAAGATCCAGCTGTGTTTACAGCAGGAGTCAACTATCAGCTGAGTTTTCCAGCTAAGCTGAGTTCAAAACAGAGCAGGATCAAGCTGAAGATAAATCGAGCTGAGTTCAAGACACAGCTGGTCCAGCTGTACAAAACAAAGGGAACTAACTCTGAAGACGTCACTTCAAGTCAGTTTACCCAATCCAGCTCTAAATTCAAAAACCAACTCCAAAGAAAGAGATCCCGGTGTCAGAGGAAGTCAATATACCTCGACCAATGAGGGATTGCCAAATCAGCATCCTAGACTTCAGAACCTAGGATGTGACACTAATGAAGACAGGTGCAGAAATGCCCAACGGCAGATTTCGAATTTGAGAAGAGTAGGTAAGATTCGAACGGCTCCTCCAACGGCTAGTCTTGAATCTCTACCTATATAAACCCGTCTTCAACCTCAGGATCAGATACGAAAAACTCTCTACAAGCTTCCATTCTCTGAAATTTTCAAGCCTTCAAAAGCTCATAAGCAGTTCTAAATAGTTCAAAGAACACTTTATCTTAAAGTGTTTCTAGTCCAGAAACTGCCCAGTTTTTCGTCTGATTCCTAGGCAAAAATCATTGTATATCTTAAGCCTAAATTTCGAACGAGTTCATCTAACTCTAAGTTCTTCATTGTAAGAACTCGTTCATAGTTGAAACCCCAAACCAAACCCCTCATTACCCAGAAAGGTTAGGTCAAGGTTACGCTTGCATGAAGTGCAAAATTCAAGTGGTTGTAAGGTTTTTTCAGTACCCGTAAACTGAAAGGTTAGGCTTGCCAGTGCCCGTAAACTATTGGAACACAACTCAGGTTAGAGTTGTGAAGTTGCTTGGTACTTGGAAACCAAGTGGTAGTGAATTACCAGTGAATCTGGTCGTGGACGTAGGAGGTGTTACTCCGAACCACGTAAAATCTCGTGTTATTTACTTTCTCGTTATTTTCAGAAATTGTACTAATTCCATTTGCATATTGCATCTTTATCAAATCTGCATACTCAGCTGCTCCCCAAAGACAGCTGTGTTTTGTTTTATAAACTTGCACAACGTGACTAAGTCGAAAACGTAAATATTTTCAAGCTGAGTTTTTCTAAGCAATCGAGCTAAGTTTTCAAACCACCACTTTCCGCACCGCCAGCTGAGTTATTATCCCAGCTCACCTTCCTCAGCTGGATTCATAACTGAGCTCACAAACTCTGTTTTAAACTTAAAAAGGTTTTTAAAAATCTATCTTTGGTGTATTCACCTCCCCCTCTGTACACCAAAGACCTAGCTCAGGGACCATCAATTGGTATTAGAGCAGTGGTTCAAAAGACCGTTGTTTCTGAATCAAGAGATTTGTCTTGACAATCTGTCAGTGGTCAACTGAACAGATCCTCTTCTGGAAAAACTCTTGTTGTTAAGATAAGAAGCCATGCCTATCGTCATTTGATAGTTATTGTTATAAGCAAATTGAACGAGAGGTAAAATTTGCTCCCATTGACTTCCTCGATCTAGAACAACAGTTCTCAACATATCCTCAAGAATTTGAATGGTTCTTCCTGATTGACCATCTGTCTGAGGATGAAAAGCCGTACTGAAATTCAATCTGGTACCTAACTTTTCTTGCATACTTCTCCAAAAATGAGAAGTAAATTTTGAGTCTCGATCCGAAGTGATCGACTTAGGTACTCCATGCAAACGCACAATTTCTCGCACGTACAGCTGAGCTAACTTATCTGCACCGTAAGTTATTGGAATAGGTATAAAGTTTGCTGATTTTGTCAGTCTGTCCACTACTACCCATATTGTTGTATTTCTTTGTTTAGATCGGGGTAACCTTGTTACAAAATCCATTGTAACTTTATCCCATTTCCATTCTGGAATATCTAAAGGCTGTAGCTTCCTATATGGTCTTTGATGTAATGCCTTTACTTGCTGACAGGCTAGACATCGTTCCACAAAAGAAGCTATATCTCGTTTCATTCCTTCCCACCAAAACTTCTGTTTTAAATCTTGATACATTTTGGTGCCTCCAGGATGAGCTGAATAAGGAGTTTCATGAGCTTCGCTCATGATCTCATTCCTTAGTTCTTCATCATTTGGTACACAATTTTTTCTCTAAATAGGAGAACATTATCTCCTGCCTCTTTAAAATGTTCCACGTTTTCTTGACGAATTTTCATTCAAAATTTTTCCAATTTCTCATCTTTTCTCTGAGCATTGGAAATTCTCAATCTTAAGTCCGGAATTATTTCCATGGCTGCAATCATTTGCTCAACAGAATGCGGGGTAGAATTACTTCTAGTCTGAACAAGAACCTTCCCACCTTTTCGGTCGACGATTATGCAATCTGGAGGTTCAAATTAAAAAGAATTCTTTATGCGCATCATGACATGATGTGGGACATCATCACAGACAGACCCATCATCATTTACAAACAAGGAAACGAGCTTGTTCCAGCTCAAGATGGTGGACAGCCAACGTATCAGCTCATTCCCAAGCCAAAGAATGAACATACCTCAGAAGAAAGGAAGCAAACTGGATTAGACAGCTTCGCGAGGAACACCATCTTGTCTACAGTCTCCAATGCCTACCTCAGCAAGATCATCAACTGGAACACCGCAAAGGAGATGTGGGAAACCCTAGCCAAGCTATGCGAAGGGTCGGAGGAGATAAAAGAAAATAAATTCACAATCTCCTGCCAGAAGTTTGATAACTTCAAGCAGCTTGTCAACGAGTCCATCGAAGGGATGGAACTCAGATTCTCAAATATCTGGGTAGAAATTGAAACCATCAGAACTGGGAAATACACCCAGCGTGAAAAGAACCTAAAAGTCCTTTCAGCGCTCACAGCTGAATGGAACACATACAAGGTGGTACACCAAAATCGAAGTGACTTGGGTGATCTTTCAACTGAAAGATTATTCTCCCTGCTCAAAGCCAACGAATACAACTTGAAGATTACCATGAAAGAATCTTTAAGCAATCAGACTGATGAAGAGCTGACACCTGCGCCAAAGGAGATTGCGTTCAGAGCTAACTATGAAAAATCCACATACATGCAGTCAGCTGAGTCATCAAAGAATGACAAGAAGGACATGAGCAAGGAAGAGCTACTTGAAGAGATAGCCATGCTGGTCAAAAACTACAACAGACTCAACACCAGTAAGGGCAAGTACAAGAAGTTCGCAAGAACTTACTGATATAAGTACGTAGCAGCTGATGAGAAGTCAGCTGACAAACGAATAGACGAAGGATGCTTCAACTGCAAGGAACCGGGACACTACAGGCTAGACTGTCCTAAGCTATCTAAGAAAGATAAAGACCAACTGAAAGCTAAGGCAGCTAACAGAAGAAGAGCCTACATCGCCGACGAGGAGTTGGAGTGCAACAAAATGGAGGATAACATGCCATTTTCAGACTCAGAAAAAGAAGCACTGATGGCTCATGATGAACCTGAATGGGATACATGCTTCATGGGACAGACAGACGGAATTGATGAAGATGAGGTAATGTCAAGAACTCAAAATCTATCTAACCTCTCACCATCACACGAACACTCTACACAGGTTTTAGAATCAGGGCTACCTGATTGGAGTTTAGTAGAGAAGGTTATGAACGATTCCAATGAGCTTCAAGAGATCCTTGACATCATAATGTGTGAGAATGCCGAGCTGAAGGTGGAACTGGAAAAGAAAAAGGTATCAGAAGCAGCTGATACAACAAAGCTCCAAGAGGAGTTATTTCACTAAAAGACAAAATAGTGAAACAAGATCAGCTAATGAAAGACTTCTACTACGAAAAGAAACAGCTGATGGAAGAATTGGAAAAGGCCACAGCTGAATCAGAAAAGAAGTAAGCTGAGATTATAGAGCTGAAAAGTTCCGAAGAGGTACTATCTAAGAAGATGGTAGCTCTCATCAAAGCTACAACAACAATGGACGAAATCATAAGTGAACAACATCCAGCAACACTCAAAGCAGGACTGGGTTACAATGAATCGAAGGATACCACAAACATTGCTTCCACTAGTGGAATAAAGGTAATGTTTGTAAGAGCAAAAGAAAACCCAATTCCAGCAACTCAGCAACGACCGTTGAGGACACAGCAGGCATTAAAAAGGCCAGCTGTGAGATAACCTCAAGCACATATCAGACAACAACGTGCTCAACAAAGACAGCAGGCTGGACAGTTCAGATACCAGCAACATCAACAACACGTCGAAAGATATCAACCGAGATATCAAAGGAGATACCCAGCTGGATATCACTCATATGATCACCAGCTGGAGCACCAATTCCAGCCGAGGTATCACAAGAGACAACAGAGACAAAGGAACGTCTCAGCTGGATACCGAAAAAGACCAAGACATCAATAAAGACATCAAGCTGAGAAGATACTGAGATCAAGACCCCGCCAGCAATTACCGAAGAACACAAAGAATGTGTATATCGACTCAGCTGGAATGATCATCAGATCAAATGACCCAATTCGAGTCATCAAGCAGATCTGGGTTGTAAAAAGATCTATGTCTCTAACCCACAAGGACCCAATTAAAACTGGGTACCTAAATTTTGATCTTTTTTATAGGTTGCAAGGGAACGACGCATCATTGAGGAGTCGATGAGAACGGTATGGTACTTGGACAGTAGATGTTCCAAGCACATGATGCACTTAAAGCATCTACTCCAGAAGTATATCAAGCCTCCAGGCCCACAAGTAACATTTGGTGACAACTCCAAAGGTCTAACCAAAGGTTATGGTACATTTAAAACTAAAAATGTTATAATCCCCAATGCTTCTTATGTACAAGGACTGCAACATAACTTGCTTTCCATTAGCCAATTCTGCGACAACGATTTTTCTGTCAAGTTTGATGCACAGAGATGCACAGTGAAGCACAGGGAAACCAAGCAGATACTACTAAGAGGGAAAATAGAAGGAAATATGTATTTCGCTGACTGGAACAGCAGCCCTCCTGTTACTTGTCTTGTATCCAAAAGCAGCAATGAAGTCAGCTGGCTGTGGCACAGACGGCTGAATCATCTCAACTTCAAGACAATCAACAAACTGGCTAGAAACCAGCTCACTAATGGAATTCCAGATCAAGTTTATGACAAGAGTCATATTTGCAGCGCTTGTCAACAAGGAAAACAGACAAAGATTTCATTTTCTCTCAAGCCGACGCCCTCAACTGATCGAGTTCTTCAACTCCTACACATGGATCTTTTTGGTCCAGTTACTCCAGCAAGCTTAAATGGCAGAAAATATACTCTGGTCGTAGTGGATGACTTCTCAAGATTCACATGGGTGTCATTCCTATACCAGAAGAGCGAAACAAGGACTAAGCTGTCAATCCTACTGGAAAGGTTGTCAACTCAGAAGGAGTGCAAGATAATGTCAATCAGATCAGATCGAGGAACGGAGTTTCTGAATGAAACTATTTATGAATACTGCGAGAAGAACGGAGTTGAACATCAAACCTCAGTAGCACGCACACCTCAGCAGAATGGTGTAGCAGAGAGAAAAAATAGAACACTCAAAGAAGCAGCTACCTCAATGCTAGCCAGCTCTGCCATTCCAAAGAAGTTCTGGGCCGAAGTAATCAACACAGCATGCTTCACTCAGAATCATTCTCTACTCACAACAAGGCAAGAAAAGACGCCATATGAGCTATGGAATAACAGAATACCATACATTGAATATTTCAAGGTCTTCAGATCCAAATGTCATATCCGAAACAATGGAAAAACACAACTCAAGACGTTCGACGCGAAGACTGACCGAGGAGTATTCCTTGGTTACTCTGCTCTGAGTAAAGTATACAGAGTCTTCAACAGATGAACTGAAACGGTCGAAGTAACTCCACATGTTACCTTTGACGAATCATTATTCGAATATAGAGATATCAAACGAAGAAATGAAGGAGAATCTTCAAGGCAGATTCAGACAAGAGCTCAAGAGAATCGAATCAGGAATCTGGCCGAACCATTAATATGGGATGATGAGCTAGAGGAGGAACTTCAAATCAATCGGGAAGCTCCACCAGCTGGAAATCAAGAGGAACCTCCAATGCCAAATCAAGGGAGAATGCCATCAGCTGGAAATCCAGACACAGCTGAATTCCCAGCACTATCTCCAGCAGAGCTTCTACAGAAGTCACCTCAAAACTCAATCCAAGGAGAGTCTCTTTCTAAAGACTTAACTCCAGAGCAACTCCAAGCCAGACGAAATCTAGCCACTTCTAGCATCAATCAGCTGGAAGAAGAAATTCGTAAAAGAAGAAGATGGATTGAAGATCATCCATCATCAGCAATCATTGGAGAACCATCTGACCAAGTCAAAACCAGAAGCTCAGCTGCTCAAGCTACATCGGATCATCAAGAAGCAGCTGACACAGCTCAATTCTCAATAGAGCTAAGAACTGACTGCCTATGATGAAGACACAGCTCTAATGGCGTGTTATGTAGCTCAAGTTCCAGAGCCTCAAACAATTCTAGAAGCCTTAAAAAGTGTACCCTGGACAAACGCCATGCAGGAAGAGCTAAATGAATTCCTCAAAAATTGTGTCTGGGAATTGGTCGACAGACATGAAGGAGTCAAAGTCATAGGACTCAAATGGATCTTCAAGAACAAACTGGATACCCTTGGAGTCAACATCAGAAACAAAGCTCGACTAGTTGCCAAGGGCTACACACAGCAAGAAGGAATTGACTTTGAAGAATCATTTGCTCCAGTAGCACGATTGGAAGCAATCAGACTTTTTCTCGCTTATGCAGCACATCACAAATTCAAGATTTATCAAATGGATGTAAAGTGTGCATTTTTAAATGGAGAAATCAAAGAAGATGTCTATGTTGAACAACCTCCAGGATTTGAAGTAGAAGGAAATAAAGTCTACAAGCTAAAGAAGGCGCTTTATGGATTGAAACAAGCACCTCGAGCTTGGTATGATACTCTATCAAATTTCCTTGTATCCAAAGGATTCAAGAAGGGTTCAGTAGACAGAACACTCTTCACCATCAAGTTGGGAGAAGACATTCTGGTTGTTCAAATCTATGTAGACGACATCATCTTCGGATCAAGATCAACATTCTTATGCCAAAGATTTGGAGAGATAATGTCAAAACAGTTCCAAATGTCTATGATGGGAGAAATGAGCTTCTTCCTAGGACTTCAAGTCAAGCAATCAGCAGAAGGGATTTTTATAAATCAATCCAAGTACGTGAAGGACTTGATCGCCAAGTATGGAGTTCAATTTAGCAGAACAGTAAAGATTTCGATGAACACCAACTGGAAGATTGAACCTTGAACTGAAGGGAAGTCAGTTGATTCCAGCAAATACAGAGGGATAATAGGTTCTCTGTTGTATCTAACAGCTAGTCGTCCAGACATCTCTTTCGCAGTCGGAGTGTGTGCCAGATTTCAAGTTGATCCAAAGGAAGCACACATGCAAGCAGCCAAGAACATTCTCAAATATCTCAATGGAACTCAGAATGTTAGGTTGTGGTATCCAGCTCAAGACAATCTACAGCTAACTGGATATTCAGACTCAGACTTCGCTGGAGATCGGTTGGACAGAAAATCAACTTCAGGAACATGTCAGTTTCTAGGAAGCAAGTTGATCTCGTGGTTTTTAAAGAAGCAAACGTGTGTCGCAACCTCCACAACAGAAGCAGAATATATGGCATCTGGAAGCTGCTGCTCACAAATTCTCTGGCTGAAACATCAGCTGGATGACTATGAAGTGAAAACTGGACAAGTTCCAATTTTCTGTGATAGCTCAAGTGCGATTGCTATATAAGAAAATCCAGTACATCACACAAGATGCAAACATGTGGACGTGCTCCATCACTTCATCAGAGATCACGTGGAAAAGAAGGATGTGATTGTTGAGAAAATTCACACAGACATACAGCGGGCTGATATACTCACAAAGCCGCTGATAGAAGCAAGATTCAAGATGCTGTGCGGATTACTTGGATTACTCAACCCAGACGAAGCTACATCCAGCTGAATGGAAGCAAACCCAGCTGGAATTCAGAACCAACCTCAAAAAACCTAGCTGAGAAAGAATCAAGCTCAGCCAGACGCCTAAGTTGAAGGATTATTCAGCTGAGGGGGAACCAACTGGAAAAGCGATCACTCAACACAGCTATTCATAACCGAGGTATCAACTGACTACGATGATCAGCTGAGAGGTTTGCAACATCATTAAATACACCTACTCATTCTGTTTTAGACAGACATCAGTCAAATCATATCTTGTCATATCTAATCAAATTTAATTAAAAGTCTGCAAAGAACTGAAACATGGGAGTTTCGAGGCAAAAGTCAAAACGCCTCAACCATCCTCTCACGCGCATTAACTCGTATTTTCTAAACAAGAAACTGACATGACGCGAGAATCACTCCCAGTCGTAGATCTTCTTATCAAACTATAAATCTTGATCGTCCATTCATCAAGAAAGTTGATATAAATATGCTAGAAGAGATATGCAAAAATTTGCATTAACCCTAAAAAGTTTTTTTTCAGCACTCTTTCTTCTTCCTCCTCTTTGTATTATTTGTTCTACTAACAAAAGTTGCAGAAGAAGAACATGGAATCTAAAAAGATATCTCCAGAAACTGATCAACATGAAGAGTCTGTCAAAGCTTTACTATGAGAGTTGCTTAACTCTCAGGAACCACAAGAAGACGGAGTTCCAGGAGAAAATGAAGCTCATGGATAGATCCGGTCTAACGCAGTGGGTGACTGCAAAGCTCAAGAACATCATTCACCAGGAAGTTGCAGAATTCTTCCTAGGAATGTCAAAGGAAAAAGACCTCCTCCGCCCCACTGTTTCTCTCAAAATAAAAGAGAGAACGGGACACACAACTCCCTGGGATGCGGAAATCAACGTCAACAAGATTCTGACAAAGGAATTCAACCTGAGAGGAAGTACAGTCAGAACTGGACGAGATGTTGATAAAGCCGGAGTCTTTAAGAGCAGACATGTCAAAGCTCTTGCTCCGCCACAGGAGGCACAGAAAAAGATGCAGGAGACAAAGCAGCATGCATCTACTTCCTTCCCAGCTGGGAAGAGGAAACAACTTGAGGAGACAAAACAAGCTGAAGCACCGTCTTCAAAGAGAAGACTCAAGTTAAAGGTGCTCAGTCAGTCAGCCGAGAAGCCAGCTGACATTGAGAGAGAATTCGTAACTACTCTCCGAGGAGCAGAAGGTCCACAAGTGGTGGTTTCTTACGGTGGAGAAGAAGTTCATGTGCCAGCGTGAACATCATCATCGCCACCACCACAACGACGTATTCCAGCTGATCAACTAAGCTTAGACCCCAATCAACTAAGCTTAAACCTCACAGCAGATGGAATACTTCAACCGCCTTCTCCTCAATTTCCTTCAGCTCAACAGAGACACCAGCTTCAAAATCAACTTATGGAAGTTGGAGCTCAAGCCCCTGCACCAAGCTCAAGTGGAAAGCATCATCCAGCCGATGATCACTTGCAGCTGGATGATGAAAACATGAGCTGAACCCCATACCAACCACTTCAGAAGTGGAAGGGGAATACTTAAGTCCCTCAAGAGTTGCACGTGACACCTCCATCTCAAGGTTTGAAGATCTCATGCTTAAAGGAGTCACAAGTGCAACTGAAGTGATGAATCAGACTTTCTCATTCAATCTAATGAAGTCTGAAGAAGACAAATTGCAAGGAATGAAGTTGTGCTCTACTCAGAAGATGTCATCTCCAGTGCCAACTCATACCTCCAACCACTCAGCTGGACAGCCACAGCTGAATCAGGCCAAGGAAGCTGTGTCTACAATCACAGCTGAGGCTAATGCTATTGAAGAAGAGCCAGCCAATGCAACAGCTGAACCACCAAGACTCCAGACCTCGCTGCTCAGAGCTGACAACCATAGCATAGCCAAACTAAACATCACAACAACTGATAATACAGCGAAGATCGCTGACGTAATTCAGGAAATTGCACAGCCCAATAAGATGATGGTGTGTCTCTCCCGCCTTGTTGATCATGCCAAAAATGGGGAAGATAATGAGACAAAGAAGAAGCAAACTGCTGAGCTAGAGGAACCAGCTGAATCAGCTGAAGGAGAAACGAGTCAAAAGAAAGAAGCAGCGGATGCAGAAGAGAAGACCCAGCCAGCTGGGATTGAAGATTGAAGAATTGAAGAATTTTTTTCCTTTCTTTCTTTTTCTCTTTTTATGCTGTAATTTCTTACATTAATAAAACACAATCTTCTTTGCTGCTCAAAGCTCACCCTGATGACAATTACTTTTTGTCCAGGCTCTGAACTCTGAACTCTTTTCTGCTGATTTATTTTTTTTACCCTCTTAAAACGTAGGGGGAAGCTTCATAAGTTGTCTCAGTTAGGTTTTGGCATCATCAAAAAGGGGGAAATTGTTGGGAAAATTAGCATCCTAGATTTCAGAACCTAGGATATGACACTAATGAAGACAGTTGCAGAAATGCCCAACGGCAGATTTCGAATTTGAGAAGAGTAGGTAAGATTCAAACGGCTCCTCCAACGGCTAGTCTTGAATCTCTACCTATAAAAACCCGTCTTCCACCTCAGGATCAGATACGAAAAACTCTCTACAAGCTTTCATTCTCTGAAATTTTCAAGCCTTCAAAAGCTCATAAGCAGTTCTAAATAGTTCAAAGAACACTTTATCTTAAAGTGTTTCTAGTCCAGAAACTGCCCAGTTTTTCGCCTAATTTCTAGGCAGAAATCATTGTATATCTTAAGCCTAGATTTCGAACGAGTTCATCTAACTCTAAGTTCTTCATTGTAAGAACTCGTTCATAGTTGGAACCCCAAACCAAACCCCTCTTTACCCAGAAAGGTTAGCTCAGGGTTACGCTTGCTTGAAGCGCGAAATTCAAGTGGTTGTAAGGTTTTTTCAGTACCCGTAAACTGAAAGGTTAGGCTTGACACTGCCCGTAAACTGTTGGAACACAACTTAGGTTAGAGTTGTGAAGTTGTTTGGTACTTGGTAACCAAGTGGTAGTGAATTACCAGTGAATCTGGTCATGGACGTAGGAGGTGTTACTCCGAACCACGTAAAATCTCGTGTTATTTACTTTCTCATTATTTTCAGATATTGTACTAATTCCATTTGCATATTGCATCTTTATCAAATCTGCATACTCAACTTCTCCCCAAAGACAGCTGTGTTTTGTTTTATAAACTTGCACAACTTGACTAATTCGAAAACATAAAGAATATTTTTAAGCTGAGTTTTTCTAAGCAATCGAGCTAAGTTTTCAAACCACCACTTTCCGCACCGCCAGCTGAGTTATTAGCCCAGCTGACCTACCTTAGCTAGATTCATAACTGAGCTCACAAACTCTATTTTAAACTTGAAAAAGTTTTTAAAAATCTATCTTCGGTGTATTCACCCCCTCTACACCAAAGACCCAGCTCAGGGACCATCATTAAAACATTTGGCAAGTCAATTAATTTTAAAAACATCACACATATATTACAAAATAATCACATTCGTCATTCTTTTTTTGATTAAGAAAGCCCACCTGTCAAACTTCGCTTTATCTTACTATGCTGGATTCTGACTTCTCGGCTTTATGACTCCACTCGTTCCTTCATTTGAAATTAGGTTTATCAACCATCAGAGCGAGAAACAATCGACAGGCGATGAGATACGACATCTCAAACAACTTAATTTCTAATTTACTTCGACTCTCGAGGACTTAACTCGATACTAATACTTAACATTCTAAACGCTTCCTAAAAACTCTAACTTAGTTTCTAATTAACTTTCTAACTTAAAAAATTAACATTAAACACTTAAACAATTAAACAAATTATCAACATTGCACTTTATTCAAAACATTCAACTTAAACAATTCTCGATCCGTCAAACGGATTCTGACAATTCTAAAATTAATTCTATATAACTATTTAATCATATCAAGCATAAATACACAAACAATTCATCAAATCAAATCACGTATACGTATAAACCTTCAACTTGGAAAAATAGCCGAAAAATATAAAATTCTTAATACTTGGTAATTAATTTCTGAAAAATTTCACAATACTTAATTTTTATTGTAGAATTCAAATATGCAATTATTTTATTAATTAAAAATCAAATAATGCTTTTATTTTCTTTATTATTTTTCGGCATTTTTGGAAATAGAGAATTAATTATCCAATTTCATTCTAATCAATTTCAAAACATCGTAAATTAAATTATAAACTATATTTATAACTTAATTACTTAATTAAATTGGATAAAAATTAAAACCCATATATATATATTTCGACTTTTTTGTAAAAATAGGGCATAAATCCTTATTTTTCTCTAATCCAAATTACAACATACTTAATTATATTTATAGAGATTAATTATAACATCAATTAATCAATTTAAGCTTTAAATTAATTATTTTTAATTTAATTTAAATCTGAAAATATCAAATATATATATAATTGAGCTCCAAAAATTCTTACATAATCTCACATGCTTAATTAAATACCATGAGCTCAATTCTAACATCAATTTCATCATTCATAATCAAAATAAAAAGGCCCTATATCTAACAACCCTAATTTCGAAAATTAATTAAAATTGAAGCAATTATGATTCAATCAATTAATTCAATACATAATCATACTCATTAATATCATATAAGCTCAATTTAAACATCAATTTAAGCATTGAACATCAAAATCAAAAACCCCTAATTTTATTAATTATTTTCGGTTATTTCCAAATAATTAAAAGGGTTATGAATCTTTGATTACTTCCAACATGAAACATGCTTAAATAATTATCTAAGCTCAATTAATCAATCAATTTAATCATCAAGCATCTAAATCAAAAAGCCCTAATTTTTCCTAAATTTTTGAAAAATTCAAATTAGGGTTAGGGTTCAATTTAAACTTAAATTAATGATAGTTATAACATCTTAAGCATCAAGTAAAAACATATATCAAAATCAAGATCATCTACTATTATTTCTTGAAAAATTCGAAAATATTAAAATAATAAAAAGGAGGATTTGAGCTTGATCTTTGAGCTAATACTTGTAATAAACATATAATCTACCTTGATTATTAATTTGGAATGGATTGGATCTTGGATTTGAGCTCAAAACTTGAAGCTTTAATGGAGGATTGTGTGTTGTGTGTATATGCGTGTGTGTGTGCTGTGAAGTAGCCCAAATGGATAGAAGGGAGATGAAGAATGATGACTTATACTACACACAATTAATTAATTATCTAATTAATTAATTAATTTATTAATTAATTTAGCCAAAGTCCAAAATTAATTAATTAATATGTTAGACGAAGTCAAATTATGATGTCATGGCTTTGGTATTAATTAAGGTTAATTAATTAATTAAATGCTTAATTTAATTAATTAATTACTAAACTTGTTAATCATAACTTAAACCTCTAATTTCTTAATTTAGAAAAATTAATTAGGGCATCTCAAACCATAATGCAAATTCTCGGAAGAAAATACAGAGAAACGAATCGATTATGAAATAAATATTATTATTATTATTATTATTAATAATAAATTACTACTAAAAATAAATTAAGAAAATTAACTGCATAATTTTCTCAATTAAAATCAAGCATAAATGCGCACATTGGTAAACATAAATTCTAGTTCGTTTTGGTTAATCCGAGACGAAACAAAAATAATTAAATTCCACTCTTTCGGCAAAAATTAAGATTGCCGAAGAAAATTATTAAAAAGGGAATTCTTTTTCTTCTTAATTTTCTTATTTTAATTAAAGAAAAACTAGGATTAATTATGCGAGAAAACGGGGTATTACAGAGTTAGAATTTGAAATTGGTGATAAAATTTCTTGAAGGTTTCGCCTTCAAGAGGAATTCATCGATTTGGTGTTATAGAAAAGCTTAAGCCCTCGCTATATAGGACCATATGAAATTCTGAAAAGAATAGGTCAAGTAGCGTATAAGCTAGCCTTACCGCCAAGTTTTGGAAGTGCACATAACGTGTTCCATGTATCTCAGTTGCGGAGATATATGTTCGATCCTAAACACGTTATTTATCAAGAAGAAGTAGTCTTTGAACCAGACTTTAGTTATGAAGAGAGACCGGAAGCAATTTTGGATCGAAAAGTCCAACAACTTAAAAATAAGTCGACCGCGTCGGTAAAAGTCAAGTGGAGAGATCATGGACTAGAAGAAGCAACATGGGAATTAGAGAGCAAGATGAGAGAAAAGTATCATGAACTCTTTCATGAGGTAAGCAAATTTCGGGACGAAATTTATTTTTAGGGGGAGAGAATGTAGTATACCGTATTTCTTGCATACTAAAATTTATTAATTTAATGAGAAAGATAAGAATTTTAGTAAAATAAAAATTTTCTTTCCGAAAATTTTACCCGACAGATATATTATACCGGAAAAATGAGTTTTAAATAATTTTTATCGTCTCGGTTAATCCGAAACGAAGAAGTTTCTACATTTATCAATAGATGATAAATGTTTAGTCATAAATGACTGAAAGAAGAATTTAATTTAATTACGTAAAATTTTACGTAAATTATCTTTTAAAAATTTAGTTTCGGTCGATTTGAAAATGTTTCGAATCTCCGATTCTTTCTGTGAGATTTTTATCTAAGATACGTGAGACCCTAAATTAATTTCCTGTGTTGAGAAATTACAAGTTTAATAGAGGATTAGTTGTTATTAATTAATTAGGAGTGATTAATTAAATAACTAATAACTTAACTTAGCAATTAAGTTATATTATTTTATTATTCTATCTTATATTTATCTATATATAAGTTGTGATCATCTCCTTCCTCCTACCCCCAAAACTCATGCATACACACACTCAAGTTGTATTCTTCCAATGTTGTGCTCAATCCAAGCTTCAAGAACAAGTATAAATCTTTTCCAATTAATTAGGTAAGTAAATATTTATGTTCTTGGGAAGTTTTAGCTTTCTTTCCATGGAATAAATCATCCATTATATATATATATGTGATCGAAATTCTTGAGAAGAATTTGAGAAGTGATTGGATGATCTTGATTTTATAGTATGATGCTTATATGATGATTTGTGTGATTAAATTAAGAAAATCAAAACCCTAACCCTAAGTTGCATGATTTTCGAAATTCTTGAGAAATGGTCAAGTTTTAATTCATGCATTGTATGATGTTTTGATCTTCATGAATTATTCTTATAATATGCTTAAAAGATCAATTATGTAATTAGATTAAAAACAATAAAACCCTAGCAAATATTTTCATTATTTTCGAAAAAATGAAGAAATGGTGAAATGATGATCCATGATTTAAATGCTTGTTTTGACGTTATAAATCAGTTTAGTAAATTAATCTAAGCATGTTTCATGTTGGAAGGGAGCATGAATTCCCAACCATTTTCATTTTAATAAAAATATCGAAAATATGAGATTAAAATTTGGGTTTGATATTGTGATGTTATATGATGAATTTGATGATTAAGCTAATGTTATATGATGTTAATAAAGCATGTTTAATCAAAAGATAATGAAATGTAAGCTTGATTAACCCTTAAAATCATAGAATTCGAAATTAGGGTTCTTCATTTAGGGTTTAAAGTTTAATGCTTATTTGAATAAAATTAAAGGAAGGATTAAACTCATAATGTTTAATTAAATATATTAGAAATTAAAAAGAAGAGAAAAGAATTCTAGAAATCCTAAAAATAATAATAACCGAAAAATTTATAAATAAAATAAATAGTTATTTGATTTTTAATTAACTTGCATTTATGAACTTCTTAATAAAAGTTAAGTATTGTGTGATTTTCGGGAATTTTAATTCAAAGTATTAAAATTTTTCTATTTTTAGTTGATTTTTCTGTTTCGGAAGTTTATTTGTTAATTGGAACGAATGTGTGAAATAAATGTGTAATTATGTTTGTTGTGATGAAATAAGTATATAGACTTAATTTTAGAATTTACTGAATCCGTTAGACGGATTAAAATTGACAAAGTCGATTTCTGTGAATTGTAAATGATGTATGTCGATTAAGTGTGAATTGTTTGATGTTTGATGGTTAAATGATAGTTTTAGTTTGTTAAAAAGAGTTGAGTACAGAGTTATTTTAGGACTTTAACTTTTGTCATTTTGCAAAAGTAGGACACATTTTTTCGGGCTTCCAATTATAGGACAAAATTTAAAAAATTAATCATCATCAGGACAGATTTGGGCTCGATTTATGATGGTCGGGCTAAGTTCCATGTGTGCTCAATTAAAGAGCCCGATGCCCATGTGTCTGCCCATGTGTCAATTTCATAATAAAATTTAAAAATCAAAACTAATTAATTCAAAATTAAAATTAGTAAAATGTGTCTGCCCATGTATATGCCCACGTGTGCTCAATTAAAGGGCCCGATTTTTCGCGCCTTGCTTTCACCTTGTTTCAGAGTCGATTATATCACTTCGATTTAGTCTGGGCAATCGATTTGGGACTAGGGTTCTTCAAATTGGGGGTGATATATGATTTGGATTTCTTTTTTTTTCTGCAACGTGATTTCTTTTTATGGGAGTTAATATTGAATTTACTAATTTTAATTTTGAATTAATTAGTTTTGATTTTTAGATTTTATTATGAAATTGACACATGGGTATCCACATGGGCAGACACATGGGCATCGGGCCCTTTAATTTACCACATGTGGAACTTATCTCGATCATTATAAATCGGGCTCAAATCTGTCCTGATGATGATTAATTTTTTAAATTTTGTCCTATAATTGAAAGCCCGAAAAAATATGTCCTACTTTTGCAAAATGGCAAAAGTTAAAGTCCTAAAATAACTCTGTACTCAAAAGAGTTTAAGAGGTTAAGAAGGAATTCTCGAGTTTCGTCGTAGAAATTCGAAGCAAATTAGGAATTTAGATTATCGAAGTAGTTTATTAGATAGGCGTTATTCTCGTTCTGAAGTTTGCTATTCCATTTCGATTAAAGGAGCAAGCAGAAGTGGAAGTGGGAACGTGAAGTAGATGTTTATCAAGCGATAAAGTTTAAAGTAAAGCTTAAGTTTATCAGGTGGGCTTTCTTAACTATACAACTTGAAAAGCATGATTTTATATGATTTTTCAAAGCTTTGATACGTGCCAAATTGTTTTAAAATGTTTAAGTATGTTACCATCTACTAAGGAAGGATGAATTCAGTCCCGTGCAAGGTGGGATTTGTGTACACATATGTGATCGTGGGCATTTCTTTGATGGGCCGGTTATACGTAACTATGAGCCTTTCCTTGATATGCCGATTACAAGTATTGAGAAAGAGGCCTCTTTCTCATCACTATTATTTATTGTAGATATGGTTCATACTGTTTAATATGTCTGCAGACAAAATTTTTAACATTGCACAAGTTGTTTTTCAGAAAATCCTTGTGCTATGTTTTCTGGCAAGTTTTCAAAATATAGCTGTGTTCAGCAAGTTTCAATGTTTTCGGCATGTGTTCACTGAGTACGAAGTACTCAGCCCTGCATGTTATTTCTAAAACGTGCAGGTTAGCAGGGATGAAGATGACGAGTACTGGATGGACTGTTGTTGTTAATGTTGTTTCTGTAAAGAAAGTCGTTTTAGAGAAGTTGACCTAGAATATATGTCTTCATACATATATTCTCATGTTTTCCGCTGCAAGAAAATGAAGTTGATGTTGTTATAATGTTTGAATTCTAAAGTCGAACTCTTTTGTCAAGTTCTTTTGAAACTCAACCAGTGAATCATATGTATATAAGTTGTTAGTTGTGTTGAGAAGCTTTGTCGAACTTGAAACAATTTTCTTTATCGTGTTTTCTTGATCATCGAGTCAACTTGTCATTTCCTCGATCATTGTCGATTATTTGGTTGATCAGGTCTTTTGTTTTCGAGCTGATTTGGATTATATTGTTGATTTGCATGTTGTTATTGAAATCGTTTGATCGTCTCATTTATCTCAAGTCATGCATGTCGTGATTATTCAGAATTATTGAACTTTATTGAGTATGAATGTCCTTTGTTTTAGTAATCAATAGCCGGGTAGCTATTAAATTCCCTTTGTTAATCATAAATTGTGTACGTCGTGGAACCTACCGGCCTTGACATCTGATATCGGGGTCGGGCTGCGACAATTTGAATATTAGGGTTCTTAGGTTTAGGAATTTTTTGTGATGAATTTTTATGATGAAGCTTAGAATGATGAAATAAGCTTATTATGAATTTATGAGAATTTTTGAAGCTCATTTGAATGATTTTCAAAAATTAAAGTTTACAAAGATTTTAGGGCTTTTTGATTTAAAGGTGTAATTGGTTAATTGATGTTATAATTAACCTCTATAATTATATCTACGCATGTTATAAATTAAATTTTCTGAAAATTTCAAAAGTTTTAAGTGTAGGGTTTTGATTTTTCTCCAATTTATTTAAGTAATTATGTTTTAATAGAGGTTTATAATTTAAATAAACATGTTTGGAAGTGATTAAAATGAAATTGAGCAATTAACCCTACTTATAGGGTGAAGGACGAAATATACATGTGTATATATACCATGTATTTGATTTTTAATTGAGAAAATAATGAAAGAAATGAGTTCTACGATAAAAATTAAGCATCGTAGAAATTTTCAGAATTTTAATACGAAGTTTTGAAAATTTTTTAATTTTCCGACTATTTATCGGAGTCGAAGGTTGATACGTATAGATGATCTTGTTTGATGATGTGAATATGTAATTATGTTTAATATGATATAATGAGGGTATGGAATTAATTTGAGAATTTTTTAAGCTCGTTTGTCAAGTCGAAAATATTTTAAGTTCAAAGACATGAATACTAAATGTCGCAACCCGACTCAGAATAAAGATAACCGAGCCGGTGGGTCCTACGACGTACACAATTTATGATTAACAAAAGATTAAATAGCGACCCGGCTATTGATTAAAAACAAGAAAGACAACTCATGCTCCACAACTTCCAACCAAAACTGAAGTATTAACAAGGAATTATGTTCAACCAGATATCTATAGATATATCCATACGACCAACGATGCCAAGTAATCGATATCAACAAGAAGTTCATTAGATCAAGAAAGCACGATAAAAGGGTTGTAGAATTTAAAAGATCTCAACAAAGAATTGACAACTGATTTCAAGTTAAGACAAGTTTGCAACTGAAACCTTAACAACCAACTTCAAAGCTTTCAGAATTTACAAACTTCAAAGTCGAGAACATACTTCATAATTCAAAATGTTGCAGCGAAAACATAGGGATTTATATGTATGAAGACATATAACTCAACTCTAGTTTAAAAACTTTCAAGAAGACTTAACCAACAAAAGTCCGTCCAAGCACACTCCCATCTCCATCCGAGCTAACTTGCACATTTTAGAAATAATATGCAGGGCTGAGTACAAAGTACTCAGTGGACACATGCCAAAATATATAATAGGTTTTATAGATTAATCATGCATCTCCACAGTAACACACGGGGGTTTTTCAAATAGGACCCGTGCTTACTAAAACATTTTTGTACTTGAGTTCATTACAAATTCATCAAAACCATATCTGAAACAACACTGGGGAAGAAGGCCTTGTTCCGCGAACGCAACTCACCGTGGATGGTCGCCCCTCAACAGGGTTCATACTCGCAGCTACCGTGTACACTTATTCTGGAAAGCACCCTTTTGGCTAACTCAGAATCCGATCGATTATAACAGTTGGCGAACCAACTCAGATAGGCATAATAGAACTCACAAAACAAATTCTTTTATGCCAAGATAATCACTTTAAAACATGCTTTTTAAAGCAATAAGAAAAACAGAGCAAAGCTCGAGTTATTCAGTAAACTAAATAGCCACATTTTATTTGTGTAATAGAAAAGCCCACCTTAACGGTTTACAGAACGAAATACCAATCTTCAGTCTTCCGTCCTTTCTTCTACATACGATGTCCTCCTTTTATCGTAAATAAGCAAATCTTAGAAAAAGATCGAGAGAGAAACAATACGATAACGGACTTGATAACTTGATTAGTAATAAAAAAAAATGGTTCTTTAGGGATTTCAAGTTAGTTTCCAACTCGACTCTTACTCAAAGCTTAGAAAGATTACATCGAAAGTCAATGATCAAAATTGACTTAGAAGGTTCCAAGAAATCAAAATAAATTGATTAAACTTGAAAGAAACAAGCATTTAGAAAAATATGTACAACTGCAGCAGCTTTAAACTGGATTTCAGAACATAATATTTGGAAACAGAAGATGGGCAGGGTACCATTAGAAAGCCACAAATGGCCTCCGGAGTAAAAGGTGGCAGAATTGCTGAAAATCCGAGAAACCCTAATTCTCGGTGCACGTTTCCCAAGGCTCGGAAAATCCCATGAAAACTCTAATTTCACTTAAATCCTATCCATGCAAACCCTAATTTTCCATCATACATAACAACATGCTTCTCGACTTCCAAATTCGACATTTTCATACTTAGCATAATTTACAAATGAAACACAATATACCTAATTACACAATTAACATGTTAACACATCCTCTAATGACATAATCACCAACTAGTCATTTGATTATCAACTAACAACATAGTCAAATCCACAATCAATGTTCTAAACAAAACACGTATACAACTTTTATCGAGTAACGACGAGCGTAGTCAATTTTCCAAAACATTTTTATTAATCCTAATAAAATCATAAATACCATATATAAACATGCTTATTATTTATATGTATATCATTTTATCTAATTATTCGTTTTACGGCTCGATTCTTCGTTTATCCAAAAATACGTCTACTTACTTTTATTATCAAACGAAGTTCTATAATTCATTTTCATTTTCTTTCAATTTCCATTATCTTATAACATTAATATAATCATATTAACATGCTTAACTGTAATACCCCACTTTTTCATAACTAATATTAGTAAATAATTAAGATAATTATTTAGAATAATTAAAATGCGAGAACTTATAAAGAAAATAAGTTCATGCAATTAAAATTTTTCGGCAGTACTAATTTGCCGAATTCAAAGTTTCTAAGATTTATTCTCATTCCGGTTAATCCGAAATGAGATAATGAAGGTATCTATGATTACGTGCTTATATATTTGATATTATCTGAGAAGTATGTGTTAGTTTTGGAAGATTTGATTTCTCCGGAAATCATAAAATTTCTCCGGCAAATTATTTTAGTTCCGGATTTTATTTCCGAAAATTTCTTGAGAAAGCTTATATTAGGGTTTGAGAAACCCAAATAATTTTTATAAGTTCGAAAGCTTTTTAATTAAAGCTGTGATGATTGTTTATTGGATGTTTGATTAATTAATTAGAGAATTAATTAATCAATTAAAGTAAGATTTATATTCTTAATGTTTAATAAATTAATTAAGCTAATTTTTGAAGCATAATATTCCTAAGAAATAAAGCTTGTCTTATAAGCTTTATTATTAATTTCTAATTAATTTAATCTAACAATATCTAAGAGAATAAATTATAAGATATTGTTAGTATTAAATTTAATTCATAATATCTTAATTTAGATATTATAACACTAAGTCAAATTACTAACTAATAAGGGAGTGACACCACACCTTATCCAAAATGCAATGATGATGAAGAGATTAGTCAAGATTAGCATGCTACATACGTGTGTTTAAGTTCAATGTATTTAGACTTAGCTATTAGTTAAGTGTGTTGCATCCATCTTCATCCTCATTTGCTCTCCCTCAAACTCTCGACACACACACGGCAACACACACTCAATCACACACAATCTTCATGGAAGAAGCTTCACCAAGCTCAAGAAATCAAAGAAACTAGCATTCAAATTAATCAAGAAGGTTAGATCTTTCACTAATCAAGTTCTTAGCTCAAGATTTAGCATAAAAATCCATCTTCTTTTTCAAAATTTATGAAAAATATGGAAAGATAAAGGCTTTTTAATTTTGATGCTTGATGATTAAATTGATGGATTATTTGAGCTTAGAAAATTATTTTAAGCATGTTTAATGTTGGAATTCATCAAAGATTCAAGACCCTTTTATTTATTTTGGAATTACCGAAAATTAATGAATAAATTAGGGATTTTTGATTGTTGAATTTCATGATCAAATTGATGATTTATATGAGTTCATGTGATGTATATAAACATGTTTAGTGATTGAATCTAGCTAGCTTGATCATTTGTTAATTAATTTAAAAAGTAGAAATTAAGGGCTAAAACTAAGAATATTTTATTTAAT
The DNA here is from genome assembly GCA_031470985.1 of Agastache rugosa. Classification (NCBI taxonomy): domain Eukaryota; kingdom Viridiplantae; phylum Streptophyta; class Magnoliopsida; order Lamiales; family Lamiaceae; genus Agastache; species Agastache rugosa. The sequence continues at coordinate 26,363,678 of CM062608.1, forward strand.
CTTACATGCTTGAATTGATGTTTAATTTGAGCTTATATGATGTTTTTGAACATGTTTATACATGAATTAAATGAGTTGAAACTCCATGGCCTAATTTGTAAGAAATTCGAAATTAATGGTCTTGAAATTGAGAGTTTCTGGAGTTTAATTTCTAGCTTAAGTCAGCTGGATCCAGCCAGCTTGATTAACACAGCTGGATCCAGCCAGCTTGATTAACTCAGCTGGACCCGATCATTGGAATTACCAATGAACTCGGTCAATTTGGATTCACTCACTGGAATTACCCTGAACTCGTCATTGGATTTACTCGAATTTGGACTCGATCATTGATTCTGTAGTGGACCCGATCATTGGAATTACCGAATTGAACCCGGTCATTGGATTTACCAGTGACTCGGCCATTGGATTTTACTGACTCGGCCAATTTGGATTTACTCGAAATTTGGACCCGATCATTGGAATTACCCGATTTGGACCCGATCATTGGATTAACTCGGTCGGTCCAGCTCAGTTTTTCCAGCCAGCTCAGTTTTCCAGCCAGCTCAGTTTTTCCAGCCAGCTCAGTTTTCCAGCCAGCTCAGTTTTCCAGCCAGCTCAGTTTTTCCAGCCAGCTTAGTTTTTCAGCCAGCTCAGTTTTCCAGCTAGCTCAGTTCTCCAGATAACTCAGTTTTTCCAGCTAGCTTTGATTTTCCAGTCAGCTTGATTTATCCAAATTGATCTTTGCTCAACTTGTTTTCAGTTGTTTCTTCCGTAAACTCAAAAGTTAAAATGTTAGCTAATTTTTCCTAATGATACGTTAATGATGAGTTTAAGAATTAATGATACGTCATTAATGAGCTTACATGTCAAAGACATATATTGATAATATAATGTTAAGCTTAAATGTTATCAAAGAGCTTAAGCATTTTTTTTATGCTAAAACAAAAAAAAAAGAGCTTAATGATTAATGAGATGCTTATATGAAGAAATGAAATGTTTATTTTTTTATGATATGATGTTATGAATGATATGATAAGCTTAAGTGTTTAATGATGTAAATAGTATGAGTTTAAATGTTAATAAAGTGTTTATATGCTTAAGTATGAGATTAAATGATGAAATATGTGATTTTATGTTTCTAAGTGTTTCCTGATGTTGTGATCGATTAGTTATCGATTAAAGAGTTAAGTAAAGTAGAAAAAGTAATTAGAAAAGTTAAGTTTTACTTTGCCGTGAGAAAATCCTAGAAAGCCGAGTCGAAGTAGAGAATTCGTATTATGGCAGCGGCATCCCTTATTTGAATATTTAATTTTTCTCGCTCTTATGTTTAAATTTAATTATTATATGAAGGAACGAGCGGGACTGAAAAGTGAGGGAAAAGCCGAGAAGTTAAAGTATAGATAAAGTAGCTTCAGTCCAGGTGGGCTTTCTGAACTAGAGAAATAAAGAATGTGATATTATGATTATATATATATGTGTGATGATTTTTAAATTGATTGACTTGCCAATGTTTAAAGTGTTTTTGTATGATACCCTCTATCAAGGAAAGACGAATTCGGTCCTACGTAATGTAGGATTTGTGTACACTATGTGGTAATCGGGAGCCTTCCTTTATGGTGGGACGATTACAAGTGTTTGAGAAGGAGGCCTACTTCTCAACACTCAAAAGTTATAGTAGATGTGGTACATACATGATAAGTATTTTGACTGCGCAGTCACTTATAATGAAAGGAAAAGGTTTGAGCTTGCACAGGTTTGTTTATTAAAGTTACTTGTGCTATGCTTTATGGCAAGATTCAATCTATAGCTCTAAGCAGCAGTTTTCAATTGTTTTGGCATGTGTCCACTGAGTACAAAAGTACTCAGCCCTGCATGTTATTTCTAAAATGTGCAGGCTAGCTTGGATGAAGATGGAGTGTCTTTGGGCGGACTTTTGTTGTTGACCTCTTGAGGCATTGTTGATGTTGAGCAGAATTATATGTCTTCATACATATAATCAAAGATATGTCATGTTGGTTTCCGCTGCAACACTTTGAAGTTATTCAGTAATTGTTGTCTTAGTGTGATGTTGAAGCTATGACTTGATAAACCTTGTTTCCGTTGCTAAACTCTGATACGAGATGGTGTTGTCTTTTGACCATTCTCGGCTATTTTGGTTTGACTTGAAAGTATGATTTATTGTATGATGGGTTTTTGTTGGATAACTGGGTCGTTATCTTGTTCCTTGGTTAATCATAAATTGTGTACGTCGTGGGACCCACCGGCTTGGTTATCTTCATTCTAAGTCGGGCTGCGACAGAGTGGTATCAGAGCAGCTTGTCTGCTCTAAGTCTAAAATTTTTCTCTTGAGTCTAGTCTAGACTTGAATCCCTAGACTAGTTAAGTCTTAAACAACAAAAGTCCAGCACCTCATCTCATCCAGCAAAGTCAGGTATGTATTAAAAGTTTTCTAAAGATTAAAAGTTTAAAGTTTGAAGATATATTGTAAAGTTTTGATGCCTTATGAAGAGTAAAGCATAGACATTCCATTTACTCTTTTTGATGAGAAAGACGTTATTTAAGTGAAGACTCGATTCGTGGAAGTCTTTGAAATTAGGAAATAATACGGGAGTAGCAATTTCACGCAAATCTCTAAAAGAACCTTGAATTTTCTTGAAGAGTTTGTAATTCCGTATGACAAGATTGTTGAACGTACGAGACAGAAGTTCCATGTGACTGACGGACTGTTATGTGGACCTGATCAACCCACATAGCTAGAAACTCAGTAATATGGGTCTTCCACCTCCATAATGAAGTTAATTAATGAAATGAAGTGAGAAAGTAAAGAAGGAGAATTTTATGAAAATAAGTTAAAGTATGAAATAAGTTATGATTGATGTGTTAAATGTTTAAAGTTAAGTAAAGAAAGTTAAATTATTCCTGACAATTGTTTAATTGTTAAGGTTATAAGTCAAGTTAGCTTGTTGCTACTTGAATAATTAAGAAAAGTCCATGAAGCTAAGTGCTTTAATATTGATTGCCAAGCTAAAAAACAAAAGTGTATGAAATTAAGTTACTTCGCTATTGCATGATTATTAAGTTAAAGTTATGAAAGTGATGATGATGTAAATATGTGTGTGTGTGTGAATATTTGATGCATAATATGACGTAGTTAGATCTGTAACGGAGTAGTAGTCCGTACCACTAATGATATTTTTGTGTGATGTCCTAACATCACAGATGACCTAGGGATAGCTTTTGCTGTATATAAATCCTTTCTTTTGAAAAGACCTCTAAAAGGCAATTTTTCCAAGTATATAAAGAAAAATGACCAAAGTAGTTATTTAAGTTAAGTTGATGTTTTCGTAAAGTATTTAAGTAATATGAAAAGAGATGATGAAGTATGAAGAAAAGGAAAGCATAAGTAAGAAAAGAAGTTATATGAAGAAAAAGGATTAAAGATGTTATTTAAATTAAGTTGATGCTTCCTTAAAGTGTAAGATGTGAAGTAATGATGCTCTATGAGAAAAGAAAAGTATGAGGAAAGATAAGTAAGATGATGAAGGAAGGAAGTAAAGGCTTTCATGAAAATGAAAGAAGAAAATATTTCTCTAGAAGCTAAAAGTTGAGTTATTAAGGAATGTTAAATAATGAGATGAAAGTATAAAGAATGTTGTGAAAATAAATTAAGAATGATAGAAGTTAAAGTCAAGTTATTAAAGACAGATAATTTATTCTCAATTTATAAGTCAAGTTATTCTCTTTGCTATTTAAGACAAGTTTATAAAGCCGAGTGCTTTATTAATGATTGCCTAATTAAGAAAAGATATAAAGCTGAGTGCTTTAATAATGATTAAGAAAAGTTATGAAGTTAAGTTATGTTGCTATTACATGACTACTAAGTGAAGTTATGTAAGTGATTATATTATGATGTGATGTGAATTCTTGAATGTTAAGATCTACGATTTAAGAATTCGCTTGTGAAGTATTTGCTTATGCAATATAGAATAAGATAAAAAGGTGTTTAAATGCAAAGCTCGATAAGAATAAAGTTATTTCGTGATAGTTTTATAGTTTCTTAAAAACTAGAATGCCAAAGAAGAAATAGGGTAGAGGAAGAAGTAGAAGAAGAGCAGCGAGATCCTACCCTACCTCCTCAGCCTGAGAAGAGAATCGAAGAATTATTTCTTCGACAAAAACTCCTGACCTTCGACGGAAGAGGAAATCCGTCAGAAGTGGAAGAATGAATTCATGCTTTAGAGCGAATCTTTAGATGTGATGATAGTGAGTGTCTCGCATGTATGTCATATCAGCTGAAAGGATCTGCGAGGCTGGTGGGAAGCTTGCCAGAAGACTTACCCGAGCAGCTTGAAAATCTCACTTGGGTGTCCAATGAAGCCCTTTTTGAAAGATGTTTCGAAAAGCTTTTGCAAGCAGAAGTCAAGTGAGTTCGTAAATTTAAAGCAAGAAAAAATAATAATAATAATAATAATAATAGAGTCAGAGTATGTCCGTGAATAATGTGACTTAGCCTGTTTCGCCCTATCAAAGTTGATTCGGACAAGAAGATGTCTGAGCTTTTTCTTCGAACTCAGGCAAGACATAAAGAATAGTACTAGCAAGTCAAAGTGTTTTGACTTATGTTGAAGCGTTAAACCGAGCTTTAGATATGGAGCTGGCTATGCATCCAGAGAAGTTAGTCCAGACTCCAGCACCTCCCCTGATTCAATCCTCAGCGGCTGTTAAACCGCAATCTTCGCACCAAAGCCAGTTTAAAAAGGGAAAAAGGAAGTGGAATGCTAGGAATTAACCTAGCAAGAAGCCATGACATGAGCAGAGTTAACAACAATCGACTCAAGAAAAATATAGACCTAATGTGGTTGATCAAGGTAGCTTGTCTCAGAGACAGCAAGGAATTTCTGCAGCCCTAAGTGTGGTAAAATGCATTAGGGAATTTGCGCAGCAGGAAGTAACAGCTGCTATGCAATTGGGCAACCAGGGCATTACTCTTATCAGTGCCCATGTAGGCAACAAGGAACTGGAGGAGAAAACTTAATCAGTATCAGCCTCCACACTTAAAAGCCAAGAAGTCCCACAGACGCAGCAGCGTCAACGTCAACTTCCTCGGCCTCAGCAGCAGAAGCTGAAGCAACAAACACCGCAGCAAGAGCAGCAGCAACACTAGAGAGTTTTTGCTCTTGAGCAGAAAGTGAGTGTCAAAGATCAGGGCAATCTGGCAGGTATGGGTCAGATAAATGATGTACCTGTTATAAATCTTTTCGATACTGGTGCATCACATTCTTTTGCATGCGTAGATACTCTTGGCCTTAAATAGAGAGAGATAGCCAGAACTTAAGAGTATCGACCCCGGTAGGTAAAACTACCCAGTCACGCATGTTTGCCCTAATCTAGAATTTGAGATTGGTTCCCTTAAGATGTCAGCCAAAACCCTAAATCTAATTCGAATGTGGCACGTAGACATCATTTTGGGAATGTATTAGTAAGTGAAAAAGAGTAAATTTCGTGTGTTGCTGCCGTTCAAGAGTCTACTGTTGTCCATCGAGAGAGAATGTGAGAATATATTTTAAAAAAAAAAAAACCTTGCTGAGTGCATTTAAAATTGCGCAAGAAATGCGCTACTAATTGATGTCCACCGTCGGCTGGTTTTCAATGCCGGTTGGACCTATTTTAGAGAACGGCAAGCCAGCGCCGGCTGACAGCCAGCGATCGCTAGCTGCCTCTTTAGCGAAGCGATCCAACGACCGTTGGAGTCTAGTGACCGTTGGTTGCCAGTTTCCAGCGCCGGATGGAATTTCAGCGGTCACTAGTTGGGTGATGCCAACCGTTCTCCTCCGCGCTTTTCCATGTCTGACACCTGTTGGTATTTTTCTCCGCTAAACAGTTTCTTTTGCAACACTTTTCATTTTGAAACTCGAGAAATTGAGAAACATAAACTTCACCGACGCAAATAACGACTAAGTAGTTGGTTAACTAAGAACTTTGCCACCATTTGGTGTAAGCAAAGATAGATTTCTTTTCATATCCCGTGAAAAGAGTCAACTTTATTCTTCGAAAAAGAGAGAAGCAAGAGAGGAATGCTGATTATTTCGGCAATTCAAGCAAGAAGATTGTTGAGAAGAAAAGATGTGCAAGTATATCTTCTTTACCTCAACAAAGATGAAAAACAAGAGAAGAAAATCGATGACGTAGCTGTAGTCCGAGAATTCAAGGATGTATTTCCTGAAGTTTTGCCAGGATTACCCCAGACAGGCAATTGGAGTTTACCATTGACCTTGAATCTGGTTCAGCTTCAATATCAAAGGCGCCATATAGAATGACACCAAAAGAATTTCAGGAACTAATGATTCAGCTACAAGAATTGTTTGATCTTGGTTTTATCAGGCTTAGTGTTTCCCCGTGGGGAGCACCAATCTTGTTTGTCAAGAAGAAAGACGGTAGTCTAAGAATGTGTATAGACTATCGAGAACTAAACAAATTGACATTGAAGAATAAGTATCATTTGCCAAGGATAGATGATCTGTTCGATCAGCTCAGAGGAGCCAGTGTTTTCTTAAAGATTGATTTAAAATCTGGCTATCATCAGTTGAAGATTCGTCAAGAAGACATTCCAAAAACTGCCTTTCGAACGAGATATGGCTACTACAAGTTTGTAGTAATGTCGTTTGGATTGATAAATGCTCCGGCAGTATTCATGGATCTCATAAATCGAGTTTTTCACGAATTCTTGGATAGATTTGTCATAGTCTTCATTGATGACATTCTCATATATTCAAGAAGTGAAACAGCGTATGAAGAGCATCTTTGAATTGTCTTAGAAAAGTTAAGATCTGAGAAGTTATATGTCAAATTCAGCAAGTGTGAATTTTGGCTAAAAGAAATAAATTTCCTCGGTCATGTTGTTTCTTCCGAAGGAATTAAAGTAGACAATTCTAAAGTTCAAGCAATTCAAGAACGAAGATCTCCAAAGTCACCCTATGAGAATCGTAGTTTCTTGGGTCTAGTAGGTTACTATCGGAGATTCATTGAAGGATTCTCTAAGATAGCAAGGCCAATGACCCAACTTTTCAAGAAAGAATTGAAGTTTAAATGGTCTCCTGAATGCGAAGAAAGTTTCCAAGAGCTTAAAAGAAAGCTAACCACTGCTCCAGTTTTAGCAGTACCAGAAGCAGGCAAAGATTTTACCGTTTATACGAATGCATCAAGGAATGGATTGAATTGTGTCTTGATGCAAGATGGCAGAGTTATTGCGTATGCATCATGACAACTTAGACCTCATAAAGAGAATTACCCAACCCATGATTTAGAGCTAGCAGCAGTTGTGCATGCTTTAAAAATTTAGAGACATTATCTTTATGGAGCCAAGTATGAGATCTTTTTGGATCATACGAGCCTCAAATACTTTTTGAGTAAAAAGAGTTGAATATGAGGCAAAGAAGATGACTCGAATTAGTAAAGGACTACGATTGCAAAATTTCCTATCACCTAGGAAAAGCAAACGTAGTAACTGATGCTCCAAACAGAAAGAGCAGAACCGAGTTAGGATTTCTGCTTACTCAAGAAAAAGAACTTATTAAAAAGTTTGGAAAGCTGAAAATAGAAGTGGTTTTATAATCACAAGTTACGGAAGCAATTAATTGCAGCTTTGGAAATAACTCCAGATTTGAAAATGAGAATTTCAGATGCTCAAAGAAAAGATGAAAAGTTAGAGAATTTGCAACTTAAGATTCGTAAAGGAAAATCAGAAGATTTTCATGAAGCTGGAGATAATACTCTCCTATTTAAAGAAAGGATTTGTGTTTCAGATAAAGAAGAATTAAGAGCTGAGATCATGAGAGAAGCTCATGAAACGTCTTATACAGCTCATCCTGGAAACACCAAAATGTATCAAAACTTGGAAAAAAAAAAAAAAATTTGGTGGGAAGGTATGAAGCGAGATATAGCTTCGTTTGTCTAGCTATGTTTAGCCTGTCAGCAAGTTAAGGCTTTACATTAACGGCCTTATGGAAAATTCCAGCCGTTATAAATTCCAGAATGGAAATGGAATGGTATCACTATGGACTTTGTAACTAGGTTACCTAAGTCTAAGAAAAGAAATACAGCTATATGGGTAATAGTGGACAGACTAACAAAATCTGCTCACTTTATATCAATTCCAGAAACATATGGATTGGATAAATTAGCTCAGCTATATGTTCAATAAATAGTGCGATTGCACGGCATGCCCATATTGATCACTTCAGATCAAAATAAGTTTACCTCCTGTTTTTGGAGAAGTTTACAAAGTAAGATGGGTACCAATTTAAATTTTAGCACTGCTTTTCATCCTCAGACGGATGGTCATTCCGAGAGGATAATTAAAATCTTAGAAGATATGCTCAGAACTGTTGTATTAGATCGAGGTAACTAATGAGAGCAAGTTTTACCTCTCGTTGAGTTTGTATATAACAACAGTTATCAGATGACGATTGGCATGGCACCCTATGAAACTCTTTAAAGAAGAAAATGTAGGTCCCCGTTTTTTTTTTTGGGATGAAATAAGTGAAAGAAAAGTTTTAGGGCCCGATGCTGTAAGAAGAAATAATCAAGATTGTTTGCCAAATTAAGCAGCGAATTAAAAAAGAGCAAGATTGTCAAAAATCTTATGTAGATTCTCGAAGATCCGAATTAGAATTTGAAGTAGAAGATAAAGTGTTTCTAAAATTTTTTCGCCTTCGAGATGAATTTACAGATTTGGCGTAAAAGGAAAGCTTAAGCCATGTTACATAGAACCGTATGAAATCCTGGAAAGGATTGGTCAAGTAGCATATAAGTTGGCATTACCGCCAAGCTTTGAGAATTCGCATAACGTATTCCATGTATCCCAGTTGTGTCAATACATGTTCGATCCTGAGCATGTTATTTGACAAGAAGAAGTGGTTTCAGAACCAGACCTCAGTTATGAGGAGAAACCAGAAGCGATCTTGAATCGAAAGGTCCATCAGTTAAGAAATAAAATGAAAGAGAAGTATCCCGAGCTTTTCCTTTGAGGTAAGCAAATTTCGGGACGAAATTTATTTTTAGGGGGAGAGATTGTAATACCCCACTTTTTCATAACTAATCTTAGTAAATAATTAAGATAATTATTTAGAATAATTAAAATGCGAGAACTTATAAAGAAAATAAGTTCATGCAATTAAAATTTTTCGGCAGTACTAATTTGCCGAATTCAAAGTTTCTAAGATTTATTCTCATTCCGGTTAATCCGAAATGAGATAATGAAGGTATCTATGATTACGTGCTTATATATTTGATATTATCTGAGAAGTATGTGTTAGTTTTGGAAGATTTGATTTCTCCGGAAATCATAAAATTTCTCCGGCAAATTATTTTAGTTCCGGATTTTATTTCCGAAAATTTCTTGAGAAAGCTTATATTAGGGTTTGAGAAACCCAAATAATTTTTATAAGTTCGAAAGCTTTTTAATTAAAGCTGTGATGATTGTTTATTGGATGTTTGATTAATTAATTAGAGAATTAATTAATCAATTAAAGTAAGATTTATATTCTTAATGTTTAATAAATTAATTAAGCTAATTTTTGAAGCATAATATTCCTAAGAAATAAAGCTTGTCTTATAAGCTTTATTATTAATTTCTAATTAATTTAATCTAACAATATCTAAGAGAATAAATTATAAGATATTGTTAGTATTAAATTTAATTCATAATATCTTAATTTAGATATTATAACACTAAGTCAAATTACTAACTAATAAGGGAGTGACACCACACCTTATCCAAAATGCAATGATGATGAAGAGATTAGTCAAGATTAGCATGCTACATACGTGTGTTTAAGTTCAATGTATTTAGACTTAGCTATTAGTTAAGTGTGTTGCATCCATCTTCATCCTCATTTGCTCTCCCTCAAACTCTCGACACACACACGGCAACACACACTCAATCACACACAATCTTCATGGAAGAAGCTTCACCAAGCTCAAGAAATCAAAGAAACTAGCATTCAAATTAATCAAGAAGGTTAGATCTTTCACTAATCAAGTTCTTAGCTCAAGATTTAGCATAAAAATCCATCTTCTTTTTCAAAATTTATGAAAAATATGGAAAGATAAAGGCTTTTTAATTTTGATGCTTGATGATTAAATTGATGGATTATTTGAGCTTAGAAAATTATTTTAAGCATGTTTAATGTTGGAATTCATCAAAGATTCAAGACCCTTTTATTTATTTTGGAATTACCGAAAATTAATGAATAAATTAGGGATTTTTGATTGTTGAATTTCATGATCAAATTGATGATTTATATGAGTTCATGTGATGTATATAAACATGTTTAGTAATTGAATCTAGCTAGCTTGATCATTTGTTAATTAATTTAAAAAGGGCCGAAATTAAGGGCTAAAACTAAGAATATTTTATTTAATCTTACATGCTTGAATTGATGTTTAATTTGAGCTTATATGATGTTTTTGAACATGTTTATACATGAATTAAATGAGTTGAAACTCCATGGCCTAATTTGTAAGAAATTCGAAATTAATGGTCTTGAAATTGAGAGTTTCTGGAGTTTAATTTCTAGCTTAAGTCACGGATCCGACTTGATTAACTCAATTTGGACCCGATCATTGGAATTACCCATGAACTCGGTCATTGGATTCACTCATTGGAATTACCGAGTGAACTCGATCATTGGATTTACTCATTGGACTCGATCAATTTGATTCTACGCAATTGGACCCGATCATTGGAATTACCTGAACCCGATCATTGGATTTACCAGTGACTCGGCCAATTGGATTTACTCATTGGACCCGATCATTGGAATTACCTACTGACCCGATCAGTGGATTAACTCGGTAGGTCCGGCCACTCGATTTTCCGGCCGGCTCGGTTTTCCGGCCGGCTCGGTTTTCCGGCCGGCTTAGTTTTTCGGCCCGGCTCGGTTTTCCAGCTAGCTCAGTTCTCCAGATAACTCAGTTTTCCGGCTAGCTTTGATTTTCCGATCGGCTTGATTTATCCAAATTGATCTTTGCTCAACTTGTTTTCAGTTGTTTCTTCCGTAAACTCAAAAGTTAAAATGTTAGCTAATTTTTCCTAATGATACGTTAATGATGAGTTTAAGAATTAATGATACGTCATTAATGAGCTTACATGTCAAAGACATATATTGATAATATAATGTTAAGCTTAAATGTTATCAAAGAGCTTAAGCATTTTTTATGGTAAAATATAAAAAAAAAAGAGCTTAATGATTAATGAGATGCTTATATGAAGAAATGAAATGTTTATTTTTTTTATGATATGATGTTATGAATGATATGATAAGCTTAAGTGTTTAATGATGTAAATAGTATGAGTTTAAATGTTAATAAAGTGTTTATATGCTTAAGTATGAGATTAAATGATGAAATATGTGATTTTATGTTTCTAAGTGTTTCCTGATGTTGTGATCGATTAGTTATCGATTAAAGAGTTAAGTAAAGTAGAAAAAGTAATTAGAAAAGTTAAGTTTTACTTTGCCGTGAGAAAATCCTAGAAAGCCGAGTCGAAGTAGAGAATTCGTATTATGGCAGCGGCATCCCTCATTTGAATATTTAATTTTTCTCGCTCTTATGTTTAAATTTAATTATTAAATGAAGGAACGAGCGGGACTGAAAAGTGAGGGAAAAGCCGAGAAGTTAAAGTATAGATAAAGTAGCTTCAGTCCAGGTGGGCTTTCTGAACTAGAGAAATAAAGAATGTGATATTATGATTATATATATATGTGTGATGATTTTTAAATTGATTGACTTGCCAATATTTAAAGTGTTTTTGTATGATACCCTCTATCAAGGAAAGACGAATTCGGTCCTACGTAATGTAGGATTTGTGTACACTATGTGGTAATCGGGAGCCTTCCTTTATGGTGGGACGATTACAAGTGTTTGAGAAGGAGGCCTACTTCTCAACACTCAAAAGTTATAGTAGATGTGGTACATACATGATAAGTATTTTGATTTAACGCAGTCACTTATAATGAAAGGAAAAGGTTTGAGCTTGCACAGGTTTGTTTATTAAAGTTACTTGTGCTATGCTTTATGGCAAGATTCAATCTATAGCTCTAAGCAGCAGTTTTCAATTGTTTTGGCATGTGTCCACTGAGTACAAAAGTACTCAGCCCTGCATGTTATTTCTAAAATGTGCAGGCTAGCTTGGATGAAGATGGAGTGTGCTGGGCGGACTTTTGTTGTTGACCTCTTGAGGCATTGTTGATGTTGAGCAGAATTATATGTCTTCATACATATAATCAAAGATATGTCATGTTGGTTTCCGCTGCAACACTTTGAAGTTATTCAGTAATTGTTGTCTTAGTGTGATGTTGAAGCTATGACTTGATAAACCTTGTTTCCGTTGCTAAAGTCTGATACGAGATGGTGTTGTCTTTTGACCATTCTCGGCTATTTTGGTTTGACTTGAAAGTATGATTTATTGTATGATGGGTTTTTGTTGGATAACAGGGTCGTTATCTTGTTCCTTGGTTAATCATAAATTGTGTACGTCGTGGGACCCACCGGCTTGGTTATCTTCATTCTAAGTCGGGCTGCGACATTAACTTACCAAATCAAACACTTAATCTATTTCTTAATGATTTCGATCTTTAATATACTTTTAAACAAAGTTGGTCCGTTAATTCTCAAACAAATACATTATGATCATTAAGCTACTAGATTAACTAATATGCAATCCGTATGATCATATCATAAACAACTTTTAATATATACTCGATTTTTCGTCTCCAACGAAAAATAAAATATTCTTAGAAAATTCTCATTAATTATTCAATGATCAACATGCTTACTAATGACCAATTATGCAAACACAACTTCCAAACTATTTTTATTCATTCGATTTTTATCAAATGTTCGTTTCCAATGGTTTTTATTTTATTTTTAGAAAAAATCTAAATTAAATATATGTTCAACTACATGCTTCCTAATGCTCATATCCATAATCACATTCCTCATATTATCATCATACTTCAATCTACATCACATTCTTCATCTCATTCAATAATTACAATATTTTTAGAAAAATCCAAAACAAATGTCAGATGCTTATATCATCACATAGAATCATAATCCACCAACAATTTATCAAGAATCAAAGCCAAAATCAAAAACATAATTTCCCTAGAATTTTCGGTCATAGCACAAAAATGTACAAAACTTGGATCCAACCTTAATTCCTTTATTAAAAACACTCCCAATCAACATTTAAACAATAATTAAAAGCTCAAACATCAATCCAACCATCCTTCAAAAAGTTCGAAAATTTCATGATGGAAGAATTGAAATTTTGTTTGGTTGGGAATGAAGAAGAAGCTCTTACCTTAACGATTATGAACTCGGATCGAAAATCGAACGGCAGACAAAAGAGAAATCGAGACTTGAAAGCTTGAAGAACTTGAAGAAAAAATGGAGAAATTGAGAGAGATTGAGAGAGAGAAAGAGACGGCAGTGAGAGAGAGATGAATGAGAGAGTGAGTTATAATTAATGTGAGAGTGGGAAGAGTAGTGCCCAAGTAACACATTAAATTAATTAGGCTAATACTGGAGAATTAAGACGAGTAACGAGAACTCTTTGATGATTAACATTTTTTACTAGAATGGTCGAGACTATTAAATCCGAACTCTTTTAATTAGTCGGGAAGGCCGATTTCTGTGATACCCCGTTTTCGTGAATAATTAAACCTAGTATTTCTTTAATTAAATTAAGAGAATGAAGATGAAGAAAAAATTTCTTTTTAATAATTTTATTCAGTAATCCAAATTTGTGCCGAAAAAGTGGAATTTAATTATGTTTGTTTCGTCTCGGGTTAACCGAAACGAATTAGAAATTATGTTTATTAGATTGTGCATTTATGCATGATTTTTAATTGAGAAAATTATGAATTTAATTTTCTTAATTTATTTTATTAGCAATTAATTATAAAAAAAATAATAATCTTATTTATTCCATAAATGATTCGTTTTTCAGTATTTTCTTCCGAAAACTTTCATTAGGGTTTGAGATGCCCTAATTGATTTTTCTAGATCAAGAAATTAGAGAATGAAGTTATGATTAGCAAGTTAGTAATTAATTGATTAAACTAAGCATTTAACTAAATAAATAATCCTAATTATTACCTAATCTATGACATCATTTGTTTGACTTTGGGGTTAGGATATTAAGTATACAAAGTGAGAGTTAAGCATTTTTTTCTTCATTCTTCTCGGCTGTTTCATTACAGCACACACACACGCCTATATACATATATATTTCCTCCATTAAAGCTTCAATTTTAAGCTCAAATCCAAGATCAAATCACCATCAAATTATTTGTTAAGGTGAGTTATATGTTTATTTCAAGTATTAGCTCAAACATCAAGTTTAAATCTCCTTTGTAAATTCTTTATTTATTTCGAAAAAAATGGCAAAAATTATTAGGTGATTATGATCTTGATTTATGATGTTTAATTCATACTTAGGATGCATGATAGATCATTAATTCATGTTTAATTCAAACCCTAACTCTAATTTTATTAATTTTCGAAATTTAGGGTTCATAGAATTGGGAGTTTTTAATGATGAATTTTTATGATGAAATTGATGATAGAATTGAGCTTAGAATGATGAATTAAGCTTGTTGTGAATTTATGAGAATTTTTGGAGCTCAATAGATTGATTTTCAAAAATTAAAGTTTACAAAAATTTGGGACTTTTTGATCTAAAGCATGAATTGGTTGATTAATATTATAATTAGGCTCTATGATATTTATTTAAGCATGTAAGAATATTATTATAATTTTTGGAGTTCAATTTCTAATATTTTAGAAATTTACAGCTTTAAATTAATTAAGAAATAATTAATTCAAGGCTTAAAGGGATTAATTGAAGTTATAATTAATCTCTATAATTTTAATCAAGCATGTTATGAATTGATTTGAAGAGAAAATAATCATCTATGCCTATTTTTGGAAAAGGCCGAAAATATTTAAGTATATGGTTTGAATTTTTTATTCAAGTTACTTAAGAAATTAAATTATAATTATAGTTATAATTTAATTGAGCATGTTTGGAAGTGATTAGAATGAGATTGGATATTTAATCCAAGAGTTGAAAAAGGGCAGCCCCTTAAATCTTTATTTATAAAGATTATTTGATTTTTAATCAAGAAAATAATCACATATTTGAATTCTACAATAAAAATTAAGTATTGTGGAATTTTTCAGAAATTAAATACGTAGTATTAAGAATTTTCTATTTTTCGGCTATTTTTCCAAGTTGAAGGTTTATATGTGTACGTGATCTGGATTGATAATATGATTGCGTAATTATGTTGATTATGTTAAAGGATATAAATGGATTTAATTTCGTAATTTTTGGACTCCTTTTGACGAGTCGAGATTGTTATGAGTTGAATGCTTTTATTAAAGTTAAATGATGATAAGTTGCTAATTGCTTAAGTGTTTAAGCATTTAAATGTTAAGTAGAAAGTTAATTAGTAGTTAAGTTAGAGTTTTAAAAGTATTTAGAATGTTTAAGTATTAGTATCGAGTTAAGCGTAAAAGAATCGAGGCGAAATAGAAATTTAGATGTTCGAGATAGTGTTTCACTTCGCCTGTCGTTTGTTCTCGCTCTAATGGTTGGTAAACCATAATTTCAAATGAAGGAATGAGCGGGAGCGTAAAGCTGAGAAATCGAAAATGAGAAAAGTAAGATAAAGCAGCACTCGACAGGTGGGCTTTCTAAACAAAGAAATGATGAATGCTATATATATATGATTATATATATGTGATGTTTTAAATTGATTAACTTGCCAAATGTTTTAAGTTTTTGTATGATACCATCTACTGAAGAAGGACGAATTCGGTCCCGCGCAAGGTGGGATTTGTGTACACATTAGTAATCGTGAGTCTTTCTTTGATGGGCCGGTTACATTGGTAATCGTGAGCCTTTCTCTGATAGACCGGTTACAAGTGATTGAGAAAGAGGCCTCTTTCTCATCACTACTATTTATAGTAGATATGGTGTAGTCTCCCGTCTTTCTTAAGTAATTAAAATAATTAACTTAATGAGAAAGACAAGAATTTTAGTGAAATAAAAATTTTCTTTCCGAAAATTTTACCCGGCAGATATATTCTACCGGAAAAATGAGTTTTAATTAATTTTTATCGTCTCGGTTAATCCGAAACGAAGAAGTTTTTACATTTATCAATAGATGATAAATGTTTAGTCATTAATTGACTAAAAGAAGAATTTAATTTAATTACGTGAAATTTTACGTAATTAATCGCTTAAAAATTTAGTTTCGGTCGATTTGAAAATGCTTCGAATCTCCGATTCTTTCTGTGAGATTTTTATCTAAGGTTCGTGAAACCTTAATCTTAATTACTGTGTTGAGAAATTAGAGAGTTATTAAAAGATTAATTAGTTATTAATTAATTGAATTAATAATTAATTAAATGAATTAACCAAACTTAGCCATTAAGTTTTAATTAAATAATAACCTACCTATCTCTAGACCTAGGTTATAACTATTATGAGGATTTTTCGTCTCACTCTCCCTCACTTTAAACTACACGCATACAACACACACTCACTCTCACTCTCTTCATCTCTCTCAACTACACACACACGACACACACATATGCAAAACCTCCATTTTTGCTCATCTCCAAGCTTCAAGATTTAAGTTCTTCATACTATCTATCATCTCCAATTATCTAAGTAAGCTAAGATCCTTCTCTTCCAAGCTCCTATTTCATTTTCATGGTGGAAGATCATATATATATATATATATGTCGAAATTTTGGGAAAGAATTGATGAAGTGATTGGATGATGTTTATGTATTAGTATGATGCTTATATCATGATTATATGATGATTTATGTGATTAAAGCATGAGAATCAAAACCCTAACCCTAAATTTCATAATTATCGAAAATTATGGGAAATGGTTAAATTTTGATTCATGCATTGTTTGATGTTATGATCTTCATGAATTATGCTTAGACTATGATTATAAGATCAAATATGTAATTAGATTTAAGCATGGAAAACCCTAGCTATCAATTGACAATTTTCGAAAATGAGAAGAAAATGGGAAATAATGAATACATGAATTGTATGATTGATTTAATGATATAAATGAGTTTAGTTAAGTATTTTAAGAATGTTTCATGTTGGAAGTAATTAAAAATTTCCAACCAATTTCATTTTGTGAAAATAATCGATTAAATAAGAATATGAATTAGGGTTTAATAATGTAATGTTATAAGATGAATTGGATGATTCAATTAAAGATATATGAGATTAATGAAGTATATTAGATCAAGAGATAATGAAAAATGAGCTTGATTAACCCTAGAAACCCTAGAAAATCGAATTAGGGTTCTTGAATTAGGGTTGGAAGATTAATACTTAATTGAATGAAATTAAATGAAGAAATGAGCTTAAAATAATAAATAAGTATATTAGAAATTGAAAAGAAGAGAAGATAAATAAAGAAATGTTAATTTTTATAAAAACCAAAAATTCAAAATAAATAAATAAAATATTAATTAAATTTTAATTAAGAAATTAATTTCATTTATAAACTTCTTAATAAAAATTAAGTGTTACATGATTTTCTAGAAATTTAATCCTAAGTAATAAAGATTTTCTATTTTTGGATGATTTTCCCGATTTAAGAGTTTATATGATTAATTGAGATAATGTGTGTATTTAAAGTATAATTATGTTTGTTATAATTAAATAAATGTATAGAATTAAATTGAGAATTTTCTGAATCCGTTAGACGGATTAAAATCGATTTAGTCAGTTGTGATGAATAGTAGTTTATAAATGTTAATGTTGTATGAGATTTGATTGATGTTGATGCTTAATGAGGAATTTAGATAGATTAAGATAGATTAAGAACGTTTGAAAAAGTTAAGATAGGAATTCTCGAATTTCGTCAAGTTACGGCGTAGAAATTCGAATAGAATTTCGTTAAGATTATCGAAGTCGTTAGTCGATAGAAGCTCTCGTTCTAAAATCATTATTCCGTTTCGATTAAAGGAGCAAGCGGAAGTAGAAACGGAGGCGTGAAGTGAAGGGTTGAACTCGTTAAAGATTTAAAGTTTAAAGCTTAAGATTATCAGGTGGGCTTTCTAAACTAAAATTACAGGGAATGAAGTCAGCCATCGCGGCGAGTCAGCGGCCGCGGAAGAAGACGACACAGCGGCAGCAGGGAGCTGAGCGACCGCTGACCCAAGAGGGTCAGCCATGGCTGAGCTCCAGCGACCGCTGACCCAAGAGAGTCAGCCATGGCTGAGCCCCAACGGGCGCTGGCTTGGGCAGCCGGGGGTTCTTCGTCCGTTCCGTTCGTCGTTCGTTTTGTTCTTCGATCGTTTTGTCCGTAGTTCGTTTCGTTGTAGTTCATTCCGTTCTTCGTTAGTTAGATTGTTATTAGACTATCATTAGTTTAAGTTCGTCGTTTGTTTTATTCGTTTCATTAGTTATTCGTTATCGTTAGTTTAATTCGTAATTATTTAGTTAGGGAAAAATGTTCCGATGAAGTAAATCATCTCAAAAGAAATTATGAGAAAGTTTATATATCAAGATGATATTATTCATCTCTTGTTTTATAAAGAATGAAGAGCTAATTAAATTTAGCAAATAAATATATATAATTTCTACTGGAAATTTTTTTTTGGGTGATGAGAATGCATCGTTTGGTTCATTGATGATGATGAGCGTGAATCATTGGATTCATTAAAATTATGATGAAGTTTATATGCCAAGAAGATACTATTCCTTTCTTGAAATGTTAGGAATGTATTAGCTAAATTTTATTTAGCAAAGATAAGTATGAAAAAAATATGTGTTCTTGAAATATTTTTGTGATTATAGTAATTATATGATATGAATGAATTGTTGTGATTGGGCGTGTTTTGATCATATATTTTGGAGTAATTTTGCATCATTATTGGTCTTAATGTCTATTTAATCACGTTTATGGAATTAATTGCATGCTTCTTGGTCTATTGTAGGTTTTGATCTTAATTTGGAGGAATAAACATCATTTTAGAGGATATTTGAAGCCTTAAAAAGGTTGAGAGAAAATTCTGGAATGTGCCGAAATCGGGCAGTATGAGCATACCGCCTGCTGCGTACTGGAGCTGAAAGCTGTTAGCGTTTGGAAAGTTTGGGAAGCTGATTTGGATGTGATTATGGGCTGTGCACGAGATTACTTCATAATTTTGGGCCATAGACTCTTAATTGTAGGATTTTATCTTTATTTTATTATTTTCCTAGTTAGATTAGAATTAGAGATTTTATTTCCTTATTAACATAATTCTTATTAGGTATTTAAATAGACCCATTAGGGAGCAGACCAAAAAGGAGGTTTTTACGTTTTCTACTTCTCCTTCTTCTTCCTACCGATATTTTCTATTTTCTCCATGACTTCTAGCTTGAATTTGTCTATGAATTCAAGCTAAACACTTTTATTCCGGTGAAGATTAAGGAAGCCCTAGTGTGATTTATTTTGTGAGATCTAATTTGATTTTTCTCCTTTAATTCTTATGCAAGCATCTGTGATTCTCTGTGTTTAATGTTAATTATTTCGATTCTGCTAGATAGTTGCAAATATTTAGTGGATCGTAATTAATTAGTGGCCAATTAAATCGGCCATCCGTAATTGTGGTTTAGATTTGATTTGTGGTAAATTGATTCTTCAGAATCAAGGGAAGAGCAGTCTTAATTTAATAATCCTGCGTCAGAGTTTATTGATTTTGAATCGGGTCTCTCTAGTTGTTAATGCTGCCGGCTCATTAAATCCATAGAGCGTCTCTAGGGTTGTCAGTCGATTAGAGAAGTAATTGGTGAAGCGTCTTCCTGATTACCGAGAAGCTAAGGAGAGATAAGATCGCGTCAGAAGCGTCTTCGGTGGTTATAACCGGTTTGTTTGTATGAATTAAAGTTATAATTGCGTCGATGATCGGATAATCAAGCTAGGGTGAAATTAATTGGAAACCGGAATGCTTTTAATATTTGTTAAATTCAAATTTCTTGCTAATTAGTTAATTTAGTTTCTTTGTTCTTAAACTCTAAAATCTGTTATTTAATTTTCGTTTATAAGTGTTTTGGCAGATTGAAAATTAGGGAAATTCTCGCCGATCCTTTGGGAGACGATCTTGCTTGCCACTGTTCTGTGCAGTGTGGGCATACTGACCGAGTGTCAGATTTATTTTTGGTGAAAAACGACACACCATGTTGATTCATTATCTATGATAATAGTGAATTGTTTAAATTGTTCATGATGCTAATAAGAAGTTAAATTATGGGTTTACAATGTATGATGATGTGAGTGAATCTTTGATTCATTAAATAGTATGAGCATGTTAAATGTGAATGAAAGTCTTGATACGCATGACTTGTGATGAGTATGAATTGTATGATTCATTAAAAGTACGATGAATATGTTATGCATTAAAGAGGTAATAAGAAAATTTTTCTAAGTTCTAAAACCTAGAAAAATTTAATTCCTTTAAATTACTTTTAAGGAAAGAAGAATTTTTATTAGAAAATAAGACTTTGTTAGAAAGAAAGAATAATTCGAATGAAAAATCCTGGTTAATCAGAAAATGCCACCAAGAGGTAGACCAAGAGGCCGAGGTCGAGGAAGGGTTGAAGATGAACCCGAAAGAGAACCTACCCCACCTCCTCCTCAACCCGAAAGGAGAATAGAAGAATTATTTTTGCGGCAAAATCCTCCAACTCTCGATGGAAGAGGAAGTCCTTTACAAGCCGAAGAGTGGATTCGTGCGCTGGAAAGAATTTTCCGTTTTCTTCGATGTACGGATCAAGAACGTCTTACATGCATGTCTTACCAGCTTAAAGGATCTGCGGATTACTGGTGGGAAGCTCGTCAAAGGGCATATACCCCTGAACAACTGGAGAACCTGACGTGGGAACAATTTAAGGATGCTTTGTTCGAAAAATTTGTTCCTCGAAGTTATCGAAAGCAAAAGGAGAATGAGTTTGCTAATCTCAAGCAAGGCAAGAAGTCGGTAGCCGAGTATGATCGCGAATTTTGTGATTTGGCACGTTTTGCTCGAGATAAGGTGGACACAGACGAGAAGATGGCTGAACTTTTCCGAGCAGGTCTTTGGCAAGAAATAAGAATTGTTCTGGCCAGTGAAAGTGCATTGTCATATGCCGAAACTTTAAACAGAGCTTTGGATATGGAATTGGCTATGCAGCCAGATAAGTCTTCTCAGGCTTCAGCAGCCACGCAAGTTCAAACCCCAGTGACAGTGGCAAATCCGCAGTCGTTCAACCAAAGTCAGAAGCGAAAATGGAATTTTGGAAGTCAACCTAGTAAGAAGCCTTGGCAAGGACAGCAAGGCCAACAACGTCAGCAACAACAACAATTTAATCAGGGACGATTCAAACAGCCTTTCGTTAATCAAGGCAGTTCGTCTCAAACTTATCAAGGAATGTCTCCATGTTCCAAGTGTGGCAAGATGCATCAAGGGATATGCAAGGCTGGAAGTAATAGCTGCTATACTTGTGGTCAAGTTGGTCATTATTCGTATCAGTGCCCAACTAAACTGCAAGGAGCAGGAGGAAGTAGACCAACTCAGAACCCGCCTCAGAGACTGAAGGCAATAGAAGTTGTTCCTCAGCAACGGCAGCAGCAACGAAATCGCCAAGGGCCGCGATTCCAACAAAAGCAAAAGCAACCCCAGCAATTGAGAATGGAACCCCAGCAGCAATATCAAAGGGTTTTTAGTCTTGATCAGAAGCCGTTCGACAAAGATTAAGGAAATTTGACAGGTATGGGTCAATTAAATGACGTACCTGTTATAATTCTATTTGATACTGGTGCATCGCATTCATTTATATCAGATGCATGCGTAGATAATCTGGGTCTTAAAGTAGAACGTGCTAGTCAAGACTTGAGAGTAACTACACCGTTAGGTAAATCTACCTCAGTTACTCGCATCTGTCCTAATATAGAGATTGAATTAGGATCTCTCAAGATGTTAGCGAAAACCCTAAATTTAATTAAAATGTGGGATGTAGATATTATTTTGGGAATGGATTGGTTGACCGAGAATTTTGCAAGCATTCAATGCAAGCAAAGGCAGATTTCATTTCATATGCCTGGTCAGGAACCAACGCTATTTTTCGGAATAGAAAGAAGTTATAAGAAATCGCCGATTATTTCGGCAGTTCAAGCAAGAAGGGTGTTGAAAAAGAAAGATGTGAAAGCATATCTTATCTATCTCAACAAGAATGAAGATAAGGAGAGCAGCATTGAAGATGTAGCTGTAGTAAAAGAATTCCAAGACGTATTTCCAGAAGTTTTGCCAAGATTGCCACCAGAGAGGCAAGTAGAGTTCACAATAGATCTTGAACCAGGATCAGCTCCTGTTTCCAAGGCACCATACAGAATGGCTCCAAAGGAGTTGCAAGAATTGAAAATTCAACTGCAAGAGTTACTTGACCTAGGTTTCATTAGACCTAGTGTTTCTCCGAGGGGAGCACCAATTCTGTTTGTCAAAAAGAAGGATGGTAGTTTGAGGATGTGCATCGACTACTGAGAATTAAACAAATTGACCTTGAAAAACAAATATCCTTTACCGAGAATAGATGATCTATTTGATCAGCTCAGAGGAGCAAGTGTATTCTCGAAGATTGATCTGAAATCTGGTTATCACCAATTGAAGGTTAAGCAAGAAGATATTTCCAAGACAGCTTTCAGAACAAGATATGGCCACTACGAGTTTGTAGTAATGCCATTTGGTGTGACAAATGCTCCAGCAGTATTTATGGATCTCATGAATCGAGTATTCCATGAATTCTTGGACAAGTTTGTCGTAGTTTTTATTGATGATATTCTCGTGTATTCAAAGAATGAATTAGAACACGAGGAACATCTTCGAATTGTTTTGGAAAGGTTGAGAACCGAAAGATTGTATGCCAAATTTAGTAAATGTGAATTTTGGCTAAGAGAAGTACATTTCCTCGGACATGTTGTATCTTCTGAAGGAATCAAAGTTGATCCTTCAAAAGTACAAGCAGTTCAGGAATGGAAAGTTCCAACCACACCACATGAAATTAGGAATTTCTTAGGTCTAGCAGGCTATTATCGGAGATTTATCGAGGGATTCTCCAAAATAGCTAAGCCATTGACCCATCTCCTGAAGAAAGAATCAAAGTTCAAGTGGTCAGAAGAATGTGAGGAAAGTTTCCAAGAACTTAAAAAGTGATTGACCACTGCCCCAGTGCTATCAGTTCCAGATTCGGATAAAGATTATGCTATTTACACAGATGCATCAAAGAACGGACTAGGATGTGTCCTGATGCAAGAAGGAAGAGTTATTGCATATGCTTCTAGACAACTTAGACCTCACGAAGTAAACTATCCAACTCATGATTTGGAACTAGCAGCAGTAGTACATGCTTTAAAAATCTGGAGACACCATCTTTATGGAACGAAATGTGAAATTTTCACAGTTCACAAGAGTCTCAAATATTTCTTTGAGCAGAAAGAATTAAATATGAGACAAAGAAGATGGCTCGAGTTAGTTAAAGACTATGATTGTAAAATTTCCTATCATCCAGGGAAAGCAAATGTAGTCGCTGACGCGTTGAGCAGAAAAGGGAAATCGGAATTTGGATTTCTTCTAACTCAAGAGAAAGAACTCATTAAAAGTTTCGGAGAACTGAGGTTAGAAGTAATTCTACCTCCGCAATCTGTTGAGCAAATGGTTGCAGCTATGGAAATAATTCCAGATTTAAGATTGAGAATTTCCAATGCTCAAAGAAAAGATGAGAAATTGGAAAAGTTACGAATGAAAATTCGTCAAGAGAAAGATGAAAATTTTAAGGAGGCAAGAGATAACGTTCTCCTATTCAGAGAAAGACTTTGTGTGCCAAATGATGAAGAATTAAGGAATGAGATCATGAGTGAAGCTCATGAAACTCCTTATTCAGCTCACCTAGGAGGTACCAAAATGTGTCAAGATTTGAAACAAACATTTTGGTGGGAAGGAATGAAAAGAGACATAGCTTCTTTTGTGGAAAGATGTTTAGCCTGTTAGCAAGTAAAGGCATTGCATCAGAGACCATATGGGAAGCTACAACCTTTAGATATTCCAGAGTGGAAATGGGATAAAATTACCATGGATTTTGTAACTGGGTTACCTAGATCCAAACGAGGGAATACAGCGATATGGGTAATAGTGGATAGATTGACAAAATATGCACACTTTATACCTATTCCCATAACTTATGGCGCAGATAAGTTAGCTCAGCTGTACGTGCGAGAAATTGTGCGATTGCACGGAGTACCTAAGTCGATCACTTCGGATCGAGACTCAAAATTTACTTCTCATTTTTGGAGAAGTATGCAAGAAGAATAAGGTACCAAATTGAACTTCAGTACGGCTTTTCATCCTCAGACGGATGGTCAATCAGAAAGAACCATTCAGATCTTGGAGGATATGTTGAGAACTGTTGTCCTAAATCGAGGAAGTCAATGTGAGCAAATTTTACCTCTTGTTGAATTTGCTTACAACAACAGTTATCAAATGACGATTGACATGGCGCCCTATGAAGCCCTTTATGGAAAGAAGTGTAGATCTCCACTTTATTGGGATGATGTGGGCGACAGAAAAATATTAGGGCCCGATTCAGTGGAAGAAATGATAAAGATTGTGCGTCAAATTAAACAAAGAATTAAAGAGGCGCAAGACCGTCAGAAGTCTTATGCTGACATCAGAAGATCAGCATTAGAATTCAATGTGGGTGATAAAGTTTTCTTGAAAGTTTCGCCTTCAAGAGGAATTCATCGATTTGGTGTTAAAGGAAAGCTTAAGCCTCGCTACATAGGACCATATGAAATTCTGGAAAGAATAGGTCAAGTAGCGTATAAGTTAGCTTTACCGCCAAGTTTTGGAAATTCACATAACGTGCTCCATGTATCTCAGTTGCGGAGATATATGTTTGATCCTAAGCACGTTATTCGTCGAGAAGAAGTAGTCCTTGAACCAGATCTCAGTTATGAAGAGAAACCTGAAGCGATTTTGGATCGAAAAGTCCAGCAGCTTAGAAATAAGTCGATCGCGTCAGTAAAAAGCAAATGGAGGCATCACGGACTAGAAGAAGCAACATGGGAGTTAGAAAGCAAGATGAGAGAAAAGTATCCCGAACTCTTCCATGAGGTAAGCAAATTTCGGGACGAAATTTATTTTTAGGGGGTGAGAATGTAGTATCCCGTCTTTCTTACGTAATTAAAATAATTAACTTAATGAGAAAGACAAGAATTTTAGTGAAATAAAAATTTTCTTTCCGAAAATTTTACCCGGCAGATATATTCTACCGGAAAAATGAGTTTTAATTAATTTTTATCGTCTCGGTTAATCCGAAATGAAGAAGTTTTTACATTTATCAATAGATGATAAATGTTTAGTCATTAATTGACTAAAAGAAGAATTTAATTTAATTACGTGAAATTTTACGTAATTAATCGCTTAAAAATTTAGTTTCGGTCGATTTGAAAATGCTTCGAATCTCCGATTCTTTCTGTGAGATTTTTTATCTAAGGTTCGTGAAACCTTAATCTTAATTACTGTGTTGAGAAATTAGAGAGTTATTAGAAGATTAATTAGTTATTAATTAATTGAATTAATAATTAATTAAATGAATTAACCAAACTTAGCCATTAAGTTTTAATTAAATAATAACCTACCTATCTCTAGACCTAGGTTATAACTATTATATGAGGATTTTTCCTCTCACTCTCCCTCACTTTAAACTACACGCATACAACACACACTCACTCTCACTCTCTTCATCTTTCTCAACTACACACACACGACACACACATATGCAAAACCTCCATTTTTGCTCATCTCCAAGCTTCAAGATTTAAGTTCTTCATACTATCTATCATCTCCAATTATCTAAGTAAGCTAAGATCCTTCTCTTCCAAGCTCCTATTTCATTTTCATGGTGGAAGATCATATATATATATATATGTCGAAATTTTGGGAAAGAATTGATGAAGTGATTGGATGATGTTTATGTATTAGTATGATGCTTATATCATGATTATATGATGATTTATGTGATTAAAGCATAAGAATCAAAACCCTAACCCTAAATTTCATAATTATCGAAAATTATGGGAAATGGTTAAATTTTGATTCATGCATTGTTTGATGTTATGATCTTCATGAATTATGCTTAGAATATGATTATGTGTAATGCCCCGGTCTTTTAATTCAGAGTTAATTAAATCTTAAGATTTTTTTTAAGTTAGGGCTTTTGCATTCTTAAGTAATTTAAATCGAGTAAGTCGATAAGCTTAAATTAGTCTCTCGTATTTAATTTAGAAATCGAAGTTCTATATATATAAATATATAGAAATTTGATTATATTTTATGTCAAGTCGTTTACTCGATAATTCTCATTCTGTAGATCGTGTAATTTTTTCTCCGGCTAATAATTTTAATTTACTACCGAAGAATTTAATTAATTCGACATTTTACGATGTCCGGATCATTATATCTGTAATAATAAGAGGATCTCATGTATTTACTAAATTAAAATAAAGTAATATCTATTTACTTTTACCTTACCCACCCAAAGTTAGACAACTTACCTAGTCTAAACTACTCTACTCCCCTCACTTATCTTTCTCTTAAATAAAAAAAAAAGGGAGCAGCAGCACAACACTCAACCTCACTAACTCTCAAAGCCTGCGGACAACATAGAGAGAGAGAGAGAGGCAGAGGAGAGGAAAGAAAGATATTCACCATTGTAGAAGAGGAAGTTCTCGATTCAAGCTCGATTTTCGTTTAGTCTTTTGAAGAAAAGTAATATATCACCCAAGGTAATTAATCCTAACATTTCCTGCGGTTTTAGAATTTGGGAAAACAACCATATCTTGAAACCCAAAAACTTTTAATTTTTTTTTAGAGTCTTAGCAGAGATGATGTTGAATCATAATAGTTATTGGATTATATATATATAAATCTATCGGTGACATCAAGTAGGAAACCATGTTAAATTCAATATTTGATTGTGATTTGCTTAAGGTCGAAAATATGTAAGGAAAGGGGTTTCTAATAGTATGTTTTGGTTGCAGACTCTTGTTATGTAGGATGTGGGGGTTAAATAACAAAATTTCGAGAACTTAATAGAGGAATTAATGGTATTTTTTTTTTATAAAAAAAAAATGTCGAATGGTTTGAATCTTGGGGTAAATGATGTTGCTTGTATGTGTATGATGTATATGCTTCATATGTTCTTGTATATGCATAAGCACATGTTTACCTAACTAATTTTGTTATTTAAATTGTTAATGAAGCTTTGTGAATTAATGGCCGAATCCATTAGTAGCTTTAGGGATTATACATGCTTAACTAATCGATATGTTCATTATCTATTATGGTATTGAAGTCATGTTTTTTTTTATTTATAGAATTTATCTGTTAAATCATGGTAGAAAACTTCCAAGGTTTAGAAAAGAAAAGCTGGCATGAGAGATTTCTACTTATATTATGAAGATCTGCTGAGGTTACTATGATATATACTGATTGAGATGTTAATGTTGTGAATTTATAAGATGTTAATTAAGTAGAAATGGTGACCGACATCTTTATGGATAGAAAATTGTTGGTGATTCACTTTAATTACTCACATGTAGTTCGATATATATATATATATATATATATATATATATGTCACTAAACTTATCTTTTAAGAGAGCAAGATAGTTATGAGGTGAGATTGCCTTATTTGTGCATTAGGTGAATTTTGTAAAATGATTTAGCGAAAGGTCATTATGTTTGTTATTTCTTAGAATAATCGAGTTTTGATTGAAGTAGAATGTGATGGTTTGTACGTGTGTATATGTACGTTATGGATGATTAAGGTTTGCATGCATGATTAGGAGTTACTTGGCTAGTGTCGAAAATTAAATTCGTCTAGCTTTTTCATTTTCGCAGCAAATCTGGCAGCTCTGACACATTTCACCAAAATGATCATAACTCTTTGCTCGTTCAATAGTTTTGAGATCCGCAAGTTGGGTTAGAAAATAGATATCCGTAGCTTTCTAATGATATAAATTACACCCTCTAGTTCTTCCTGTGCAGTTCCAGAATCGAGTCCCTGTCCAGTACATATGCACAGATTTTCTGTTTGTGAAAATGCTAAGTGTTAATTGTTTGAATTCCGAACCCAGGGGCTGGTGAAGTGAAGTCTAGTTATCGTTTGATGGTATAGTAATGTTTTGACATCTTATATGGTCAAGTTGAGTTATTGGTTGAATTCATGGTTTATTTTTAAAAGAATTAGAATGAATGCAAAGCCCTAAAGTCCAAAGCTAGTTATCGAGTCCTTTGTTCGTTAGAATTCGTTAGGCTCGATCGACCTCTAAAGCTAAGTTGTTTGCGATGTAAGGTGGAGCAAAGAAGTGAAGCCTAAGGAAGAGTCGGAGGACGTTGTCACTTGCGTTTCTTTTGCTGTACCAGGTGGGCTTTCTAACGAAAATGAATCGAGTTCTTACTCGTTATTTTTGAAATGCTTTAAAAGTGATCTATGTTTTAAATGATTATCATGCATAAATATTTTTATGTGGATTCCTATAAACCTATCTGTGTTGGCTTGCCAACCTATGAAAAATGATCGGATCCTGAGCTAGACAAAGGTCGCTAGCCAGGATTAGTGTACACAGTACTCGAGATTGTGAGCTCTCTCCGGAGTGGCCGGTCTCGAGGAGTAACGTTCGCGGAAGGTGGCCACCTTCCCCGGCGTATTTGGATATGGTTAATATGATGATGACATTGCGCAATATGAGATAAAATGATTTAGTAAACACAGGTTTTTTTCTAAAACCCCTGGGTGTTACTGCTTTATATGCATGATAATAAATATGAAAGCATGTTTTGTATTTTTGGCATGTGTTCATTGAGTACCTTGTACTCGGCCACATATCTTTTAAAACTGTGCAGGTTGAGCAGATGACGTGATGGAGGGTGTTGAGTGGAAGCTTTTGTATTATGAAACGATGTTAAGCCCCGGTTATATATCTTCATATATGTAACTAAACTATGTCTTTCCGCTGCAAACACTCTATTTTTATCTAGTTATTTTGCCAAATCTTGTTATCTAAATACTTTGGAATATGTTCTAAGTATTTCCCTATCATTCGTGTTATGTAAGTCCACATTGAATTCTAAGTCATTCCTTCGGGATTAATTCCTCTTCATCTATATTATGCTAGGTTATTCATGGAATTTCCCTCTTCTTTTCATTGAAATGTTATCATCCCCCTCTTCTTCCCCGCTTCCTAATTTCCCTCCCGAGTCACGCCTCGGCTGTGCCGTCCCTAGGAATAAGGGGCCGTGACAGAGTGGTATCAGAGCAGTTCGTTTGCTCTGAGCATATGTTCATTCAAGTAAAGTTTAGTTTGAATCACTAAACTTAATAAGAGTTAGTTAACAGCTCAACACCCCGTCACGTCGTGCTAAATCGAAGGAAAAAGGTAAATGTTTTAAAAGTTTTATGATTCAAGTTTTTAAATACCATGAAAGGTGTATTTTCTGCATAATCCTTTTACAAGATGATGTTTGTAAGCATGCATGAAATAATGTGTGCAAAGAAGCATGAGATGTATGATTTTCTATTTATGAAGGCGTTTGAATTATTATTTTATGAAGATGCATGAAGGAAGAAAACCTAGAAGCTTTATTAGGATTTCCTTTATGCAAGCGAGAACATAAATTTCCTCAAGTGGAGTGACGCCACTACTCGAACGCGAAAGATGAAGGATGATGGTGAAACGATGAGGACCAATGATGCCATGATGCCTTGAAACGAATGTCACTTGCGTATAAGTGACATGAGCATAGTCATCTCCAATCGGAATGTTCATTCTCGTCGGAACATCGAATTGACTTTACTTTTTCTTATAAAAACCCGAAAGACTTTACTTGACGCTTCAAGTTAGTTACACTAGTTAATTATTACTAGTATTTGCGGGTCGTTACCTGGAGTCTAAGGTTCGAATTTGAGAACTTAAGTTGAGATTTGTTTTTACCTTTGAGCTCTTTTACCTTTAGTACTTTAAGAATCCTTTAAGTTAAGTTGATTCGTGTAGTTGAGGTGCTGACGTGTTATATTTGTAAACCTCTTTTTAGGATGGCTGCGTTCAAGAAGACACCGCGAAAGAAGGTGTTTAGGCGTCGGACACCTGCCGAGCTTGTGGAGGCTCTTCGCTACGGGACTTACCGAGCACCAGGCTCTTCAGTAGGCCAGTTTGTGGCAGACTTTGAGGTTAGCTGGCGCCTAGCTGCTCCACACGGTGTTTCACACTTCGAGGGCATCATACGCCTCATCGACCGCTTGCCGATCGAGTGGCGAGGGTGGGCGACTGAGCTCTCTTGGCACTTTGTCTACCTACGCTGCCCCACGTTTGCACCGACTAGAGACTTTCCAGCTTTTGCAGCCCAGATCACCACTCAGTTCTACCGGTACCATACAGCGCCCTTAGGTCCGTACCAGGACCGACCTTACGCTAGGGAGCCTGCTGCACCAGAGGAGCCATCCTTACCTTCACCTAGTCAGACAGTTCCTACTGCTCTACCCAGAGTTTCGGGTAGGTTTGACTCTGAGGCAGGGCCCTCAGGAGTTCGTCACGAGGGTGTAGTGACCAACTCACCCTACCTTGTGAAGATGGCCTCACGACTGCGACAGCATCCGACCACCGAGATAGACTACCCGCTTCTCCCGAAGAAGCGTCCAGCTGTGGAGGACCTTAGAGAGTTAGTCAGTGGCTTACCTCGAGTGGAGCCAGTCAGAGCAGTCGAGGACCAAGCTGCGGTCCCACCAGTGCCAGAGGCTACTGGAGTTCGTGAGAGAGTTGCCGAGGGTTTCGGTGGAGAGTTAGAGGAGGACCCGGAGGAGGACCCAGAGGGAGACAGCTCGACCGCCGAGTCGAGGACTGGGTGAGATAGTTTAGGACAGTGCTAGCCATATCTTTTTGTATGTAGTAGACGGAACGTTATCTTCTTGCATATCATGTACCGTTCCGATGTCTAGCACTTTCTTTTTTTTGTAGACGGCAATGCTATCTGTTAGAGCATCCCGTATTTTGGTATATGTGTAGGCAGGTAGCCTAGATCAGCTAGCTATAGCTTGATAGTCAGTTAAGACCTCGTGGGAGGCAGTTGTACCATTCTGATGCATATTTATATATATATCTAGACCCTTGCTGGGCTTTGTCTTTTCGATGAGTAAGATTTTATTGTTTCAAGCTTATTTCACGATTATGTCACAAGTGTTGTTTGCAACGAAGATGTATGTTGTCACGATATGTTTATGTCGTCGATAATATTTTATGATTAAGGGATCCGATTGCTTTGCAAAGTGTTGAGAAATGTGCTAACGATGATTGTGTAAACCTCAGAATACCGCCTAGGACAGAACAAGGTGAGAATGGAGGTCGGAGAGGACGAGGACGAGAACGACCAAGAGGAAGAGGTCGTGGTGGACCGCAAAGAAATGAAAGGGAGGAAGAGCGTGAGCCTGAGCATGCACCACCACCACCGCCGCCTCCACCCCAACGAGCAATTGAGGAGCTTTTCCTCAAGCAGAATCCGCCTACTTTCAACGGATCAGGAAACCCAGGAGACGCTGAACTCTGGGTTAGGGCCATGGAGAGAATTTTTAATTTTCTAAGGTGTACTGACAAGGAGCGTCTTTCTTGTGTGTTGTTTCAACTTTCTGGACCCGCAGACTTCTGGTGGGAGGCACGCAGGAAAATTTTATCAGCTGAGCATCTAGAGAACTACACTTGGGAAGAATTCAAGGAAGCATTGTACGACAAATACATTCTGAGGACCTTCAAGGTCAAGAAGGAGGCTGAATTCTACAATCTAAAGCAAGGAAAGATGTCGGTAACTGAATACGATAGAATATTCTGTGAACTAGCGAGGTACGCTCCAGACCAAGTTGATACCGATGAAAAGATGGCAGGAAAGTTTAGGTCAGGATTGAGGCACGAGATTGGCATGTCGTTGGCTAGCCATGGAAGGCTAAGCTATACTGAATCGCTAAATAGAGCTCTGGATATTGAGGCAGCAATGCCAGAGGAAAAGCGAGCACCCGCAGTTGTACCACCACCCACTCAGACTTACTCCCAGGACTTTAAAGGGAAACGTAAGTGGGAAGGAGGAAATAATGGTGGCAATAACAATCATAATGGCAACAACCAAGCCAATAGGAGGCCGTGGCAAGGAAACGCGCCTCAAGGGCAGCAGCATGCCCAAGGGCAAGGTCAGGGACGACAGATGGCTCCTGCTCAAGGAGGCAACAACCAAGGGCGAGCTGCAAATCCTGTCTGTCCTAAGTGTAACAAGCAGCATCACGGCGCCTGTCTGATGGGCACCGGAAACTGTTACACATGTGGTCAAAAGGGGCATCTCATGAGAAACTGCCCTAAACAGCAACAAGGAGCGAGGCCGAACCAGCAGAGTCAACCCCAACCTCTGAGAGCTCTGCAAGGACAGCTGCAACCATTGCCACCACCTCAGCAGCAACATCAGAATGCTAGGGCTTTTGCCCTCAATCCAAAGCAGCCCGAAAAGAACAAGGGCAACTTGACAGGTATGGGCAAACTTCTTGACCAACCTGTAATTATTTTGTTTGATACTGGAGCATCGCATTCTTTTATTGCTGGTTCTTGTATGGATAATCTAGATATTAGACCTGAGCGTGCTAATCATATTATGAAAGTAGCTACACCATCAGGAGAAATTTCGACTACCACGCATGTTTGCTCGAACTTAGAATTAGAAATCGGAACTCTTAATCTAGTAGCGAATAACTTGAATGTTATGGTAATGTGGGATGTGGATATAATCCTAGGAATGGATTGGTTAGCCGAGAACCATGCCACAATCCTTTGTAATGAGAGGAAAATTTCCTTTCAGCCGCCAGGAAAGGAACACACAGATTTTCACGGTATTAAAATGGGTAGGAGAATGCCCGTTATTTCCGCCCTGCAAGCGAAAAAGATGATGAGGAAGAAAAATTGTCAAGCTTTCCTTGTCTACCTGAACGGAGAAGCTGGAATCGAGAAGACGGTGAGAGATGTGTCGATCGTGCGGGAATTCGAGGATGTATTTCCCGAGGTGTTACCAGGTTTGCCACCAGATAGACAAGTGGATTTCAACATCGATCTAGAATCAGGGTCAGCCCCTGTGTCAAAGGCACCATACAGAATGGCACCAAAAGAACTTAAGATCCAGCTGCAAGTGCTTTTGGATCTAGGTTTCATTAGACCAAGTGTTTCCCCGTGGGGAGCACCTGTTCTTTTTGTGAAGAAGAAGGATGGTTCGATGAGAATGTGTATAGACTATAGAGAACTGAACAAGCTCACACTCAAGAACAAATACCCTCTGCCAAGGATAGATGACTTGTTCGACCAACTTAAGGGGGCCAGTGTGTTTTCCAAGACAGACCTTAGATCTGGGTATCACCAACTGAAGATCCGACCGGAAGATATACCCAAGACGGCTTTTCGAACGAGATATGGTCACTATGAGTTCATAGTCATGCCATTCGGATTGACCAACGCTCCCGCCGTATTCATGGACCTCATGAATAGAGTTTTCCACCCATTCTTGGATAAGTTTGTTTTAGTATTTATAGACGACATTCTCATTTTTTCTAAAACTGAGAAAGAACACGAAGAACACCTGAGAATAGTGTTGGAGACATTGAGGACCGAGAAGCTTTATGCCAAATTCAGTAAGTATGAATTTTGGCTAAAAGAGGTAATGTTTCTTGGGCACATTGTGTCAGCAGAAGGTATTAAAGTAGACCCTGCAAAAGTGGAAGCAGTGCGTGATTGGAAGTCACCGACCAACCCTAATGAGATTAGGAGTTTCTTGGGACTAGCCGGATATTACCGGAGATTCATTGAGGGATTTTCCAAAATTGCTAGACCTATGACACAACTGCTCAAGAAAGGAATCAAGTATACTTGGACGGAGGAATGTGAAGCGAGTTTTCAGGAACTCAAGAAGAGATTGACTACTGCGCCAATTTTAGCAGTACCGGAAGCGAGCAAGGGGTATGTGGTTTATACTGATGCATCCAAGAATGGATTAGGTTGTGTTTTGATGCAAGACGGGAAGGTGATAGCCTACGCGTCAAGACAACTAAGGCCGCATGAGGAGAATTACCCCACGCATGATCTGGAACTAGCTGCAGTTGTGCATTCACTGAAGATCTGGAGACATCACCTTTATGGAGTAAGGTGTGAGATCTTCACTGATCACAAGAGTCTAAAATACTTTTTCGAGCAGAAAGACCTGAATATGAGACAAAGAAGATGGCTCGAACTAGTAAAAGATTATGACTGTAGTATCAATTATCATCCTGGTAAGGCTAACGTGGTAGCTGATGCTTTGAGCCGCAAGACTCAATCAAAATTGGGATTTATCCTAACTCAAGAGGAGAAACTCATCCAAGAATTGGAAAAGATGAGTTTAGAGATTGTTCATCCTCCTGAAACGATAATAGGTCGTGTTGCAGTGCTCGTGGCAACACCAGACCTGAGGGAAAGAATAATAACATCTCAAAGAAAAGATGAAGCTTTTGAGAAATTACGTTTGAGAATTAGATCCGATAACCCAGGAGGTTACCGTGAGGCAGCCGATAACGCAATCACATTCGAAGGAAGGCTATGTGTTCCACATGACGAGGATCTAAAGAACGAGATCATGAATGAAGCTCATGATACTCCTTACACTGCCCACCCAGGAAGTACCAAGATGTACCAGGACTTAAAGAAGATGTTCTGGTGGGAAGGATTGAAACGAGATGTAGCTTCATTTGTTGAGCGATGCCTGGCATGTCAACAAGTAAAAGCTTTACACCAACAACCATATGGAAAGTTACAACCGTTGGAAATCCCAACATGGAAATGGGAGGGCATAACGATGGATTTTGTGACTGGTTTGCCGAAGTCTAAACGAGGGAATACTGCTATATGGGTTATAGTAGACACACTCACGAAATCAGCTCACTTTTTGCCAATTCCGATTACCCATGGAGCTGAGAAGCTAGCCCAGTTATATGTCCGTGAGATTGTGCGTTTACACGAAGTGCCAGTGTCAATCACATCAGATAGAGACACAAAGTTTACCTCTAGATTTTGGACTAGCTTGCAAAAAGAATTGGGCACGTGTCTAAATTTCAGCACAGCTTTCCACCCGCAAACCGACGGTCAGTCTGAAAGAACAATTCAAACGCTTGAAGACATGTTAAGAACTGTGGTGTTGGATCATAGTGAAAGATGGGAGCATATTTTGCCGTTGATCGAGTTTGCGTACAACAACAGCTATCAGGCGACGATAGATATGGCACCTTATGAAGCCTTATATGGGAAGAAATGTAGATCACCACTTTACTGGGATGAAGTAGGTGAGAGAAAGGTTCTAGGGCCAGACGCAGTCAATGAGATGATCGAGATTGTCCATAAGATACACCAAAGAATACAAGAGGCCCAGACCCGACAGAAGTCATATGCTGATACACGCCGAACTGAATTGCAATTCGAAAGTGGAGATAAGGTTTTTCTCAAAGTTTCTCCTTCAAAAGGGATAATTAGGTTTGGCGTTAAGGGAAAGCTTAGACCGCGTTTTATAGGACCATATGAGATTCTAGAAAGAATTGGTCCAGTCGCCTATAGATTGGCTTTGCCACCAAGTCTTGGAAGTGTTCACAATGTTTTCCACGTTTCTCAGCTGAGAAAGTATGTTTTTGACCCCAAACACGTGATTAATCAGAGCGACGTAGTCCTTAGTCCCGATCTGAGCTATGAAGAGAGGCCTGAAGCGATTTTAGATCAGAAAGTGCAAGAACTAAGGAATAAATCAATTTCCTTGGTGAAAGTTTTATGGAGCCACCACGGGCAGGAAGAACCAACGTGGGAACTTGAAAGCAAGATGAGGGAGAAGTACCCTGATCTCTTCGGAGAGGTATGTAAATTTCGGGACGAAATTTCTTTTTAGAGGGGTAGGATGTAATGCCCCGGTCTTTTAATTCAGAGTTAATTAAATCTTAAGATTTTTTTTAAGTTAGGGCTTTTGCATTCTTAAGTAATTTAAATCGAGTAAGTCGATAAGCTTAAATTAGTCTCTCGTATTTAATTTAGAAATCGAATTTCTATATATATAAATATATAGAAATTTGATTATATTTTATGTCAAGTCATTTACTCGATAATTATCATTTTGTAGATCGTGTAATTTTTTCTCCGGCTAATAATTTTAATTTACGACCGAAGAATTTAATTAATTCGACATTTTACGATGTCCGGATCATTATATCTGTAATAATAAGAGGATCTCATGTATTTACTAAATTAAAATAAAGTAATATCTATTTACTTTTACCTTAGCCACCCAAAGTTAGACAACTTACCTAGTCTAAACTACTCTACTCCCCTCACTTATCTTTCTCTTAAATAAAAAAAAAAGGAGCAGCACCACAACACTCAACCTCACTAACTCTCAAAGCATGCGGACAACATAGAGAGAGAGAGAGGCAGAGGAGAGGAAAGAAAGAAATTCACCATTGTAGAAGAGGAAGTTCTCGATTCAAGCTCGATTTTCGTTTAGTCTTTTGAAGAAAAGTAATATATCACCCAAGGTAATTAATCCTAACATTTCCTGCGGTTTTAGAATTTGGGAAAACAACCATATCTTGAAAACCAAAAACTTTTAATTTTTTTTTAGAGTCTTAGCAGAGATGATGTTGAATCATAATAGTTATTGGATTATATATATATAAATCTATCGGTGACATCAAGTAGGAAACCTTGTTAAATTCAATATTTGATTGTGATTTGCTTAAGGTCGAAAATATGTAAGGAAAGGGGTTTCTAATAGTATGTTTTGGTTGCAGACTCTTGTTATGTAGGATGTGGGGGTTAAATAACAAAATTTCGAGAACTTAATAGAGGAATTAATGGTATTTTTTTTTATAAAAAAAAATGTCGAATGGTTTGAATCTTGGGGTAAATGATGTTGCTTGTATGTGTATGATGTATATGCTTCATATGTTCTTGTATATGCATAAGCACGTGTTTACCTAACTAATTTTGTTATTTAAATTGTTAATGAAGCTTAGTGAATTAATGGCCGAATCCATTAGTAGCTTTAGGGATTATACATGCTTAACTAATCGATATGTTCATTATCTATTATGGTATTGAAGTCATGTTTTTTTTTTATTTATAGAATTTATCTGTTAAATCATGGTAGAAAACTTCCAAGGTTTAGAAAAGAAAAGCTGGCATGAGAGATTTCTACTTATATTATGAAGATCTGCTGAGGTTACTATGATATATACTGATTGAGATGTTAATGTTGTAAATTTATAAGATGTTAATTAAGTAGAAATGGTGACCGACATCTTTATGGATAGAAGATTGTTGGTGATTCACTTTAATTACTAAAGTCACATGTAGTACGATATATATATATATATATATATATATATATATGTCACTAAACTTATCTTTTAAGAGAGCAAGATAGTTATGAGGTGAGATTGCCTTATTTGTGCATTAGGTGAATTTTGTAAAATGATTTAGCGAAAGGTCATTATGTTTGTTATTTCTTAAAATAATCGAGTTTTGATTGAAGTAGAATGTGATGGTTTGTACGTGTGTATATGTACGTTATGGATGATTAAGGTTTGCATGCATGATTAGGAGTTACTTGGCTAGTGTCGAAAATTAAATTCGTCTAGCTTTTTCATTTTCGCAGCAAATCTGGCAGCTCTGACACATTTCACCAAAATGATCATAACTCTTTGCTCGTTCAATAGTTTTGAGATCCGCAAGTTGGGTTAGAAAATAGATATCCGTAGCTTTCTAATGATATAAATTACACCCTCTAGTTCTTCCTGTGCAGTTCCAGAATCGAGTCCCTGTCCAGTACATATGCACAGATTTTCTGTTTTTGAAAATGCTAAGTGTTAATTGTTTGAATTCCGAACCAAGGGGCTGGTGAAGTGAAGTCTAGTTATCGTTTTATGGTATAGTAATGTTTTGACATCTTATATGGTCAAGTTGAGTTATTGGTTGAATTCATGGTTTATTTTTAAAAGACTTAGAATGAATGCAAAGCCCTAAAGTCCAAAGCTAGTTATCGAGTCCTTTGTTCGTTAGAATTCGTTAGGCTCGATCGACCTCTAAAGCTAAGTTGTTTGCGATGTAAGGTGGAGCAAAGAAGTGAAGCCTAAGGAAGAGTCGGAGGACGTTGTCACTTGCGTTTCTTTTGCTGTACCAGGTGGGCTTTCTAACGAAAATGAATCGAGTTCTTACTCGTTATTTTTGAAATGCTTTAAAAGTGATCTATGTTTTAAATGATTATCATGCATAAATATTTTTATGTGGATTCCTATAAACCTATCTGTGTTGGCTTGCCAACCTATGAAAAATGATCGGATCCTGAGCTAGACAAAGGTCGCTAGCCAGGATTAGTGTACACAGTACTCGAGATTGTGAGCTCTCTCCGGAGTGGCCGGTCTCGAGGAGTAACGTTCGCGGAAGGTGGCCACCTTCCCCGGCGTATTTGGATATGGTTAATATGATGATGACATTGCGCAATATGAGATAAAATGATTTAGTAAACACAGGTTTTTTTCTAAAACCCCTGGGTGTTACTGCTTTATATGCATGATAATAAATATGAAAGCATGTTTTGTATTTCTGGCATGTGTTCATTGAGTACCTTGTACTCAGCCCTGCATATCTTTTAAAACTGTGCAGGTTGAGCAGATGACGTGATGGAGGGTGTTGAGTGGAAGCTTTTGTATTATGAAACGATGTTAAGCCCCGGTTATATATCTTCATATATGTAACAAAACTCTGTCTTTCCGCTGCAAACACTCTATTTTTATCTAGTTATTTTGCCAAATCTTGTTATCTAAATACTTTGGAATATGTTCTAAGTATTTCCCTATCATTCGTGTTATGTAAGTCCACATTGAATTCTAAGTCATTCCTTCGGCATTAATTCCTCTTCATCTATATTATGCTAGGTTATTCATGGAATTTCCCTCTTCTTTTCATTGAAATGTTATCATCCCCCTCTTCTTTCCCGCTTCCTAATTTCCCTCCCGAGTCACGCCTCGGTTGTGCCGTACCTAGGAATAAGGGGCCGTGACATTATGAGATCAAATATGTAATTAGATTTAAGCATGAAAAACCCTAGCTATCAATTGGCAATTTTCGAAAATGAGAAGAAAATGGGAAATAATGAATACATGAATTGTATGATTGATTTAATGATATAAATGAGTTTAGTTAAGTATTTTAAGAATGTTTCATGTTGGAAGTAATTAAAAATTTCCAACCAATTTCATTTTGTGAAAATAATCGATTAAATAAGAATATAAATTAGGGTTTAATAATGTAATGTTATAAGATGAATTGGATGATTCAATTAAAGATATATGAGATTAATGAAGTATATTAGATCAAGAGATAATGAAAAATGAGCTTGATTAACCCTAGAAACCCTAGAAAATCGAATTAGGGTTGGAAGATTAATACTTAATTGAATGAAATTAAATGAAGAAATGAGCTTAAAATAATAAATAAGTATATTAGAAATTGAAAAGAAGAGAAGATAAATAAAGAAATGTTAATTTTTATAAAAACCAAAAATTCAAAATAAATAAATAAAATATTAATTAAATTTTAATTAAGAAATTAATTGCATTTATAAACTTCTTAATAAAAATTAAGTGTTATATGATTTTCTAGAAATTTAATCCAAAGTAATAAA
The DNA here is from genome assembly GCA_031470985.1 of Agastache rugosa. Lineage (NCBI taxonomy): Eukaryota > Viridiplantae > Streptophyta > Magnoliopsida > Lamiales > Lamiaceae > Agastache > Agastache rugosa. The sequence continues at coordinate 26,403,551 of CM062608.1, forward strand.
GATTTTCTATTTTTGGATGATTTTCCCGATTTAAGAGTTTATATGATTAATTGAGATAATGTGTGTATTTAAAGTATAATTATGTTTGTTATAATTAAATAAATGTATAGAATTAAATTGAGAATTTTCTGAATCCGTTAGACGGATTAAAATCGATTTAGTCAGTTGTGATGAATAGTAGTTTATAATGTTAATGTTGTATGAGATTTGATTGATGTTGATGCTTAATGAGGAATTTAGATAGATTAAGATAGATTAAGAATGTTTGAAAAAGTTAAGATAGGAATTCTCGAATTTCGTCAAGTTACGGTGTAGAAATTCGAATAGAATTTCGTTAAGATTATCGAAGTCGTTAGTCGATAGAAGCTCTCGTTCTAAAATCATTATTCCGTTTCGATTAAAGGAGCAAGCGGAAGTAGAAATGGAGGCGTGAAGTGAAGGGTTGAACTCGTTAAAGATTTAAAGTTTAAAGCTTAAGATTATCAGGTGGGCTTTCTAAACTAAAATATGTGAAAAGCATGATATCGTATGTTTTACAAAGCTTTGATACTTGCCAAATGATTTTTAAAATGTTTAAGTATGTTACCATCTACTTCAGAAAGACGAATTCGGTTTCACGCAAGGTGAAATCTGTGTACACATTGGTAATCGCGCGCATTTCTTTGATAGACCGGTTATTCGTAACCGTGAGTCTTTCGTTGATATGCCGATTACAAGTGATTGAGAAAGAGGCCTCTTTCTCATCACCATGATTTATTTGTAGATATGGTTCATACTGTTATAAATGTCTGCAGACAAATGATTTTGAGAAAAGAAAGTATTTTTAGCATTTTACGAGTTGTTTTACAGAAAATCCTCGTATTATGTTTTCCGGCAAGTTTTCAAAATATAGCTGTATTCAGCAAAGTTTTCAAATGTTTTCGGCATGTATTCACTGAGTACGTAGTACTCAGCCCTGCATGTTATTTCTAAAACGTGCAGGTTAGCAGGGATGTAGATGACGAGGGCTGGATGGATGTCGGTTGTTGTTAAATGTTTGATAAGTAAAGAGCCTAGGTTATATGTCGTCATACATATAATCTCTCGTATTCCGCTGCTATGTTAAAATATTTTGAGATACTATAATGATGTTTTGAATTCTGGATTCTAGAATTGAACTTTGTTGAAGTTGTTTAAACCCTAGAGTCGAACTATGTTTTGATAGTCGAACTCTTTTTGTCAAAGTTTGTTTGAAATCTAGTCTTGACATCTGATATCGGGGTTCGGGCTGCGACATATGGTTCATACTTAATGAGTATTTTGACTGCAGTCACTTATTTCAAAAGAAAATGCTTGAGCAAGCACAAGTTTGTTTTCAAAAAGTTACTTGTGCAATGATTTATGGCAAGTTTAATCTATAGCTCTAAGAAGCAAGTTTTCAAATATTTTTGGCATGTGTCCACTGAGTACGAAGTACTCAGCCCTGCATGTTATTTCTAAAATGTGCAGGTTAGTTCGGATGAAGATGGGAGTGTGCTTGGACGGACTTTTGTTGGTTGAGTCTTTTGAAAGTTGTTTAAACTAGAGTTGAGTCATATGTCTTCATACATATGATTCTCTATGTTTTTCCGCTGCAATACTTTGAAATGTATATTGAAGTATGAAGCATGTTCTCGACTTTGAAGTCGTTAATGTTATTTGTTAAGGTTTCAGCTGCAAACTTGTTTTAACTTGAAAATAAGTTGTCAATCCTTTGTTGAGATCTTTTAAATCATACGACCCTCTTTTATCGTACTTCCTTGATCTAATGGATTTCTTGTCAATATTGATCTCTTGGCATCGTTGGTCGTACGATACTAATTGTTGGTTGGAATTGTCGAGCATGTTATTGATTTCTTGTTAAGCATGTTCGTTGAGATGTTGTTCAAGAATAAGTTCAACTTCCGGTATCGTTGTTTGTTAAGAATAGTTTGTCAAATGTTTGGTTTTGTTGGATAACTGGGTCGTTATCTATTCCTTGGTTAATCATAAATTGTGTACGTCGTGGGACCCACCGGCTCGGTCATCTTTATTCTGAGTCGGGCTGCGACAATTTCTTTTCGGAAAACGAGAAAAGTCGAGACTCGACGAGTCGATTATTTTCTAGTTATGTGGGTTGATCAGGTCCACATAACAGTCCGTCAGTCACATGGAACTTCAAATTTTAAACTTTTAACATAGGAAACTTTTAAATGCATACCTGGTTTGCCGGATAACATGAGGTGCTGGACTTTTGTTGTTGGTACTTAACTAGTTTAGGAATTCAAATCCAGACTAGACTCAAGTAAAGTTTAAACATAGAGCAGACGAACTGCTCTGATACCACTCTGTCGCAGCCCAACTCAGAAAAAAGATAACCAAGCCGGTGGGTCCCACGACGTACACAATTTATGATTAACAAAAGATTAAATAGCGACCCGGCTATTGATTAAAAACAAGAAAGACAACTCATGCTCCACAACTTCCAACCAAAACTGAAATATTAACAAGGAATTATGTTCAACCAGATATCAATAGAAATATCCATACGACCAACGATGCCAAGGAATCGATATCAACAAGAAGTTCATTAGATCAAGAAAGCACGATAAAAGGGTCGTAGGATTTAAAAGATCTCAACAAAGAATTGACAACTGATTTCAAGTTAAGACAAGTTTGCAACTGAAACCTTAACAACCAACTTCAAAGATTTCAGAATTTACAAACTTCAAAGTCGAGAACATAATTCATAATTCAAAATATTGCAGCGGAAACATAGGGAATTATATGTATGAAGACATATAACTCAACTCTAGTTTAAACAACTTTCAAGAAGACTTAACCAACAAAAGTCCGTCCAAGCACACTCCCATCTCCATCCGAGCTAACCTGCACATTTTAGAAATAATATGTAGGGCTGAGTACAAAGTACTCAGTGGACACATGCCAAAATATATAATAGGTTTTATAGATTAATCATGCTTCTCCACAGTAACACATGGGGGTTTTTCAAATAGGACCCGTGCTTACTAAAACATTTTCGTACTTGAGTTCATTACTCATTCATCAAAACCATATCTGAAACAACGCCGGAGAAGATGGCCTACTTCCGCGAACACAACTCACCGTGGATGGTCGTCCCTCAACAGGGTCCATACTCGCGGCTACCGTGTACACTAATTCTGGAAAGCACCCTTTTGGCTAACTCGGAATCCGATCGATTATAACAGGTGGCAAACCAACTCAGATAGGCATAATAGAACTCACAAAACAAATTCTTTTATGCCAAGATAATCACTTTAAAACATGCTTTTTAAAGCAATAAGAAAAACAGAGCAAAGCTCGAGTTATTCAGTAAACTGAATAGCCACATTTTATTTGTATAATAAAAAAGCCCACCTTAACGGTTTACAGAACGAAATAGCAATCTTCAGTCTTCCGTCCTTTCTTCTACGTACGATGTCCTCCTTTTATCGTAAATAAGCAAATCTTAGAAAAAGATCGAGAGAGAAACAATACGATAACGGACTTGATAACTTGATTATTAATAAAAAAAATGGTTCTTTAGAGATTTCAAGTTAGTTTCCAACTCGACTCTTACTCAAAGCTTAGAAAGATTACATCGGAAGTCAATGATCAAAATTGACTTAGAAGGTTCCAAGAAATCAACATAAATTGATTAAACTTGAAAGAAACAAGCTTTTAGAAAAATATGTACAACTGCAGCAGCTTTAAACTGGATTTCAGAACATAATATTTGGAAACTGGGGATGGGCAGGGTACCATTAGAAAGCCACAAATGTCTAGTTTCCAACCCAATTTACGGATCTGAATTTCGTTAAATGAGTAGGTAGTTTTGGCTCCAGAGTAAAAGGTGGCAGAACTGCCGAAAATCCGAGAAACTCTAATTCTCGGTGCACGTTTCCCAAGGCTCGGAAAATGCCATAAAAATTCTAATTTCACTTAAATCCTAGCCATGCAAACCCTAATTTTCCATCATACATAACAACATGCTTCTCGACTTCCAAATTCGACATTTTCATACTTAGCATAATTTACAAATGAAACACAATATACCTAATTACACAGTTAACTTCTTAACACATCCTCTAATGACATAATCACCAACTAGTCATTTGATTATCAACTAACAACATACTCAAACCCACAATAAAAGTTCTAAACAAAACACGTATACAACTTTTATCGAGTAACGACGAGCGTAGTCAATTTTCCAAAACATTTTTATTAATCCTAATAAAACCACAAATACCATATATAAACATGCTTATTATTTATATGTATATCATTTTATCTAATTATTCGTTTTACGGCTCGATTCTTCGTTTATCCAAAAATACGTCTACTTACTTTTATTATCAAACGAAGTTCTATAATTCCTTTTCGTTTTCTTTCAATTTCCATTATCTTATAACATTAATATAAACATATTAACATGCTTAACTTACCAAATCAAACACTTAATCTATTTCTTAACGATTTCGATCTTTAATATACTTTTAAACAAAGTTGGTCCGTTAATTCTCAAACAAATACATTATGATCATTAAGCTACTAGATTAACTAATATGCAATCCGTATGATCATATCATAAACAACTTTTAATATATACTCGATTTTTCGTCTCCAACGAAAAATAAAATATTCTTAGAAAATTCTCATTAATTTACTCAATGATCAACATGCTTACTAATGACCAATTATGCAAACACAACTTCCAAACTATTTTTATTCATTCGATTTTTATCAAATGTTCGTCTCCAATGGTTTTTATTTTATTTTTAGAAAAATCTAAATTAAATATATGTTCAACTATATGCTTCCTAATGCTCATATCCATAATCACATTCCTCATATTATCATCATACTTCAATCTACTTCACATTCTTCATCTCATTCAATAATTACAATATTTTTAGAAAAATCCAAAACAATTGTCACATGCTTATATCATCACATAGAAGCATAATCCACCAACAATTTATTAAGAATCAAAGTCAAAATCAAAAACATAATTTCCCTAGAATTTTCGGTCATAGCACAAAAATGTGCAAAACTTGGATCCAACCTTAATTCTTTTATTAAAAACACTCCCAATCAACATTTAAACATTAATTAAAAGCTCAAACATCAATCCAACCATCCTTCAAAATTTTCAAAAATTTCAAGATGGAAGAATTGAAATTTTGTGTGGTTGGGAATGAAGAAGAAGCTCTTACTCTAATAATCTCACTCACTCTTGCCTTTTTTCACTCTGAATTCTCTCTCAAGAAATCGAACCCTCTCAATCTACCACTTGAATTCAACATCAACTAACAACGAAACAACCAAAACAACGTCCGCCGAACACTGCCCCAAGAAGACGAATGTCGCAGCCCGAACCCCGATATCAGATGTCAAGACCGGTAGGTCCCACGACTTACACAATTTATGATTAACAAAAGGATTAAAATAGCGACCCGGCTATTATTGAACGACAAAGGACATCTCATACTCAACACTTTCATCAAACTCAGGACATTTAGGATATGCATGACTTGAGTTCAATAAGACGGTCAACTGAATTTGACAACAACATGCATATCAACAATTAAAACTCAAAAAAAATTCGGAATCAATAGACCTGATCAACCAAATTACTGACAACAATGAGAAGACTAAGAAAAATGATTTTAGAATCAAGAAAGTAAGATATCAGAGCAATGTTTTCTTGCTTAACCTTCAATTGGTGATAACCAGATTTTAGATCAATCTTCGAAAATACACTTGCTCCTCTGAGCTGATCAAATAGATCATCTATTCTCGGCAAAGGATATCTATTCTTCAAGGTCAATTTGTTTAATTCTCGGTAGTCAATGCACATTCTCAAACTACCATCCTTCTTTTTGACAAACAGAATTGGTGCTCCCCACGGAGAAACACTAGGTCTAATGAAACCTAGGTCAAGTAACTCTTGCAGTTGAATTTTCAATTCTTACAACTCCTTTGGAGCCATTCTGTATGGTGCCTTGGAAACAGGAGTTGATCCTGGTTCAAGATCTATTGTGAACTCTACTTGCCTATCTGGTGGCAATCCTGGCAAAACTTCTGGAAATACGTCTTGGAATTCTTTTACTACAGCTACATCTTCAATGCTGCTCTCCATATCTTCATTCTTGTTGAGATAGATAAGATATGCTTTCACATCTTTCTTTTTCAACACTCTTCTTGCTTGAGCTGCTGAAATAATAAGCGATTTCTTACAACTTCTTTCTATTCCGTAAAATAGAGTTGGTTCCTGACCAGGCATATGAAATGAAATATGCCTTTGCTTGCATTGAATGCTTGCAAAATTCTCGGTCAACCAATCCATTCCCAAAATAATATCTACATCCCACATTTTAATTAAGTTCAGGGTTTTGGCTAACATCTTGTGAGGTCCTAATTCAAACTCTATATTAGGACAGACGCGAGTACCTGAGGTAGATTTACCTAACGGTGTAGTTACTCTCAAGTCTTGACTAGCACGTTCTACTTTAAGACTAAGATTATCTACGCATGCATCTGATATAAATGAATGCGATGCACCAGTATCAAATAGAATTATAACAGGTACGTCATTTAATTGACCCATACCTGTCAAATTTCCTTGATCTTTGTCGAACGGCTTCTGATCAAGAGCAAAAACCCTTTGATATTGCTGCTGGGGTTCCATTCTCAATTGCTTGGGTTGCTTTTGCTTTTGCTGGAATCGCGGCCCTTGGCGATTTCGTTGCTGCTGCCGTTGCTGAGGAACAACTTCTATTGCCTTCAGTCTTTGAGGAGGGTTCTGAGTTGGTCTACTTCCTCCTGCTCCTTGCAGTTTAGTTGGGCACTGATACGAATAATGACCAACTTGACCACAAGTATAGCAGCTATTACTTCCAGCCTTGCATATCCCTTGATGCATCTTGCCACACTTGGAACATGGAGACATTCCTTGATAAGTTTTAGACGAACTGCCTTGATTAATGAAAGGCTGTTTGAATCGTCCCTGATTAAATTGCTGCTGTTGCTGACATTGTTGGCCTTGCTGTCCTTTCCAGGGCTTCTTACTAGGTTGACTTCCAAAATTCCATTTTCGCTTCTGACTTTGGTTGAACGACTGCGGATTTGTCACTGTTGCTGGAGCTTGAACTTGCGTAGCTGCTGAAGTCTGAGAAGACTTATCTGGCTGCATAGCCAATTCCATATCCAAAGCTCTGTTTAAAGTCTCGGCATATGACAATGCACTTTGACTGGCCAGAACGATTCTTATTTCCTTCCGAAGATGTAGTACCCCGCTTTTTCATAACCAATCTTAGTAATTAATTAAGAGCTCGTCTAAAAGAATTAAGTTGTGAGAACTTAGAAAGAAAATAAGTTTCGGCAATTTATTTTATTTTCGGATTTTATTTCCATAAATTTTTTTTGAGAAAGCTTATATTGGAGTTGGAGAAACTCTAATAATTTTTATAGTTCAAGAGCTTTTTAATTAAAGCCGTTATTATTAACTGATTAACGTTTGATTGATTAATGGATTTAAATTAATAATTATATGCATAATGTTTAATTCATTAATGTAGTATTTCGTCTTTCTTAAGTATTAAGATTTATTAAATTAGTAAGAAAGATAAGATTTCAGTAAAAGAAAAATTTTCGTTCAGAACATTTATCCGGCAGATATATTCTACCGGAAAAATGAGTTTTAATTAAGAATGATCGTCTCGGTTAATCCGAAACGAAGAAGTTTTTACATTTATCAATAAATGATAAATGTTTAGTCATAAATTGACTGAAAGAAGAATTTAATTTGATTACGTGAAATTTTACGTAATTTATCGCTTAAAAATTTAGTTTCGGTCGATTTGAAAATGCTTCAAATTTCCGATTCTTTCTGTGAAATTTTTATCTAAGGTTCGTGAAACCTTAAACTTAATTACTGTGTTGAGAAATTAGAGAATTATTAGAAGATTAATTAGTTATTAATTAATTGAATTAATAACTAATTAAATGAATTAACCAAAACTTAGCTATTAAGTTTTAATTTTATAATAAGCTATCCTATACATCTAAACCTAGGGTTATAACTAATATATGTATAGCTATTTCACTCATTTCTCTCATCTCTCACCACACGCACACACACAACAAACAACAGCAAACAGCAGCCTCTCTCTCTCCCTTTCGATCATCTCTTCTCTCTCGATACATACACACACCTGCACACACTCCATTGATGATCAATCTTTGAGCTCAAGAAGCAAGATCAATTCATCCTTAAATCTATAATCAAGGTTGGATCTATGTTCTTCCAAGTTCTTAGTTTTCTTTCCATGGTGGAAATCTTTTCTATATATATATATATGTATATATTTTCGAAAATTAGGAAAAAGGTGTGGAAGTAATTGGATGATGTTCATATCTTAGTATGATGTTTATAAAATGTTTATATCATGATTAGATGATCAATTATGAATTTAAATGATGCATGAGAAACCCTAGCTCATATATATATATATACGATCGATCATTTTTGGAAGAAATTAAGAAATGGTTGAATGATCTTGATATGATAGTATGATGCTTATATGATGTCTAGATGATCATTGGTATGATTAAATTAAGCATGAAGAACCCTAAACCTAATTTTCTATTATTTTTTCGAAATGTAGCTTAAATTTAGGAGTTTTTGATCCTTTGATCCTATGATGAAATTGATGATGGATTAATGTTTATGAAGTTGAAATAAGCTTAGAATGAAATTTGGATTTTAAATTCTTAATTTATCAAAAGGACCGAAATATATATGTACAATAAAGCCATGTATTTGATTTTTAATGAAGAAAATAATGATAGAATTGGAATCTACGTTAAAAATTAAGTGACGTAGAATTTTTCGGAATTTTAATACAAAGTTTTGAAATTTAGAGTTTCTAGAGTTTAAATTGCTGGATTAAGACAGATGGATCCAAATAATTTTGATTAAGTCACTGATCTGGCCAATTACTACCGAACTCACTGATCTACCAAATTACTGGCCAATTGAATTACCCTGAACTCGATCATGGATCTACCTACCGACCTCATTGGAATTACCTAACTCACTTGGATCTACCCATTGGACTTGGCCATTGAATTACCTACTGAACTCGTGATCTACCTGTTGGACCCAATTGAATTACCTACCGAACTTGGCCAATTGGATCTACCTATTGACCTGGCCACATTGGAATTACCTAATTGAACTTAATTGGATTTACCTACTGACCTACAATTGAATTACCCTGAACTCATTATTGACCTAATCACTGGATTTATCCAAATTGAACTACAATTGGATTAACTCAACTGGTCCAATGCTTGTTTTCCCAATTTTTGCTTTTTTTGCTTTTTAGCTCTATTTTTCTAAATTTTGCTTTTTCCAAATTAGCTTGATTTTCCAGACAGCTTGATTTATCCAGCTGATCTTTGCTCAACTTGTTTTCAGTTGTTTATTCGTAAACTCAAAAGTTAAAATGTTAGCTATTTTCCTAATGATAAGCTTAAGTGGTTAATGATGAAATATGTGATTTTATGTTTCTAAGTGTTTTCGAAGTTGTAATCGATTAGCTATCGATTAAAGAGGTAAGTAAAGTAGAAAAAGTATTAGAAAAGTTAAGTTTTACATTGCCGAGAGAAAACTTAGAAAGCCGAGTCGAAGTAGAGAATTCGTATTATGGCAAGAAAGGCATCGCTCATTTCTTTGTTTAATTCTTCTCGCTCTTATGTTAAAACCAAATTCTTAAATGAAGGCTCGAGCGGGACCGTAAATTGAGGGAAAAGCCGAGAAGCAAAAGTGTAGTTAAAGTAGCTTCAATTCAGGTGGGCTTTTCTAACTAAAGAAATGACAAATGATATACATATATATGATTATATATATATGTGATGTTTTTAAGTTGATTAACTTGCCTAATGTTTGTATGATACCATCTACTGTAGCAAGATGAATTCAGTCCTACGCAAGGTAGGATTTGTGTACACTTAGATGTAATCATGTGCCTTCATAAAGATGGGCCGATTACAAGTGTTTGAGAAGGAGGCCTCCTTCTCAACACTATCACTATGTGATTATAGATCTGGTACATACCTCATAAAGTATATGTCTGGCCAGACAAATATGATTTACAGAAAAGAAAATGTTGAGCATGCACAGGTTTATTTTTTAGAAAAAAATACTTGTGCTTATGCTCTATGGCAAGTTTAATCCCTAACTCCAAGAAGTAAATTTTTAAGTATTTTTGGCATGTGCCCACTGAGTACTTTGTACTCAGCCCCTTGTATATATATTTTTTTAAATGTGCAGGTTAGCTGGAATGAGGATGATGTGTGCTGGATGGATGATGTTGTTGTTAAATACTTAAAAGTTGTTTTTGAAGTGTTTAGACCTAGAATATATGTCTTCATACATATATTCTCTCGTATTCCGCTGCAAGTTTATGAAGTTTGATATTGTATAATGATGTTGGATTTTAGAGTCGATGTTAAAGTCGAACTCTTTTTCTTTTTGTCAAGTTCTTTTGAAACTCAGCCACTTGATTATATATATATATATATATATATATATGTTGTTTGTTGTTTGAGAAAGCTTTGTCGAACTTGAAACAGTTTTCTTTATCGTGCTTTCTTGATCCTAAAATCAGCTTGTCGTCTTCTTGTTTCTTGTTGATAATATGTTTGAACAGGTCTATTGAATTCCGAGCTGATTAAGTTATATTCGTTGATTTTGAAACATGTATGTCATATTTATTCTAAGTTGAGAAATCATTGAGCATAAGTGTCCTTTGTTCTTATTAACTGATAGCCGGGTCGCTATCTTATCCTTTGGTTAATCATAAATTGTGTACGTCGTGGGACCCACCGGCTTTGTCATCTAAATTCTAGGCTGGGCTGCGACAGAGTGGTATCAGAGCAGGTCTGTCTACTCTGAGTTATTTCTTGAAAGTCTAGTCTAGTTTAATTCCTAGACTAGTCGAAAGCAAGGTCTGTTGCTCTAAGTTCATATTTCTTCAAGTCTAGTCTGGTTTGAATTCTAGACTAGTTAAGTTTCAACAACAACAAAAGTCCAGCACCTCATCTCATCCGGCAAACCAGGTACGCATTTAAAAGTTTTCTATGTTTAAAAAGTTTAAAATTTGAAGTTCCATGTGACTGACGGACTGTTATGTGGACTTGATCAACCCACATAACTAGAAACTCAGTAATATGGTTCTTCCGCTTTTATAATGAAAATAAATAATGAGATGAATATAGAAAGTTTGAGATATGAGATTGTGTAGTGGAATTGAGACCTTAATGAGGTTGTAAGTTGGCGAATAATTGTGCAAGTAAGTTGGTTGTTTAACTTTGGAATGTACCATGAGTTTGGTACCATCGTTTGGAAGCGAAATTAGCTTCTCGAAGTGACGAGGCCATGAGAGAGTTTCAAAGATATGCGTATGAGTACATAGAGACGTTAGCTTCAGCATGTTTCCATCGTGGTTGCATGGATATTAATAAGACTATTATTTCAGGAGTTCTCGAAATAGTAAGATTAATTCCTCTTTTTCCCGACGAGTGAATGGAGCAGGACTTCAAGATTCGATGTCGCAAGACAACCCAATTCCTTTTCTTATTCCTTAAGGGAATTTCGAGTCATTATTTCTCCTCGTTCTAATGAATATAGTTTTGATGAAAACTTATTTATTTCTCAGCCGTTGTCGAATGGCTATGTTTCATCTCCACCTTTATTAAATATTTTTGTTTCTGTTTCCGAGCCTTTTGCTTCGGTGAACAGCTTGGTTCCAGCTCCCTCTATTGATATAGTTCCATTAAATCCTTCATTGGATACTCTTCAAGTTTTGAATTCTTCAAAGCCTGATTAATTCTTTGGAACTCGACTTGTTTCTTTCGTTCTACGAGAGGAGTACGTCTGGACCGCATCATCATTTCAATAACGAGGAGATCGTTGACCTCGAGGTCAAAGAAACCGAAGGATATTTTTTATCTTCGTTGTATGCCGTTTAGCCATCAAGGATTTCAGCCTAGTTTTAGGCCTTTTTCGGGTATGGTCGACGTGAGTGTTGTCCGTTTGACGTTACATGAAGTGGAGAAAGCCGAGGAGAGTACCGAGTTTGAAAGTAAGGAAGAAAAAGAAGAAGAAGATCCATTAGAGGATAAGCAGAGAGAGAGGGTTCGAGAGTGGCGTTAATTTAATAGATTAATAATTGAACAAATTTTACGCTTGTTTAGTAGGTTTTCGTATAAAGATGCCTAAAATGTTAAGTTTTCAAAGATTCGGTAGCGATGAAGAATTCCGCTCCGAGAAAGTAGTTTTGCGTGATGCCCTAAAATCACGGTTAATATGGGGAGTTTTTGTATAGAGAAAAATCCCTCGTTTTTGAAACAAGCTTCTCGAAGAGGTAAATTTTTCCGTTATAAGAAGAAGTATGGCCAAAGCAGTCATTTTAGAAAATTTCCGAGTTTTGTATTTATGTCGGATATTACATCTTAAAAATGAATTAATGAAACAAGAATTTTTTTGAAGTAAAATAAAGTTTATTTTAGTAAATAAAGCGTTAAAACAAGAATTGAAAGATAGAAAGTTCGTTGAGAGCATAAAGAATCGAAGGATAAATTTTCAGTCATAAAAGTCAGAAATGGCTGCACTTCAGAGATTTCTCGAAATTAATACAGGGCGAGAAGTCAGCCATCTCCTAGACTCAGCACTCGCTGAAGGAAGCAGGACACCGGAACTCAGCGTCCGCTGAGTCCCAGCGGTCGCTGACCTGGGCGGCGGCTGTTCTGCCACTTTTTACTCCGGAGACCATAACTTCCTGTTCGTTTAACAGAATTTAGATCCGTAAATTGGGTTAGAAACTAGACATTCGTGGCTTTCTAATGGTACCCTGGACGCCCCCTGGTTCTAAATATTCTGTTCTAAAATTCAGTTTCAATCTGCTACAATTGTGCAGATTTTTCTATAAACTATTTCTTTCAAGTTTAATCAATTTATTTTGATTTCTTGGAACTTTCTAAATCAAATTCTTACTCATCGATGTAAGCTTGAGATCCTTTATGTGAGGAGCTTTCGTAAAGCGAAATGATGAATTAATTTCAAGCAAGACGATTATTTATTGTTGGGAAGTAAAATGATCGGGAGACACCGTTGGAAAACGACAAGAAGATGAAAGCAATCGGAGAAAAAGAAGAAAAATGAGTGTGAAAAAGAGAATTAAAATAATGAAGGGTGAAAACATAGCTTAAAGTATGAAAGATCGAAAGAAGCAGTACAGTAACTCGACTCAGCGTCAGTTGGGCAGTAGCGACCACTGACCATGAAAGGTCGCCCATGGTTGAGCCCAAAGAACGCCGGACTTGGGCAAGTGTCACCTGTGTTTTCTTCGTCCATTCCATTCTTCATTCGTTCCATTCGTTATTGTTTCATTTGTCGTCCGTTATTCATTTCATTCATCGTTAGTTTAGTTCTTGGTTGTTTTGTTGTGTTCTTGTTTTATTTTCCGATTAGTTATATTCTAGTTATGATTTAGAAAAAGGTTTGAGATGAAGTTAATATCTCAAAAGAATTTATAATGAAGTTTATATGTCAAGATGATGTTATTCAGAATGCATGAGCTAATTATATTTAGCAATTTTGAGCATGAAAAATAATTGCTACTTGAATTATTTTTATGCTTAATTATTGAAGTGATTATATGAAGAAAATGAATCGTGTGATTCATTATTTATGATAATGAGAGTAAATCGGTTGATTCGTTAATTATGATGAGCATGTTATGTATGATGTGATTAAGAATTTTTCTAAAGTTTTTAAAACCTAGAAAAATTTTATCTCTTTAATTTAAAGAAAGTAAGAATTTTACTAATTAACCAACTTAGAAAGTAAAATTCGTTTTAAAGAAAGTAGAATTCTTCAGCAAACCCTTAGTTGTTTAATCGAATGCCACCAAGAAATATACCAAGAGGTAGAGGAAGAGAAAGGGTGGATGGCGAGCAAGAAAGAGAACCTACCCCACCTCCTCAGTCTGAAAGGAGGGTCGAAGAACTTTTTCTTCGACAAAATCCTCCGACCTTCGACGGAAAAGGAAATCCGTCGCAGCGTAAGAGTGGATCCGCGCTTTAGAACGAATCTTTAGGTTTCTTCGATGTGATGACCATGAGCGTCTCACATGTATGACATATCACCGAAAGGATCGCCGACTATTGGTGGGAAACCCGTCAGAGAATTTATACTCCCGAACAAGCTTGAAAATCTCACTTGGGAGCAATTCAAAGAAGCCCTCTTTGAGAAGTACGTTCCGAGAAGTTATCGCAAGCAAAAAGAAAACGAATTTGCAAGTCTCAAGCAAGGGAATAAGACGGTGTCGGAGTACGATCGTGAATTTTGTGAGTTAGCTCGTTTCGCCCGATAAAGTTGATTCGTATGAGAAGATGTCCGAACTTTTTCGTGCCGGACTTAGGCAAGATATAAAAGTGGTCTTAGCAAGTCGAGTGCTATGACCTACGCCGAAGCGTTAAATCGAGCCTTAGATATGGAGTTGGCAATGCAGCCGAAAAACCGCTCGTACTCCAAAGACCTTCCCCAAATCAATCCCCAATGGCCGATAAATCGCAAGCTTCGCACCAAACTCATATTCAAAAGGGAAAAAGGAAGTGGAATGCTGAAAATCAACCTAGCAAGAAATCATGGTATGGGCAGAGTCACCAGCAATCGACCCAAGAAAAATATAGACCTCCTACTGTTGGTCAAGATAGCTCGTCTCAGAGACAGCAAGGAATTTCTGCATGTTCTAAGTGCGGAAAAATGCACCAGGGAATTTGCAGAGCAGGAAGTAACAGCTGCTATGCATGTGGACAACCCGGTCATTACTCTTATCAGTGCCCAAATAAGCAAGAAATGACTGGTGGAGGAAGACCAAATCAGTCTCAAATTTCGCATCTAAAGGCCATGGAAGGAGTCTCTCACCAAATCCACAAAGCAAGAGGAGCAAGAAGAACATCGTAGAGATTTTGATCTCAATCAGGAAACATGCATCAAGGACCAGGGCAATCTAACAGGTATGGGTTGGATGAGTGATGTACCTGTAATAATTCTTTTAGATACTGGTGCATCACATTCCTTTATATTGAGTTCATGCGTAGATACTCTTAGCCTTAAGTTAGAACTAGTTAGCCAAACTTAAGAGTATCGACCCGATAGGTAAAGCTACCTCAGCCACACATGTTTGTCCTAATCTAGAATTTGAGATTGATTCCCTTAAGATGTCAGCAAACCTTCTTGCCATATCTCAGAAGAGTTTATGTTAAAGCCAATACCTCAGGGTAATGTGTATAGACTACAGAGAGTTAAATAAGTTGATGTTGAGGAATTGATATCCTTTGCCATGGATAAATGATCTGTTTGATCACTCGTAGGAGCCGATATTTCCTCAAAGATTGATTTAAAATCCGGTTATCATCACTGGTAGAATCATCAAGAAGGAGTGGCCCTAGAACCAAACCTCAGTTATGAAGAAAAACTAGATGCGATATTGGATCAAAAGGTCCAGCTGTGTAAAAATAAATCGATCGCGTTAGTAAGGGTTAAATAGAGACACCACGGGCCGTAGGAAACAACGTGGGAACTTGAAGATAAGATGAAGGAAAGTATTTCCGAGCTTTTCCTCGAGATAAGTAAATTTCGGGACGAAATTTATTTTTAGGGGGAGAGAATGTAGTACCCCGCTTTTTCATAACCAATCTTAGTAATTAATTAAGAGCTCGTCTAAAAGAATTAAGTTGTGAGAACTTAGAAAGAAAATAAGTTTCGGCAATTTATTTTATTTTCGGATTTTATTTCCATAAATTTTTTTTGAGAAAGCTTATATTGGAGTTGGAGAAACTCTAATAATTTTTATAGTTCAAGAGCTTTTTAATTAAAGCCGTTATTATTAACTGATTAACGTTTGATTGATTAATGGATTTAAATTAATAATTATATGCATAATGTTTAATTCATTAATGTAGTATTTCGTCTTTCTTAAGTATTAAGATTTATTAAATTAGTAAGAAAGATAAGATTTCAGTAAAAGAAAAATTTTCGTTCAGAACATTTATCCGGCAGATATATTCTACCGGAAAAATGAGTTTTAATTAAGAATGATCGTCTCGGTTAATCCGAAACGAAGAAGTTTTTACATTTATCAATAAATGATAAATGTTTAGTCATAAATTGACTGAAAGAAGAATTTAATTTGATTACGTGAAATTTTACGTAATTTATCGCTTAAAAATTTAGTTTCGGTCGATTTGAAAATGCTTCAAATTTCCGATTCTTTCTGTGAAATTTTTATCTAAGGTTCGTGAAACCTTAAACTTAATTACTGTGTTGAGAAATTAGAGAATTATTAGAAGATTAATTAGTTATTAATTAATTGAATTAATAACTAATTAAATGAATTAACCAAAACTTAGCTATTAAGTTTTAATTTTATAATAAGCTATCCTATACATCTAAACCTAGGGTTATAACTAATATATGTATAGCTATTTCACTCATTTCTCTCATCTCTCACCACACGCACACACACAACAAACAACAAAGAACAACAGCTCTCTCTCTCTCCCTTTCGATCATCTCTTCTCTCTCGATACATACACACACCTGCACACACTCCATTGATGATCAATCTTTGAGCTCAAGAAGCAAGATCAATTCATCCTTAAATCTATAATCAAGGTTGGATCTATGTTCTTCCAAGTTCTTAGTTTTCTTTCCATGGTGGAAATCTTTTCTATATATATATATATGTCTATATTTTCGAAAATTAGGAAAAAGGTGTGGAAGTAATTGGATGATGTTCATATCTTAGTATGATGTTTATAAAATGTTTATATCATGATTAGATGATCAATTATGAATTTAAATGATGCATGAGAAACCCTAGCTCATATATATATATATACGATCGATCATTTTTGGAAGAAATTAAGAAATGGTTGAATGATCTTGATATGATAGTATGATGCTTATATGATGTCTAGATGATCATTGGTATGATTAAATTAAGCATGAAGAACCCTAAACCTAATTTTCTATTATTTTTTCGAAATGTAGCTTAAATTTAGGAGTTTTTGATCCTTTGATCCTATGATGAAATTGATGATGGATTAATGTTTATGAAGTTGAAATAAGCTTAGAATGAAATTTGGATTTTAAATTCTTAATTTATCAAAAGGACCGAAATATATATGTACAATAAAGCCATGTATTTGATTTTTAATGAAGAAAATAATGATAGAATTGGAATCTACGTTAAAAATTAAGTGACGTAGAATTTTTCGGAATTTTAATACAAAGTTTTGAAATTTAGAGTTTCTAGAGTTTAAATTGCTGGATTAAGACAGATGGATCCAGCCAGCTTGATTAAGTCAGCTGGATCCGATCATGAATTACCTGAACTCGATCATTGGATCTACCCAAATTGACTCGATCATTGGAATTACCTGAACTCGATCATTGATCTACCAATTGGACCCACGGAATTACCGAACTTCGATCATTGATCTACCTGGACTCGATCATTGGAATTACCTGAACTCGATCATTGGATCTACCAATTGACCGATCATTGAATTACCAGTGAACTCGGCCATTGATCTACCTGGACCTCATTGGAATTACCTGAACTCGATCATTGGATTTACCAATTGGATCATTGGAATTACCTGAATTGAACTCGATCTGGACCTAATCAATTGGATTTATCCAATTGAATCCAATAATTGGATTAACTCGTTGGTCCAGTACTGTTTTCCAAATTTTTTAAGCTACTTGCTTTTCCGGAGTAACTCGGTTTTTTCCAAATTAGCTTGATTTTCCAGATACTTGATTTATCCAAATTGATCTTTGCTCAACTTGTTTTCGCTGTTTATTCGTAAACTCAAAAGTTAAAATGTTAGCTATTTTCCTAATGATAAGCTTAAGTGGTTAATGATGAAATATGTGATTTTATGTTTCTAAGTGTTTCCTGAAGTTGTAATCGATTAGCTATCGATTAAAGAGTTAAGTAAAGTAGAAAAAGTATTAGAAAAGTTAAGTTTTACATTGCCGAGAGAAAACTTAGAAAGCCGAGTCGAAGTAGAGAATTCGTATTATGGCAAGCAAGGCATCGCTCATTTCTTTGTTTAATTCTTCTCGCTCTTATGTTAAAACCAAATTCTTAAATGAAGGCTCGAGCGGGACCGTAAATTGAGGGAAAAGCCGAGAAGCAAAAGTGTAGTTAAAGTAGCTTCAATTCAGGTGGGCTTTTCTAACTAAAGAAATGACAAATGATATACATATATATGATTATATATATATGTGATGTTTTAAAGTTGATTAACTTGCCTAATGTTTGTATGATACCATCTACTGTAGCAAGATGAATTCCCTACGCAAGGTAGGATTTGTGTACACTTAGATGTAATCATGTGCCTTCATAAAGATGGGCCGATTACAAGTGTTTGAGAAGGAGGCCTCCTTCTCAACACTATCACTATGTGATTATAGATCTGGTACATACCTCATAAAGTATATGTCCGCCGTACAAATATGATTTACGTAAAAGAAAATGTTGAGCATGCACAGGTTTATTTTTGAGAAAAAAATACTTGTGCTTATGCTCTATGGCAAGTTTAATCCCTAACTCCAAGAAGTAAATTTTTAAGTATTTTTGGCATGTGCCCACTGAGTACTTTGTACTCAGCCCCTTGTATATATTTTTTTTTAAATGTGCAGGTTAGCTGGAATGAGGATGATGTGTGCTGGATGGATGATGTTGTTGTTAAATACTTAAAAGTTGTTTTTGAAGTGTTTAGACCTAGAATATATGTCTTCATACATATATTCTCTCGTATTCCGCTGCAAGTTTATGAAGTTTGATATTGTATAATGATGTTGGATTTTAGAGTCGATGTTAAAGTCGAACTCTTTTTCTTTTTGTCAAGTTCTTTTGAAACTCGGCCACTTGATTATATATATATATATATATATATGTTGTTTGTTGTTTGAGAAAGCTTTGTCGAACTTGAAACAGTTTTCTTTATCGTGCTTTCTTGATCCTAAAATCAGCTTGCCGTCTTCTTGTTTCTTGTTGATAATATGTTTGAACAAGTCTATTGAATTCCGAGCTGATTAAGTTATATTCGTTGATTTTGAAACATGTATGTCATATTTATTCTAAGTTGAGAAATCATTGAGCATAAGTGTCCTTTGTTCTTATTAACTGATAGCCGGGTCGCTATCTTATCCTTTGGTTAATCATAAATTGTGTACGTCGTGGGACCCACCGGCTTTGTCATCTAAATTCTAGGCCGGGCTGCGACAGAAGACCTGTTCGGAAAAGTTCAGCCATCTTCTCGTCTGTGTCCACCTTATCTTGAGCAAAACGTGCCAAATCACAAAATTCGCGATCATACTCGGCTACCGACTTCTTGCCTTGCTTGAGATTAGCAAACTCATTCTCTTTCTGCTTTCGATAACTTCGAGGAACGAATTTTTCGAACAAAGCATCCTTAAATTGTTCCCACGTCAGGTTCTTTAGTTGTTCAGGGGTATACACCCTTTGACGAGCTTCCCACCAGTAATCCGCAGATCCCTTGAGCTGATAAGACATGCATGTAAGACGTTCTTGATCCGTACAACGAAGAAAACGGAAAATTCTTTCTAGCGCGCGAATCCACTCTTCGGCTTCTGAAGGACTTCCTCTTCCATCGAGAGTTGGAGGATTTTGCCGCAAAAATAATTCTTCTATTCTCCTTTCGGGTTGAGGAGGAGGTGGGGTAGGTTCTCTTTTGGGTTCATCTTCAACCCTTCCTCGACCTCGGCCTCTTGGTCTACCTCTTGGTGGCATTTTCTGATTAACCAGGATTTTCATTCGAATTATTCTTTCTTTCTAACAAAGTCTTATTCTTTAATAAAAATTCTTCTTTCTTTAAATGTATTTTAAAGGAAATAAATTTTTCTAGGTTTTAGAACTTAGAAAAATTTTCTTATCACTTCTTTAATGTATAACATACTCATCGTATTTTTAATGAATCACACGATTCATAATCATCACAACTCATGCTTATTAAAACTTTCAATTTCTTCTAACATGCTCATTCTATTTAATGAATCAAAGATTCACTCACATCATCATACATTGTAAACCCATAATTCAACTTCTTATTATCATCATAAAGAATTAAATAATTCATTATTATCATAAATAATGAATCAACAATTCATTCATATCATATACTTACTACAATCATAAAAATAATTCAAAAACAAATATTTTTCATACTTATCTTTGCTAAATAAAATTTAGCTAATATATTCCTAATATTTCAAGAAAGGAATAGCATCCGCTTGGCATATAAATTTCATCATAACTTTAATGAATCCAATGATTCACGCTCATCATCATCAATGAACCAAACGATGCATTCTCATCACAAAAAAAAAATTCCAGTAGAAATTATATATATATATATATATTTATTTGCTAAATTTAATTAGCTCTTCATTCTTTATAAAACAAGAGATGAATAATATCATCTTGATATATAAGCTTCCTCATCATTTCTTTTGAGATGATTTACTTCATCTTAACATTTTTTTTTCCTAACTAAATAATTACGAACTAAGCTAACGATAACGAATAACTAATGAAACGAATAAAACGAACGACGAACTAAACTAATGATAGTCGAATAACAATCTAACTAACGAAGAACGGAATGAACTACAACGAAACGAACTACGGACAGAACGAGCGAAGAACAGAACGAAACGAACGACGAACGGAACGGACGAAGAACCCCGGCTGCCCAAGCCAGCGCCCGTTGGGGCTCTGCCATGGCTGACCCTCTTGGGTCAGCGGTCGCTGGAGCTCAGCCATGGCTGACCCTCTTGGGTCAGCGCTCGCTCAGCTCCCCACTGCCGCTGCGTCGTCTTCTTCCGCGGCTGCTGACTCGCCGCGATGGCTGACTTCATTCCCTGTAATTTTTTTCCAGCGTTCTCTCCTTCTCAGCGGTCGCTTACTTCATTCCCTGTATTATTTTTGAGAGACCGCTGATGTTGAGAGACCTCTGACTTTCATCCCTGTAATTTCCCGTTTGCTTCATTATAGGCATTCGACGAACTTTCCACCTTTCGTTTTTTTCTTAACTACGTTTTACCTTGTTAATTACATTTATTTTAGCGCTTCTCGACTATAAAATTCATATTAATTCATTTTCTTTCTTTCTTCTTGAGACGATTACATCGAAATTCAATCGACAAAATTATTGACAACTCGGAAAATTTTAAAATGACCCAACGTGGTCTTACTCCATCTTTTTAACGGAAAACTTGCCTCTTCGAGGACTTTTACAAAAGATAGGGAATTATTTACATCAAAATCCCTATTTTAGCCGTGATTTCTAACTTCACGTTAAAATATTTTATCGGAGCGGAATTCTACATCGCTTCCGATTCGCTACAAACTATCATACTATGCTTCTATATACGAGAACTATTTACAACATAAACGTTAAAAGTTGTTCTTTTACTACTCTATTACATATTTTTACATTATCTTCCTTTTCATTAACTATCATTAACTTATTTCCACAACCCTTCTTTTCCTCACTGCTCGTCCTCCGACGGATCCTCTTCCTCTTCCTCTTCTTCGTCGTCTCTCGGATCCTCCTCACTTAGATCTTCTTCTTTCGTTTCCGTACTCGCCTCTGCCCTCTCCACTCCGTCCAAAGTCACACGAGGGGCATGAGTAATATCCTCTCCCGGCGAAGGCCTAAAACTAGGTTGAAAACTTAAATGGGTAAACGGTATTCGACGGAGGTGGAAGTATCCTTCGGTTGGTCCAACTTCTGGATCAACGTCATCCTCGTCACTATCATAGTGACGTGGTCCAGAGGTGCTAGCCACGTTAGGATCAAATAGAATAGGCTGGGTTCCAACTATGGCATCAAGCTCTGAAGAATTCAAAGCTTGCAATGTTTCAACGGAAGGATCATTTGGAACTTTCTCAACAAAAGAAGCTGAGGCTACGCCGTTAAGCAGAACGGAAGGCTCAGGAACAAAGGTTTGAGTCTCGATTTGGGAGGGAGACGAAACATAAACATTTGCCAATGGTTCAACAAGAAAAGAGTTAACATCGAAACCGGTATTTCCTTGGATGGGAGAAGCAATAGGTTCGGGATTCTCTAAAGGATTCTGATCCAGGATAGGATATTGTTGAGGCATGAGGTGTTGTAATCCAAACTCACCAACAGGAATCAATGGCTGATATGGTCCAGGAGGTGGGTACGAGAAACACATATATTGAGTACTAATTGCAGCTATGAACGCTCTGCAATCTCCGAACAACACACCATCCCAATACTGGGGAGTGACATACCTTGCAGCAATCGATGCCGCCCATTCCTGCCAATCCTCAGGAAGCAGAGGAACTAACCTAACTATACCGATAACTCTCGAGATATTTGATTCATGGATGTCCATCCAAACCCTATGGTACCGAGCTAAAAACTCTGCTAGGGTTTCTGTGTAGCTCATATGTATGTGATGGAATTCAATCATCGCTGCTACGCTTCTAGAGTTGGACATCCTATAAAAGAAAATTTAAATAATTAACTAAACTGAAATTACGAATAGTTTTGAGAATCCACTGTCTCAACATACTCAATGTCGCTTCCAAAAGGGTGTTCCGGGCTCATGTTACATTCCACAGATAAATACTCAACTTGCTTGCACAACTGATCCATCATCTCGCTTATGATCGATCACCAACAACCAACCACATTAGAGGCTCAAACGCAACAAATATATATTAATACTTCAACTTCCAACCTTTATAATTAGAAATGTTTGAAATTCGTACATGCATAGCTGGATGAGATGAGAGATGTTGGACTTCAGTTGTTGTTAAACTTAACTATTCTAGGAATTCAAACCAGACTAGACTTTCAGAAAAACAACTTGGAGCAGAAGACATTGCTCTAAACTAGTCTAGGGTTTCAAAATAGACTTGATTTTAGAAAATATTATTCAGAGCAGTCAGACCTGCTCTGATACCACTCTGTCGCAGCCCGAACCACGATATCAGATGTCAAGGCCGGTAGGTCCCATGACTTACACAATTTATGATTAACAAAAGGATTAAAATAGCGACCCGGCTATTATTGAACGACAAAGGACATCTCATACTCAACACTTTCATCAAACTCAGGACATTTAGGATATGCATGACTTGAGTTCAATAAGACGGTCAACTGAATTTGACAACAACATGCATATCAACAATTAAAACTCAAAAAAAATTCGGAATCAATAGACCTGATCAACCAAATTACTGACAACAATGAGAAGACTAAGAAAAACGATTTTAGAATCAAGAAAGCAAGATAAAGAAAAATGATTCTAAGACCGACAAACTTTTCAAATTAAGAGACAACTTATAAATATGGAATTGAGTTTCAAAAGTACTTGACAAAAGAGTTCGACTCTAGAATCCAACATTATTATCATCATTATATCACATCAACTTCAAAACCAACATCCTTAACATTGCAGCGGAAAACGAGAGAATATATATATGAAGATATATATTCTAGGCCGACTCTCATCAAATATATTAACAACAACAATGACAACCAGCCCAGCTCTCGTCATCTTCATCCCTGCTAACCTGCACGTTTTAGAAATAACATGCAGGCTGAGTACTACGTACTCAGTGAACACATGCCGAAAATATTTAAAAACTTTGCTGAATACAGCTATATATGAAAACTTGCCAGAAACATAATACGAGGATTTTCTGAAAACAACTTGTAAAATGCTAAAAATACTTTCTTTTCTCAAAAAACATTTGTCTGCAGACATTTATAACAGTATGAACCATATCTACAAATAAATCATGGTGATGAGAAAGAGGCCTTTTTCTCAATCACTTGTAACCGGCATATCAAGGAAAGGCTCGCGATTATGAATAATCGGTCTATCAAAGAAATGCGCACGATTACTAATGTGTACACAGATTCCACCTTGCGTGGAACCGAATTCGTCTTTCTGAAGTAGATGGTAACATACTTAAACATTTTTAAAATCATTTGGCAAGTATCAAGCTTTGTAAAACATACGATATCATGCTTTTCACAAATTTTAGTTTAGAAAGCCCACCTAATAATTTTAAGCTTTAACTTTAAATCTCTAACGATTGTAACTCTTTACTTCACGCCTCCGCTTCTACTTCCGCTTGCTCCTTTAATCGAAAGCGAATAACGAATTTTAGAACGTAAATCTTTTATCGAATAACTACTTCGATAAACCTAACGTAATTCGATTCGAATTTCTACGCCGAAACTCGACGAAATTCGAGAATTTCTATCTTAACTTTTCAAACGTTCTTAATCTATCTTAATTCCTCATTAAGCATCAAACGTCAATCAAATCTCTTATAACATCAACATTTATAATTTACTATTCATCATAATCAACTAAATCAATTTTAATCCGTCTAACGGATTCAGAAAATTCTCAATTTAATTCTATACATTTATTTAATTATAACAAACATAATTATACTTTAAATACACACATTATCTCAATTAATCATATAAACTTCCAAATCGGAAAAATCAACTAAAAATAGAAAAATCTTTATTACTTTGAATTAAATTTCCAGAAAATTATATAACACTTAATTTTTATTAAGAAGTTCATAAATGCAATTAATTTCTTAATTAAAATTTAATTAATATTTTATTTATTTATTTAATTTTTCGGTAGTTTTCATTTTTAGGATTTCTAGAATTATTTTCTCTTCTTTTTAATTTCTATTATACTTAATTATCATCTTAAATTCATTTCTTCATTTAATTTCATTCAATTAAGTATTAATCTTCCAACCCTAATTTAAGAACCCTAATTCGATTTTCTAGGGTTTCTAGGGTTAATCAAGCTTTTGTTTCATTATCTCTTGATCTAATATACTTCATTAATCTCATATATCTTTAATTGAATCATCAAATTCATCATATAACATTACATTATTAAACCCTAATTTATATTCTTATTTAATCGATTATTTTCTCAAAATGAAATTGGTTGGAAATTTTTAATTACTTCCAACATGAAACATTCTTAAAATACTTAACTAAACTCATTTATATCATTAAATCAATCATACAATTCATGCATCAAGTGTTCTTCATTTTCTCCCATTTTCGAAAATTTCCAATTATGAACTAGGGTTTCTCTTATTTAAATCTAATCACACATTTGGTCTTATAATTATATTCTAAGCATAATTCATGAAGATCATAACATCAAACAATGCATGAATCAAAATTTGCCATTTCCTTCAAAGTTTTCGAAAATAAAGAACTTAGGGTTAGGGTTTTGATTCTCATGCTTTAATCACATAAATCATCATATAATCATGATATAAGCATCATACTAATACATAAACATCATCCAATCACTTCATCAATTCTTTCCCCAAAATTTCGATCATATATATATATATATATGAAGATAAAAATTCAACCATAGATCTTGATATAATAACTTCAAAGCATAAATCCAACCTTATTAATTACTTAGGGATGGATTGATCTTTGTTTCTTGAGCTCAAGGTTGATCATCAATGGTGTGTGTGTGCATGTGTGTGTCGAGAGAGAAGAGAGATCGAGAGAGAGAGTGTTGTTGTGTGTGTGCGTGTATTTGAGAGATGAGAGATGAGAGAGATATCTAAATATAACTTAATAACCTAGGTTTAGATTATAGGGTAGGTTATTATAAATTAAAACTTAATGGCTAAGTTTTGATTAAATCATTTAATTAGTTATTAATTCAATTAATTAATAACTAATTAATCTCCTAATAACTCTCTAATTTCTCAACACAGTAATTAAGATTAAGATTTCACGAACCTTAGATAAAAATCTCACAGAAAGAATCGGAGATTCGAAGCATTTTCAATTCTACCGAAACTAAAATTTTTAAAAGATAATTTACGTTTAATTTCACGTAATTAAATTAAATTCTTCTTCTTGTCAATTAATGACAAAACATTTATCATCTATTGATAAATGTAAAAACTTCTTCGTTTCAGATTAACCGAGACGATAAAAATTAATTAAAACTCATTTTTCCGGTAGAATATATCTGCCGGGTAAAATTTTCGGAAAGAAAATTCTTATTTCACTAAAATTCTTATCTTTCTCAGAAGATTAATTATTTTAATTACTTAAGAAAGACGGGATACTACAACGAATCAACTCACAGAACAATGGAACGGAATTGGAATCTAGACACGAAGAAAACAGGAACTAGAAACACAAAAATATGCTTCACAGAAACTGACTCAAAACGCTCTATACTACCCAAGGAACCCAAATAACACAACGAGATGTAACTGGAAGTCGAAAAAATAGTGCACACAGAAATTGCCCCAAACAACTCTACACGACCCAAGGAAGCCAACGAACAAACTTGCACAAACTGGATTCAAAAAATTTCGCGGGTGAACAGTAACAGTGAACAGTACGTGAACAGTAACTTCATGGTGAATAGTGACTTTTCGGGAGAGGCTATACGAACTACCAGGACCCCGAATATCAAATCAAAACGTAACGAAACGACAAATTTTTTTTTTTGTGATCTGAACTGTAGGGCGTGTAAGAGAGGTAATATGATCTCGTTAGGATGTATGTTATGGCACTTGGAAGTCGGGTGAAATCTCGTAGTGAAAGGATGTAAAAATCGACAGTTATCGAGAGAATATGGATGTAGTAGATATATATGGTAAGATAGGCTATGATCGATATGGAAGGTATATGTAGAAATAGATCTTAACGCGGAATCGAGATGGAAACAGATCTGACCAATATGTTTTTTTTTTGACACTGTAAGAACGAAAAATAAGCAGATAATAATCGACGAAACCCTAACTGAAACGAAACTCAATAGCACGAAAACACAGAAAGATGATGCGACGAAAACAAAAAAAACACAGCAAAACGGAACGAACAAATCAGAAAAACGAAAGGACGAAACCCTACGAAACTGAAACAAAAATAACGACACAGAAACAACAGAAACGTAAAACTTCTACCCTTGACACGAAGAAAGAACACGAAACCTGGATACGAAACGCGGATCTGATACCAAATGATACGATCCTTGATGACCGATCGAAGAACTCGCAAGCGGAAGACTTGATCGATGGATTGATTGGATGGAATATCCCAAAACCTCTGAATCTAACCACGAAATGATCTAGGAGAACGGATCCCTAAACCCCAACGTGAAGTTGATGCAGCAACTCTGGGACGATGATTGACACACGAACAAGGGATGGTTGACTCGCCGATTCGTCGATAGATGAATTCGTTCTTGGAATAATCAAGAAGAATTCGAGTACTCTCAAGAGAGAATTAAAACTCACAATTTTATTAATGATCAAAAGCTGCTGAAAATCGTCCATTACATTAGCTATATATAGGCTAAACATAATTCTAGTCTAAATAGGAAACAACTTAATAAAAGTCCAACTAATAAACTAACAGCTAATTAAAGCCCAAAACACACGAAAATTAACCAAACTAAAACTATTGGGCTGAATTAAACGAAAATAATTAAAGTCTGCAACATAAAATAAATCGGCCTTCAAACATGGACCCACTCGCACGTAACAAGATTAACTAAGCATGGGCTGTCCAACGCGCCATGTCCAATGGGCTTCTTCAACAATTCTTGATCCCAAACATCTTGAACTAAACTCATCAAGCTCTCCTTGAACTTCTTAGCTCGTGCTCTTGTAATCGGCCCAACTGGAACATGTATTGGATCTTGCACCAACGACGAACCTTGGGCTGCATCAACCTCCTAAAACTCCTACACCTGAAACAAAACAGAAAAGAACAAAATTAACAAAAATAAAGCAAACAAAGTCGTGGGTTGCCTCCCACGCAGCGCTAGTTTTTAAGTCGCCAGCCCGACTAAGCCAATGTTATCCGAATTCCTTTTCAAGCTTGAGCCATTCCATCAATTGGATTAGCTCATCTTCATCATCCACGTCTGCCGGTCCTGAAATAATCAATAGGACAAAGGTTGTTCTATTTTCCCGTGTGGAATCTCCCTCCACACTTAAATTGGCATCGTGGGCCGGTTTCACCTTTCCTCCACATATGTAATCCTGCCATGAAACACGAAAGAAAGTATCCGAAGCAATAATATAATGGAAATACTGATTAACTTGAGTTAAGGGTTTAGAAACTTCACAATTCAAAGTGTCACAAAGTGTGTTTGTTGTAGCCATAGACAGCTCCTCAAACCACTCAGTGATTTCTTCTTTATCTTCCTCCAGATTATCTAGTACTCCACCACACATTGCATCGTGCTCATGCTCGAGACCATCCTTCTCTATAATCAACTCTTCATCTCTATTATGTTGCACTAATTTGCCCTCAATGTCAACCTATTCTCTAACGCGAGTCTCAATGCGTGCAATGGACGCATCGACAGATTAAAATCTTTGTGTGGTTGATTGGATGAAAGATTGGAGAGTCTCTTCTAAAGAAGGTTTCTGAGGTGGATGGTTCGGATACTGGGCACTTTCATTCCAACCAAAATCTTGGTACGTGTTAGCTCCGTACCCATGTTCTCCACTATATGCTCCCGAACACTCCGTGTAATCATAGCTCGGATTTTCCTCTATCTCAGGATAGGTGAAATCCCACATAAAATCCTCCAATTTCGCTAATCACTGCACAACCAAAAATACAAAACTAATCAAGCGCACCTAGGGGAGAAATTAAAACAACAAAAATAAAAATAAAAGAATAATTACAAAAATAAACACGGAAAAAGAAAATAACACAAGAACAATTCACCTAAAGCCTTCCCCGGCAACGGCGCCAAATTTTGTTTCAGCTCAAAACACCTTCGAATTGACTCTCAAGAGAACGAGGTCAATGTAGGGCGACAAGCTGACCCAAGTCGTATTCTCAAGGAAGGCTCAACAGGGCTAATGCCACTTGTATTATTCACACGGAAAATAAATAAACAATCCTAAACATTCTAAACCAGAGAATTTGAAATGACGAGAACTAAACTAATAAAAGCAATAAAATAATAAATAAATAACAAGAAAAATAAGAAGAAAGAAAGTGCTAGGGATTAGATTATTCTCATCGATTTCTCACCAAGCTTATTACAGATTAATTCTATTAATTTATCACGCATAATCAACTTCAACATAGGGTTAACATCAATAGCTTTCGCGTCAATCTGATAAACCCTAATGACTAAATTATACGATCCAGATTAATTATTAGACATGCGTTTCCGGTCAATCTAATGTTGAAAGAATTGTGATCGAGCGGTAGAGTCATTCATCGATCTCATCTACTACTTAGGAATATCGAATAGTGATCAATTATTCAATATAATAAAAATCAATTCAACCAACGGGGAAATTAATCATAGAACAAGCACAGATCGAAAAATGATTCGAATATCGAAACTCTAAACAAAGACTTAGCTAAGCATAGAATAAATCATCGATCAATAATCACAAGAATTCACCGATTAAATTACAAAAAATAAACAATGAAGTAATCCTTACAATCGAACGGTTGCAATCCGTGGATAACGATCCTCCTTGTTCTAGCTAAGCCAAAAAGAAAGAAACAAAAAAGAAATGAAAAAGAGAAAGAAATTTTGCTGCTGTCGTTCAAGTTCGAGAATGAATGCTAGTGTAAAGCCCTAGCTGAATGTATAAGTAATTGCGTGAAAGAAATGAGCGTTACAATCCGTCCAAGGCTCGCCGAAACTCAGCGCTCGCCGGAACTCAGATCTGCGAACTTCACTCCAGTGACGGATGACTTCCAGCGGCTGCTGCCTGCCAGATTCCAGCGCCGGCTGGAATCCAGCGGCCGCTGGGTTGCTGTTGTTCGTCCGTCGAGCTACTGCTGCTCTCTTGTTGTCCTTCTCCAGCTCGTCTCCTGCTGCGGCCGTCCAGAGCTGCTGCTGTGGTCGAGCTGCTGTTGTCCAGCGTGAGTTGCTCGTGTGCTGCTGTTCTTCACATGTTGTTGTCGTTCTAGAGATGCTGTCCAAGAGTTGCTGTACCAGCCTCCCTGTTGCTGTTGTGCGTGAAGTTGCCGTCGAAGAAGAAGAATCGAAGACTGCTGCTGTGGTTTGTGAAGTTGTTGTGTTCGAGCTTAACGTGTCCTCTTCCATCACTTTTTAGCCAAAAACTCGACAACCTACACTAACTACATGAAAAACCAAAAATAATAAAACAAAGCCAAAATACGAGTAAAATACACGGGAAACATAAATGCAAGCACAAAAATACGACGAACTAAACCCCTAAAAATGACACAAATAATGACTAAACATGAAACAGTCTTCTTTATCGTGCTTTCTTGATCCTCAATTCAGCTTGTCACTCTCGTGATCAATGTCGATTATTTGGTTGATCAAGTCTATTTATTCTCAACTTGATGTATACTTGGTCATTAATGATTATTTGGTTGATCAGGTCTCTTGATTTCGAGCTGATTTGAGTTATATTTATCGATATGTATGTCGTTATTGAAATCAGATGATCGTCTCGTTGATCTTGAGTCATACATGTCGTATTTATTCTAAAATTTATGAATTGTTGAGTATGATTGTCCTTGTTATTTCCAACGATAGCCGGATCGCTATCTTTATTCTTTTGTTAATCATAAATTGTGTAAGTCATGGGACCTACCGGCCTTGACATCTAATTTCGAGGGTCGGGCTGCGATAGAGTGGTATCAGAGCAATGTTTTCTGCTGTGATTATAATCATTCAAGTCTAGTTGGTTTGAAACCCTAGATTTGATTAGAGCAATATATTTTCAGCTGTAAGATGTTATTTTGAAGGTCTAGTCTGGTTTGAATTTCTAGACTAGTAGAGTTTAACAACAACGAAAGTCCAGCACCTCTCATCTCATCTAGCTATCTAGGTACGAATTTCAAAAGTTTTCTAGTTTAAAGATAGTAGAAAAGTTGAAAGTTAAGGTGTATATATATATTTATGTTGTGTTTGAGCTTCTAATGCGATTGGTTGTTGGTGATCGATCATAAGCAAGATGATGGATCAGTTGTGCAAGCAAGTTGAGTATTTATCTGTGGAATGTAACATGAGCCCATAACACCCTTTTGGAAGCGACATTGAGTATGTTGAGACTGTGGATTCTCAAAAATATTTGTAATTTCAGTTTAGCTAATTATTTAAATCTTCCTTTATAGGATGTACAACTCTCGAAGCTTCGAGGCTATGATTGAATTCCACCACATAAGAATGGGCTACATGGAAATCCTAGCAGAGTTCTTAGCTCGGTTTCATAGGGTTTGGATGGAAATCCATGAATCAAATATCTAGGGAGTTATCGGTACAGTTAGGTTAGTTCCTCTGCTTCCTGAGGATTGGCAGGAATGGGCAGCGTCGATTGCTCCAAGGTACGTCACTCCCCAATACTGGGATGGTGTTTTGTTCAGAGATTGCAGAGCGTTCATAGCTGCAATTAGTACTCAATATATGTGTTTCTCGTACTTACCTCCTGGACGATACCAGCCATTGATTCCTGTTGATGAGTTTGGTTTACAACATCTGATACCACAAGATTATCCTATCTTTGATCAGAATCCTCCAGAGAATCCCGAACCTATTGCTTCTCCTATCCGTGGAAATAATGGATTTGATATGAACTCCTTTCTTATTGAACCATTTGCAAATGGCTATGTTTCGTCTCCCTCTCAAATTGAGACTCAAACCTTTGTTCCTGAGCCTTCTGTTTTGCCAAACGGCGTAGTTTCAGCCTCTTTTGTTGAAGAAGTTCCAATCGACCCTTCTTTGAATACTTCCCAAGCTCTGAATTCTTCAGAGTTTGAGCTTTTCTTAGGATCTCAGTTCGTTCCTTCTGTTCCTCATTAAGGAAGTAGCTCAGGGCCACGTCACTATGATAGTGACGAGGAAAACATTGATCCAGAAATTGGACCAACCGAAGGATATTTCCATCTCCACCGAATACCGTTTAGCCATTTAAGTTTTCAGCCTAGCTTTAGGCCTTCGCCAAGAGAGGATTATACCCATGCCCCTCGGTTAACGTTGGATGGAGTAGAGAGAGCAGAGAAGAGTACGGAATCGGATGAAGAAGATCCAAGTGAGGAGGATCCGATAGAGGACGAAGAGGAGGAAGAAGAAGAGGATCCGTCGGAGGATGAGCAGTAAAGCAAAAGAAGGGTTGTTAAAGGAAGTTTGACGAGAATTAACGAGAAGGAAGATAATGTAAATATAATGTAATAGAATAGTTAATCAAACAACTTGTATGTTTTATCGTTTGTTATAAATAAGCTCTCGTACATAGAAGCATAATATGATAGTTGTAGTGAATCGGAAGCGACGTAGAATTCTGCTCCGATAAAATATTTTGCGTGATGTTAGAAAAATCACGACTAACGTAGGGAATTTTTGATGTAAATAATTCCCTAACTTTTGTAAATGTCCTCGAAGAGGCAAGTTTTCCCGTTAAATGAAGAAGTACGGCCAAAGAGGTCGTTTTGATAATTTTTCGAGTTGTTTTGTCGTTATAATTTTGATTAGATTATCTCATAAAGAAAGTAAAGAAAGATGAAGTTTAGTTAATGACGAGAAGTGTTATATGATATAAGATGAAGTATAATCGAAAAGGAAAAGCATCAAAACCAAAAGATAAAAGGAAGAAAGTTCGTCAAATGCCTGAAAGCATGAAAGAAACACTTCAGCACGTAAAACCAGCGCTCGTTGAAAAGCAACGCTTGTTGGAAGAAAAACCCCGTAACTTGTTCCAGCGCTCGCCGGAAACCCACCGCACGCTGGAACTCGCCGCTCGCTGGAGCAGGAAAGCCGAAGATGGTCCCTAGCAGTCGCCAGAATCCAGCTGTCGTTGGAGTGCTGAACAGCAACGACAGATGGCGGAAGCTTGGGTGGCGCGATTCTGGCGGAAGGCAGCGGTAGTGGATGATGTTTCAGGCAACGTTCACGCGACTTTTTACGCAGCTGTGTGATGGCTGTGTGATGGAAAACGACGGTAGTTCAGGCCGGAAGAAACGAGTCGAATATTTCATTTGTAATTCGTTACGTTTTTCGTTTATTCCAT
Organism: Agastache rugosa; assembly: GCA_031470985.1. Lineage (NCBI taxonomy): Eukaryota > Viridiplantae > Streptophyta > Magnoliopsida > Lamiales > Lamiaceae > Agastache > Agastache rugosa. The sequence goes on from CM062608.1 coordinate 26,436,787, forward strand.
TAGCTATTTTCTTCTTTCGTTATTTTTATATTAGTAGAAGAGTTTTAATCAAGTTTAGATAATAAAGAAGAAGTTAATAAGTAGAAGAAGGTCGAATCAAAGCTCGAATGAAGAAATTTTCTTTTTCTTCATCATGCGACCTTGAGACGCGGAATGACGAAGATGGCGTGCGGGATGGTTCGATCCATCGCCAAGTGTCTTCGTTCTTTCATTTGTGGTTTGTTCCGTTCTTCGTTAGTTTCATTTGTTAATCGTTTCGTTCGTTATTCGACCATCGGTAGTTTAATTCTTAGTTATTTAGTTTATGTTTTTTTTTCTTTTCCATCAGCTATATATATTTTTGTGATTTAAGAAAAGTGTGTGAGATAAAGTAAATCACCTTGAAAGAAGTTATGATGAAAATTTTATATATCAAGATGATATTATTCATCTCTTGATTTATAAAGAATGTACGAGCTAATTAAATTTAGCAAATATATATATATATATATATATATATAATAATGATAATTACTACTGGAAATTTTTTTTTAAGCGATTATATGATCATGAAATGGATCGTTTGATTCATTGATAATGATGAGAATGAATCTTTTGATTCATTAAAATTATGATGAAGTTAATGTGTTAAGATGATATTATAGGAATATATGAGCTAAATTATATTAAAAATATATATATATAATTTTGCTGTTTAATGGTTGTAGTAATTATATGATAAGAATGAATAGCATGATTTATTATTTATGACAAGAGTGAATTGTTTAATTCATTCATGAGATAAGAAATAATGGGTTTGCAATGTATGATGATGTGAGTAAAATTTGATTCATTAAATTTTATGAACATGTTATATGTGATTGAGAGTATTGATAAGAATAAATCGTGATGAGTATGAATCGTGTGATTCATTAAAAGTATGATGAGCATGTTATGCATTAATGAAGTGAATTAGAAATTTTTCTAAGTTCTAAAACCTGAAAAAAAAATTATTTCCTTTAAACAAATTTAAAGAAAGAAGAATCCTTTTGATTAATCAAATTAGAGAATAAAATTTCGTTATAAAGAAAGAATAATTCGAATGAAAATCCTGGTTAATCAGAAAATGCCACCAAGAGGTAGACCAAGAGACAGAGGTCGAGGAAGAATTGAGGACAATAAACCAGAAAGAGAACCTACCCCACTTCCTCCTCAACCCGAAAGAAGAATAGAAGAATTATTTTTGCGACAAAATCCCCCAACTCTTGATGGATAGGGAAGTCCTTCAGAAGCCGAGGAATGGATTCGGGCGTTAGAAAGAATTTTCCATTTTCTTCATTGTACGGATCAAGAACGTCTTACATGCATGTCTTACCAGCTTAAAGGTTCTGCAGATTACTGGTGGGAAGCTCGTCAAAGAGCATACACTCCTGAACAGTTGGAGAATCTAACATGGGAACAATTCAAGGATGCATTGTTCGAAAAGTTTATTCCTAGGAGTTATCGCAAGCAAAAGGAGAATGAGTTTTCTAACCTTAAACAGGGAAAGAAATCGGTATCTGAGTATGATAGAGAATTTTGCGATCTATCACGTTTTGCTCAAGACAAGGTGGACACAGACGAGAAAATGGCTGAACTTTTCCGAGCAGGTCTTCGGCAGGAAATAAGAATCGTTCTGGCCAGTCAAAGTGCGTTGTCATATGCAGAGACTTTAAATAGAGCTCTGGATATGGAATTGGCTATGCAGCCAGATAAGTCTTCTCAGACTTCAGTAACTACGCAAGTTCAAGCTCCAACAGCAGTGCCAAATCCGCAGTCATCCAACCAAAGTCAGAAAGAAATATGGAATTTTGGAAGTCAACCAAGTAACCCTGGCAAGGACAGCAAGGACAACAACGTCAGCAACAGCAGCAGTTTAATCAAGAACGATTCAAGCAGCGTTTCACTAGTCAAGGCAGTTCGTCTCAAGGAAATCAAGGAATCTCTCCATGCCCTAAATGTAGCAAGATGCATCAAGGAGTCTGCAAAGCTGGAAGTAATAGCTGCTATACTTGTGGTTAAGTTGGTCATTATTCGTATCAGTGCCCAACTAAACTGCAAGGAGCAGGAGGAAGTAGACGAAGTCAGAACCCACCTCAAAGATTGAAGGCAATAGAAGTTGTTCCTCAGCAACGGCAGCATCAACGAAATCGCCAAGGGTAGCGATTCCAACAAAAGCAAAAGCAACCCCAACAATTGAGAATGGAACCCCAGCAGCAATATCAAAGGGTTTTTGCTCTTGATCAGAAGCCGTTCGACAAAGATCAAGGAAATTTGACAGGTATGAGTCAATTAAATGACGTACCTGTTATAATTCTATTTGATACTGGTGCATCGCATTCATTTATATCAGATGCATGCGTAAATAATCTTGGTCTTAGGGTAGAACGTGCTAGTCAAGACTTGAGAGTAACTGCACCGTTAGGTAAATCTACCTCAGTTACTCGCATCTGTCATAATATAAAGTTTGAATTAGGATCTCTCAAGATGTTAGCTAAAACCCTAAATTTAATTAAAATGTGGGATGTAGATATTATTTTGGGAATGGATTGGTTGACCGAGAATTTTGCAAGCATTCAATGCAAGCAAAGGCAGATTTCATTTCATATGCCTGGTCAGGAACCAACTCTATTTTCGGAATAGAAAGAAGTTGTAACAGATCGCCGATTATCTCGGCAGTTCAAGCAAAACGATTGTTGAAAAAGAAAGATGTGAAAGCATATCTTACCTATCTCAACAAGAATGAAGATAAAGAGAACAACATTGAAGATGTAGCTGTAGTTAGGGAATTTCAAGACGTATTTCCAAAAGTTTTGTCAGGTTTGCCACCAGATAGGCAAGTGGAGTTTACAATAGATCTTGAACCAGGATCAGCTCCTGTTTCCAAGGCACCATACAGAATGGCTCCAAAGGAATTGCAAGAGTTGAAGATTCAACTACAAGAGTTGCTTGACCTAGGTTTCATTAGACCTAGTGTTTCTCCGTGGGGAGCGCCAATTTGGTTTGTTAAGAAAAATGACGGTAGTTTGAGGATGTGCAATGACTACCGAGAATTAAACAAATTAACCTTGAAGAATAGATATCCTTTTCCGAGAATAGATGATCTATTTGATCAACTCAAGGGAGCAAGTGTATTCTCGAAAATCGATCTGAAGTCTGGTTATCATCAGTTGAAGGTTAAGCATGATGATATTTCCAAGACAGCTTTCAGAACAAGATACGGACACTACGAGTTTGTAGTAATGCCATTTGGTGTAACAAATGCTCCAGCAGTATTTATGGACCTCATGAATCGAGTATTTCATTCTGGACAAATTTGTCGTAGTTTTCATTGATGATATCCTCGTGTATTCAAAGAATGAAGTGGAACACGAAGAACATCTCATAATTGTTCTGGAGATGTTGAGAACCAAGAGATTGTATGCCAAATTCAGTAAATGTCAATTTTAGCTGAAAGAAGTACATTTTCTTGGACATGTTGTTTCTTCTGAAGGAATCAAAGTTGATCCTTTAAAAGTACAAGCAGTTCAGGAATGGAAAGTTCCAACTACGCCACATGAAATTAGGAGTTTCTTAGGTCTAGCAGGCTATTATCGGAGATTTATCGAAGGATTCTCCAAGATAGCTAAGCCAATGACTCATCTCCTAAAGAAAGAATCAAAGTTCAAATGGTCAGAAGAATGTGAAGAAAGATTTCAAGAACTTAAAAGCAGATTGACCACTGCCCCAGTGCTATTAGTTCCAGATTCGGATAAAGATTATGTTGTTTACACAGATGCATCGAAGAATGGACTAGGCTGTGTCCTGATGCAAGAAGGAAGAGTTATTTCATATGCTTCTAGACAGCTTAGACCTCATGAAGTAAACTATCCAACTCATGACTTGGAATTAGCAGCAGTAGTACATGCTCTAAAGATTTGGAGACACCATCTTTATGGAGCAAAATGTGAGATCTTCACAGATCACAAGAGTCTTAAATATTTCTTTGAGCAGTAAGAATTAAATATGAGACAAAGAAGATGGCTCGAGTTAGTTAAAGACTACGATTGTAAAATTTCCTATCACCCAGGAAAAGCAAATGTAGTCGCTGACGTGTTGAGCAGAAAAGGGAAATCGGAATTAGGATTTCTTCTAACTCAAGAGAAAGAACTCATTAAGAGTTTCGGAGAACTGAGATTAGAAGTAATTCTACCTCCGCAATCTGTTGAGCAAATGATTGCAGCTATGGAAATAATTCCAGACTTAAGGTTGAGAATTTCCAATGCTCAAAGAAAAGATGAGAAATTGGAAAAGTTACGAATGAAAATTCGATAAGAGAAGGATGAAAATTTTAAGGAGGCAGGAGATAATGTTCTCCTATTTAGAGGGAGAATTTGTGTGCCGAATGATGAAGAATTAAGGAATGAGATCATGAGCGAAGCTCATGAAACTCCTTATTCAGCTCACCCTGGAGGCACCAAAATGTATCAAGATTTGAAACAGATGTTTTGGTGGGAAGGAATGAAACGTGACATAGCTTCTTTTGTGGAAAGATGTCTAGCCTGTCAGCAAGTAAAGGCATTGCATCAGAGACCATATGGGAAGCTACAGCCTTTAGATATTCCAGAGTGAAAATGGGATAAAGTTACCATGGATTTTGTAACTGGGTTACCTAGATCCAAACGGGGGAAGACAACAATATGGGTAATAGTGGATAGATTGACAAAATCTGCACACTTTATACCTATTCCCATAACTTATGGCGAACATAATTTAGCTCAGCTGTATGTATGAGAAATTGTGCGATTGCACGGAGTACCTAAGTCAATCACTTCGGATCGAGACTCAAAATTTACTTCTCATTTTTGGAGAAGTATGCAAGAAGAGTTAGGTACCAAATTGAATTTTAGTACGGCTTTTCATCCTCAGACGGATGGTCAATCAGAAAGAACCGTTCAGATTCTTGAGGATATGTTGAGAACTGTTGTATTAGATAAAAGAAGTCAATGGGAGAAAATTTTACCTCTCATTGAATTTGCTTACAACAATAGTTATCAAATGACGATATGCATGGTGCCCTACGAAGCTCTTCATGGAAGGAAATGTAGATCTCCAATTCATTGGGATGATGTGGGCGAAAGGAAAATATTAGGGCCCGATGCTGTTAAAGAAATGATAAAGATTGTACGACAAGTCAAGGAAAGAATCAAAGAAGCACAAGATCGTCAGAAATCTTATCCTGATAAAAGAATGACAGAGTTAGAATTTGAAATTGGTGATAAAGTTTTCTTGAAGGTTTCGCCTTCAAGAGGAATTCATCGATTTGGTGTTAAAGGAAAGCTTAAACCTCGCTATATAGGACCATATGAAATTCTGGAAAGAATAGGTCAAGTACCATATAAGCTAGCCTTACCGCCAAGTTTTGGAAATTCACATAACGTGTTCCATGTATCTCAGTTGCGGAGATATATGTTTGATCTTAAGCATATTATTCATCAAGAAGAAATTGTCCTTGAACCAGACCTTAGTTATGAAGAGAAACCAGAAGCGATTTTGGATCGAAAGGTCCAGCAGCTTAGAAATAAGTCGATCGCGTAGGTAAAAGTCAAATGGAGACATCATGGACTAGAAGAAGCGACATGGGAGTTAGAAAGCAAGAAGAGAGAAGCGTATCCTGTAGTATCCCGTCTTTCTTGCGTATTAAAAATTATTAATTTAGTAAGAAAGATAAGATTTCAGTGAAAGAAAAATTTTCGTTTCCGAAAATTTTATCCGGCAGATATATTTTGCCCTAAAAATGAGTTTTAATTAATTTTTATCGTCTCGGTTAATCCGAAACGAAGAAGTTTTTACATTTATCAATAAGTGATAAATGTTTGGTCATAAATTGACTGAAAATAGAATTTAATCTATTTAAGTGAATTTCTGCGTGATTTATCACTTGAAATTTTAGTTTCGGTTGATTTGAAAATGTTTCGAATCTCCGATTCTTTCTATAAGATTTTTATCTAGGGTTCGTGAAACCCTAAATTAAATTCCTATGTTGAGAAGTTTAAGGTTTAATTGAAGATTTATTAGTTATTAATTAATTGATTAAGCAATTAATTAACTTAACTATTAAATATTAAATATTTATTCCTAATTCTCTATATATAACCCACCTCCACCCTCATTCTCTCATCTCAAACGCAGCAGCCACTACACACACTTATATATACATATTTCCTCCATTGATGAGCTCATTCCAAGCTCCAAGAACAAGATTCAAGTTAGCAAATCAATTCCAATCCATTAAGTAAGTGTATATCCTTGTTTTTCCAAGCTTTTAGCTCAATTTCCATGGTTTAAACATCCTCTTTCATGTATATATATATATTAATTTCGAAAATTTGGGAGAAGATTGAGAAGTGATTGGATGATCTTGATTTCTTAGTATGATGTTTATTTCATGTTTACATGATGATTTATGTGATTAAATGAATCATGAGAAACCCTAAACCTATTTCTTGAGATTTTCGAAAAATTCAAGAAATGACCAAGTTTTGATCCATGTCTTGTATGATTAATTTGATGTTATAAATGAGTTTAGTTAATTATTTTAAGCATGTTTCATGTTGGAAGTGAGTATAAATTCCCAACCATTTTTATTTTATGGAAAATATCGAATTTAAATGTTTAAAAATTAGGGTTTGTGAAGTTGATGAAGTATGATGTAATTGATGGATGATTTGATGTTATATGATGTTAATGATGTTTGATTAATCAAGAATTAATCAAAAGAAAGCTTGATGAACCCTAAATTCTAGTTTAATTCGAAAATCGGGTTCTTAAATTGGGGTTATTAGTTTATTGATTAATTGATTGAAATTAATTGAAGAATTAAGCTTATAATGCTTAATCAAGTATGTTAGAAATCAAAAAGAAGAGAAAAGAATTTTAGAAACCTTAAAATAAAAATAACCGAAAATTAATAAAATAAAATAAATTATTAATTAAATTTTATTTAAGAAACTAATTGCATTTATGAGCTTCTCATTAAAAATAAAGTATTTTGTGATTTTCTGAGAATTTAATTCAAAGTAATAAAGATTTTTTATTTTTAATTGAATTTCCCGAGTCGGGAGTCTATAAGTTAATCGAGTCGGATGTGTGAAGTGAATATGTAATTATGTTCATAATGTTGGAAAATGTGAGTGGATTTAATTTAAGAATTTTCTGAATCCGTTAGACGGATTAAAATCGACTTTGTCGATTATGATGAATATTAATATAAGTATGGTTATATTAAGTGTGATTGATGATTGATGATTGTTGGTTGAGATGATTTGTCCTTTGTGATTATTGATAAATAGCCGGGTCACTATTAAATTCCTTTGTTAATCATAAATTGTGTAAGTCGTGGGACCCACCGGCTTTGTCATCTAATTTCTAGGCCGGGCTGCGACATATCCCGAACTCTTCCAAGAGGTAAGCAAATTTCGGGACGAAATTTATTTTTAGGGGGAGAGAATATAGTATTCCGTCTTTCTTGCGTACTAAAATTTATTAATTTAATGAGAAAGATAAGAATTTCAGTAAAATAAAAATTTTCATTCAGAAAATTTTACCCGACAGATATATTCTACCGGAAAAATGAATTTTAAATAATTTTTATCGTCTTGGTTAATCCGAAACGAAGAAGTTTCTACATTTATCAATAGATAATAAATGTTTAGTCATAAATTGACTGAAAGAAGAATTTAATTTAATTACGTAAAATTTTACGTAATTTATCGCTTAAAAATTTAGTTTCGGTCGATTTGAAAATGTTTCGAATCTCCGATTCTTTCTGTGAGATTTTTATCTAAGGTTCATGAAACCTTAAGCTAATTTCCTGTGTTGAGAAATTAGAGGATTATTAGAGGATTAATTTGTTATTAATTAATTGAAATTATTAATTAATTAACTAATAAACCTAACTTAACAATTAAGTTAGATTAAAATAATAAACCTAGTCTACCCTACCCTATGCATGAGATGCATATATCCCACTCTCTTACCTCACTCACGCACACAACAACACAGCAACAGCTGCAACTCACTCTCTCTTCTCTCTCTCGACTACACACACGACACACACATATACAAGATCTCCATTGTTGCTCATCTCCAAGCTTCAAGATTCAAGTTCTTCATACTATCTATCATCTCCAATCATCTAAGTAAGATTAGAACTCTATCTTTCCAAGTTCTTGGTTCATTTCCATGGTGGAATCACCATCTTCTTCAATATATATATATGATCGAAAATTTTGGGAGAAATTTTGGAAATGGTTAGATGTTCTTCATATCTTAATATTATACTTATATGATGATTATATGGTCATTGGTATGATTAAATTAAGTATGAAGAACCCTAACCCTATTTTTATGAAGAAAGTCGAAACTAGGAAGAAAATGCTAGGTTTTGATTCATGCATTGAATGATGTTTTAATCTTCATGAATTATGCTTAGAATATTATTATAAGATCAAATATGTAATTAGATTTAAGCATGGAATACCCTAGCTATTATTTTCATTTTTTCAAAAAAAATAAGAAAATGAAGAATAATTCATGCCTGAATTGTATGAATTGTTTTAATGATAAATATGAGCTTAGTTAATTATTCTAAGTACATTTCATGTTAGAAGTAAGCATGAATTCCCAACATATCTCATTTTATTATTAAATGTCGAAAATTAGGGTTTTAATTAGGGTTTTGAAGATTTGATGAAGAAAGATGTAATTGACGGATAATTCGATGTTATATAATGTTAATGGTAATTGTTGAATCAAGAGTTAGTGAATTAAAAGCATAATTAACCCTAGAAACCCTAGAAAGATAAATTAGGGTTCTTAAATTAGGGTTTATAGTTTAATGGTTAATTGAATGAAATTAATTGAATAATTCAGCTTATAATATTTAAATAAGTATATTCAAAATTAAAAAGAAGCAAAAATAATTCTAGAAATCCTAAAATTAAAACCACCGAAAATTAAAATAAATAAATAAATTATTAATTGATTTTTAATTAAGAAATTAACTGCATTTATGAATTAATTACTAAAAATGTAATATTGTGTAATTTTCTGGAAATTTAATTCAGAATATTAAAGATTTTCTATTTTTGGATGATTTTCCCGATTTGGGAGTTTATATGCTAATCGAGTTGAATATGTGTAATGAATGTATAAATATGTTTCGATTTGAAGGAGCAAGTGGAAGAGGGAGCAGGAACGTAAAGTAAGAAGTCGATCAAGCGATAAAGTTTAAAGTTAAAGCTTAAATCGATCAGGTGGGCTTTCTAAACTGAAAAACCTGAAAAGCATGATATCGTATGATTTTCAAATCTTTGATACTTGCCAAATTATTTTTAAAATGTTAAGTATGTTACCATCTACTAAAGAAAGATGAATTCGGTTCCTGTAGTACCCCGCTTTTTCATAACCAATCTTAGTAATTAATTAAGAGCTCGTCTAAAAGAATTAAGTTGTGAGAACTTAGAAAGAAAATAAGCTCCGACAATTTATTTTATTTTCGGATTTTATTTCCGGAAATTTTTAGAGAAAGCTTATATTGGAGTTAGAGAAACTCTAATAATTTTTATAGTTCAAGAGCTTTTTAATTAAAGCCGTTATTATTAACTGATTAACGTTTGATTGATTAATGGATTTAATAATCAATTTAAATTAATAATTATATGCATAATGTTTAATTCATTAATGTAGTATTTCGTCTTTCTTGAGTATTAAGATTTATTAAATTAGTAAGAAAGATAAGATTTCAGTAAAAGAAAAATTTTCGTTCAGAACATTTATCTGGCAGATATATTCTACCGGAAAAATGAGTTTTAATTAAGAATGATCGTCTCGGTTAATCCGAAACGAAGAAGTTTTTACATTTATCAATAAATAATAAATGTTTAGTCATAAATTGACAGAAAGAAGAATTTAATTTGATTACGTGAAATTTTACGTAATTTATCGCTTAAAAATTTAGTTTCGGTTGATTTGAAAATATTTCGAATCTCCGATTCTTTCTGTGAAATTTTTATCTAGGGTTCGTCAAACCCTAAATTAAATTCCTATGTTGAGAAATTTGAAGTTTAATTAATGAGTAATTAGTAATTAATTAATTGAATTAATTAAGGATTTAATTAATTATCCTAATTACTATTCATCATAAATATCTAAGATATTTATGATGAATAGTAATCTAAACTTATCTATATATATGAGATTATCATCTGCATCTTCACTCCTCTCATTCCTCTCTCTCTCGATACATACACACACATGCACACACTCCATTGATGATCAATCTTTGAGCTCAAGAAGCAAGATCAATTCATCCTTAAATCTATAATCAAGCTTGGATCTATGTTCTTCCAAATTCTTAGTTTTCTTTCCATGGTGGAAATCTTTTCTATATATATATATGTATATATTTTCGAAAATTAGGAAAAAGTGTGGAAGTAATTGGATGATGTTCATATCTTAGTATGATGTTTATAAAATGTTTATATCATGATTAGATGATCAATTATGAATTTAAATGATGCATGAGAAACCCTAGCTCATATATATATATATATATATATACGATCGATCATTTTTGGAAGAAATTAAGAAATGGTTGAATGATCTTGATATGATAGTATGATGCTTATATGATGTCTAGATGATCATTGGTATGATTAAACTAAGCATGAAGAACCCTAAACCTAATTTTCTATTATTTTTTCGAAATGTAGCTTAAATTTAGGAGTTTTTGATCCTTTGATCCTATGATGAAATTGATGATGGATTAATGTTTATGAAGTTGAAATAAGCCTAGAATGAATTTTTAAGTAATTATGTTATAATTGAGGTTTATAATTTAAATTAACATGATTGGAAGTGATTAGAATGAAATTTGGATTTTAAATTCTTAATTTATCAAAAGGACCGAAATATATATGTACAATAACGCCATGTATTTGTTTTTTTATGAAGAAAATAATGATAGAAATGGAATCTACGTTAAAAATTAAGTGACATAGAATTTTTCGGAATTTTAATACAAAGTTTTGAAATTTAGAGTTTTTAGAGTTTAAATTGCTGGATTAAGTCAGATGGATCCAGCCAGCTTGATTAAGTCAGCTGAATATACTCAGCTGAACTCAGTCAGCTGGAATTACTCAGCTGGATCCAGTCAGCTGGATTTACTCATTGAACTCGGTCATTGGAATTACCCATTGGACCCGATCATTTGAATTACCCTGAACTCACAATTGATTTACTTTGGACCCACAATTGAGTTACCTCAATTGAACTCGTCATTTGAACCCAATCAGCTGGATTTACCATTGAATCCAATTGGATTAACTCAATCCAACCGGCTCGGTTTTCCGGCCGGCTCGGTTTAAAGCTGCTTTTTTCTACTGTTTTTCCAATCGGTTTTCCACTTTTTCCGGATAACTCGGTTTTCCTAGCTTGATTTTCCAGACTTGATTTATCCAAATTGATCTTTGCTCAACTTGTTTTCAGTTGTTTATTTCGTAAACTCAAAAGTTAAAATGTTAGCTATTTTCCTAATGATAAGCTTAAGTGGTTAATGATGAAATATGTGATTTTATGTTTCTAAGTGTTTCCTGAAGTTGTAATCGATTAGCTATCGATTAAAGAGTTAAGTAAAGTAGAAAAAGTATTAGAAAAGTTAAGTTTTGCATTGCCGAGAGAAAACTTAGAAAGCCGAGTCGAAGTAGAGAATTCGTATTATGGCAGCAGTGCATCGCTCATTTCTTTGTTTAATTCTTCTCGCTCTTATGTTAAAACCAAATTCTTAAATGAAGGCTCGAACGGGACCGTAAATTGAGGGAAAAGCCGAGAAGCAAAAGTGTAGTTAAAGTAGCTTCAATTCAGGTGGGCTTTTCTAACTAAAGAAATGACAAATGATATACATATATATGATTATATATATATGTGATGTTTTTAAGTTGATTAACTTGCCTAATGTTTGTATGATACCATCTATCCGTAGCAAGATGAATTCAGTCCTACGCAAGGTAGGATTTGTGTACACTTAGATGTAATCATGTGCCTTCATAAAGATGGGCCGATTACAAGTGTTTGAGAAGGAGGCCTCCTTCTCAACACTATCACTATGTGATTATAGATCTGGTACATACCTCATAAAGTATATGTCTGGCCAGACAAATATGATTTACAGAAAAGAAAATGTTGAGCATGCACAGGTTTGTTTTTGAGAAAAATTACTTGTGCTTATGCTCTATGGCAAGTTTAATCCCTAACTTCAAGAAGTAAATTTTTAAGTATTTTTGGCATGTGCCCACTGAGTACTTTGTACTCAGCCCCTCGTATATTTTTTTTTTTTAATGTGCAGGTTAGCTGGAATGAGGATGATGTGTGCTGGATGGATGATGTTGTTGTTAAATACTTAAAAGTTGTTTTGAGAAGTTAGACCTAGAATATATGTCTTCATACATATATTCTTTCGTTTTTCCGCTGCTATGATAAGATGGTTGTTTTGAGAAAGTTTATGAAATTTGATGTTAATGATGTTGGATTCTAGAGTCAAACTATGTTTAAGCCGTTTGAATTCTAAAGTCGAATTCTCTTGTTGTCAAGTTCTTTTGAAACTCAGCTACTTGATTATATATATATATACATATAAGTTGTTCGTTGCTTGAGAAAGCTTTGTCGAACTTGAAACAGTTTTCTTTATCGTGTTTTCTTGATCCTAAAATCAGCTTGTCGTCTTCTTGTTTCTTGTTGATAATATGGTTGAACAGGTCTATTAAATTCCGAGCTGATTAAGTTGTATTCGTTGATTTTGAGACATGTATGTCATATTTATTCTAAGTTGAGAAATCATTGAGCATCTTTGTTCTTATTAACTGATAGCCGGGTCGCTATCTTATCCTTTGGTTAATCATAAATTGTGTATGTCGTGGGACCCACCGGCTTTGTCATCTAAATTCAAAGCCGGGCTGCGACAGAGTGGTATCAGAGCAGGTCTGTCTGCTCTAATACATTAGTTCTTAAAAGTCTAGTCTAGTTTGAATTCCTAGACTAATCGAGAGCAAGGTCTGTTGCTCGAAGTTTATATTTCTTAAAGTCTAGTCTGGTTTAAATTCTAGACTAGTTAAGTTTCAACAACAACAAAAGTCCAGCATCTCATCTCATCCGGCAAACCAGGTACGCATTTAAAACTTTTCTACGTTTAAAAAGTTTAAAATTTAAAGTTCCATGTGACTGACGGACTGTTATGTGGACTTGATCAACCCACATAACTAGAAACTCAGTAATATGGTTCTTCCGCTTTTATAATGAAAATAAATAATGAGATGAAGTTAGAAAGTTTGAGATATGAGATTGTGTAGTGGAATTGAGACCTTAATGAGGTTGTAAGTTGGCGAATAATTGTGCAAGTAAGTTGGTTGTTTAACTTTGGAATGTACCATGAGTTTGGTACCATCGTTTGTAATCGAAATTAGCTTCTCGAAGTGACGAGGCCATGAGAGAGTTTCAGTATATGCGTATGAGTACATAGAGACGTTAGCTTCAGCATGTTTCCATCGTGGTTGCATGGATATTAATAAGACTATTATTTCAGGAGTTCTCAAAATAGTAAGATTTATTTCCTCTTTTTCCCGACGAGTGAATGGAGCAGGACTTCAAGATTCGATGTCGCAAGACAACCCAATTCCTTTTCTTATTCCTTAAGGGAATTTCGAGTCATTATTTCTCCTCGTTCTAATGAATATAGTTTTGATGAAAACTTATTTATTTCTCAGCCGTTGTCGAATGGCTATGTTTCATCTCCACCTTTATTAAATATTTTTGTTTCTGTTTCCGAGCCTTTTGCTTCGGTGAACAGCTTGGTTCCAGCTCCCTCTATTGATATAGTTCCATTAAATCCTTCTTTGGATACTCTTCAAGTTTTGAATTCTTCAAAGCCTGATTAATTCTTTGGAACTCGACTTGTTTCTTTCGTTTCTACGAGAGGAGTACGTCTGGACCGCATCATCATTTCAATGACGAAGAAATCGTTGACCCCGAGGTCAAAGAAACCGAAGGATATTTTTATCTTCGTTGTATGCCGTTTAGCCATCAAGGATTTCAGCCTAGTTTTAGGCCTTTTTCGGGTATGGTCGACGTGAGTGTTGTCCGTTTGACGTTACATGAAGTGGAGAAAGCCGAGGAGAGTACCGAGTTTGAAAGTAAGGAAGAAAAAGAAGAAGAAGATCCATTAGAGGATAAGCAGAGAGAGAGGGTTCGAGAGTGGCGTTAATTTAATAGATTAATAATCGAACAAATTTTACGCTTGTAGGTTTTCGTATAAAGATGCATAAAATGTTAAGTTTTCAAAGATTCGGTAGCGATGAAGAATTCCGCTCCGAGAAAGTAGTTTTGCGTGATGCCCTAAAATCACGGTTAATATGGGGAGTTTTTGTATAAAGAAAAATCCCTCGTTTTTGAAACAGTTCTCGAAGAGGTAAATTTTTCCGTTATAAGAAGAAGTATGGCCAAAGCAGTCATTTTAGAAAATTTTCGAGTTTTGTATTTATGTCGGATATTATATCTTAAAAATGAATTAATGAAACAAGAATTTTTTTGAAGTAAAATAAAGTTTATTTTAGTAAATAAAGCGTTAAAACAAGAATTGAAAGATAGAAAGTTCGTTGAGAGCATAAAGAATCGAAGGATAAATTTTCAGTCATAAAAGTCAGAAACGGCTGCACTTCAGAGATTTCTCGAAATTAATACAGGGTGAGAAGTCAGCCATCTCCTAGACTCAGCACTCGCTGAAGGAAGCAGGACACCGGAACTCAGCGTCCGCTGAGTCCCGCCCGGTCGTCGACCCGGGCGGCGGCTGTTCTGCCACCTTTTACTCCGGAGACCATAACTTCCTGTTCGTTTAACAGAATTCAGATCTGTAAATTGGGTTAGAAACTAGACATCCGTGGCTTTCTAATGGTACCCTGCACGCCCCCTGGTTCTAAGTATTCTGTTCTGAAATTCAGTTTCAATCTGCTACAATTGTGCAGATTTTTCTATAAACTATTTCTTTCAAGTTTAATCAATTTATTTTGATTTCTTGGAACTTTCTAAATCAAATTCTTACTCATCGATGTAAGCTTGAGATCCTTTATGTGAGGAGCTTTCGTAAAGCGAGATGATGAATTAATTTCAAGCAAGGCGATTATTTATTGTTGGGAAGTAAAGTGATCGGGAGACACCGTTGGAAAACGACAAGAAGATGAAAGCAATCGGAGAAAAAGAAGAAAAATGAGTATGAAAAAGAGAATTAAAATAATGAAGGGTGAAAACATAGCTTAAAGTATGAAAGATCGAAAGAAGCAAGATAAAGTAACTCGACTCGCCGTCGCTGGGCAGAGCGACCACTGACCATGAAAGGTCAGCCATGGTTGAGCCCAGCAAACGCTGGACTTGGGCAGGTCAGCCCAGGTTTTCTTCGTCCATTCCATTCTTCGTTCGTTCCATTCGTCGTTGTTTCATTTGTCGTCCGTTATTCATTTCATTCATCGTTAGTTTAGTTCTTGGTTGTTTTGTTGTGTTCTTGTTTTATTTTCCGTTAGTTATATTCTAGTTATAATTTAGAAAAAGGTTTGAGATGAAGTTAATATCTCAAAAGAATTTATAATGAAGTTTATATGTCAAGATGATGTTATTCAGAATGCATGAGCTAATTATATTTAGCAATTTTGAGCATGAAAAATAATTGCTACTTGAATTATTTTTATGCTTAATTATTGAAGTGATTATATGAAGAAAATGAATCGTGTGATTCATTATTTATGATAATGAGAGTAAATCGGTTGATTCATTAATTATGATGAGCATGTTATGTATGATGTGATTAAGAATTTTTCTAAAGTTTTTAAAACCTAGAAAATTTTTATCTCTTTAATTTAAAGAAAGTAAGAATTTTACTAATTAACCAACTTAGAAAGTAAAATTCGTTTTAAAGAAAGTAGAATTCTTCAGCAAACCCTTAGTTGTTTAATCAGAATGCCACCAAGAAATATACCAAGAGGTAGAGGAAGAGAAAGGGTGGATGGCGAGCAAGAAAGAGAACCTACCCCACCTCCTCAGCCTGAAAGGAGGGTCGAAGAACTTTTTCTTCGACAAAATCCTCCGACCTTCGACGGAAAAGGAAATCCGTCAGTAGCAGAAGAGTGGATCCGCGCTTTAGAACGAATCTTTAGGTTTCTTCGATGTGATGACCATGAGCGTCTCACATGTATGGCATATCAGCTAAAAGGATCTGCCGACTACTGGTGGGAAACCCGTCAGAGAATCTATACTCCCGAACAGTTTGAAAATCTCACTTGGGAGCAGTTCAAAGAAGCCCTCTTTGAGAAGTACGTTCCGAGAAGTTATCGCAAGCAAAAAGAAAACGAGTTTGCAAGTCTCAAGCAAGGAAATAAGACGGTGTCAGAGTACGATCGTGAATTTTGTGAGTTAGCTCGTTTCGCCCCTGATAAAGTTGATTCAGATGAGAAGATGTCCGAGCTCTTCCGTGCCGGACTTAGACAAGATATAAAAGTAGTCTTAGCAAGTCAGAGTGCTATGACCTACGCTGAAGCGTTAAATCGAGCCTTAGATATGGAGTTGGCGATGCAGCCAGAAAAACCAGTTCAAATTCCAGCACCTTCACCAAATCAATCCACAGTGAACGTTAAATCACAAGATTCGCACCAACCTCATATTCAAAAGGGAAAAAGGAAGTGGAATGCTGAAAATCGACCTAGCAAGAAGTCATGGTATGAACAGAGTCATCGACAATCGACTCAAGAAAAATATAGATCTCCTATTGTTGGTCAAGGTAGCTCGTCTCAGAGACAGCAAGGAATTTCTCCATGCTCTAAGTGTGGAAAAATGCACCAAGGAATTTGCAGAGCAGGAAGTAACAGCTGCTATGCATGTGGGCAACCCGGTCATTACTCTTATCAGTGCCCAAATAAGCAAGAAATGACTGGTGGAGGAAGACCAAATCAGTCTCAGCCTCAGCATCTAAAGGCCATGGAAGGAGTCCTCGGCCAAATCGGCCAGTCACCACGGCAAGAGGAAAGCAAGAAGAACATCAGCGAGATTTTGATCTCAATCAGGAAACATGCATCAAGGATCAGGGCAATCTGACAGGTATGGGTTGGATGAGTGATGTACCTGTAATAATTCTTTTAGATACTGGTGCATCACATTCCTTTATATTGAGTTCATGCGTAGATACTCTTAGCCTTAAGTTAGAACTAGCTAGCCAGAACTTAAGAGTATCGACCCGATAGGTAAAGCTACCTCATCCACACATGTTTGCCCTAATCTAGAATTTGAAATTGATTCCCTTAAGATGTCAAAGAAACCTTCTTGCCATACCTCGAAGAGTTTATGTTAAAGCCAATACCTCGGGGTAATGTGTATAGACTACGTAGAGTTGAATAAGTTGATGTTGAGGAATTGATATCCTTTGCTATGGATAAATGATTACGTTTGATCGGCTCGTAGGAGCAGTATTTCCTCAAAGATTGATTTAAAATCTGGCTATCATCACTGGTAGAATCATCAAGAAGGAGTGGCCCTAGAACCAAACCTCAGTTATGAAGAGAAGCTGGATGCGATATTGGATCAAAAGGTCTAGCTGTGTAAAAATAAATCGATCGCGTTAGTAAGGGTTAAATAGAGACACCACGAGCCAGAGGAAACAACGTGGGAACTTGCAGATAAGATGAAGGAAGGTATTTCCGAGCTTTTCCCTCGAGATAAGTAAATTTCGGGACGAAATTTATTTTTAGGGGGAGAGAATGTAGTACCCCGCTTTTTCATAACCAATCTTAGTAATTAATTAAGAGCTCGTCTAAAAGAATTAAGTTGTGAGAACTTAGAAAGAAAATAAGCTCCGACAATTTATTTTATTTTCGGATTTTATTTCCGGAAATTTTTAGAGAAAGCTTATATTGGAGTTAGAGAAACTCTAATAATTTTTATAGTTCAAGAGCTTTTTAATTAAAGCCGTTATTATTAACTGATTAACGTTTGATTGATTAATGGATTTAATAATCAATTTAAATTAATAATTATATGCATAATGTTTAATTCATTAATGTAGTATTTCGTCTTTCTTGAGTATTAAGATTTATTAAATTATTAAGAAAGATAAGATTTCAGTAAAAGAAAAATTTTCGTTCAGAACATTTATCTGGCAGATATATTCTACCGGAAAAATGAGTTTTAATTAAGAATGATCGTCTCGGTTAATCCGAAACGAAGAAGTTTTTACATTTATCAATAAATGATAAATGTTTAGTCATAAATTGACAGAAAGAAGAATTTAATTTGATTACGTGAAATTTTACGTAATTTATCGCTTAAAAATTTAGTTTCGGTTGATTTGAAAATATTTCGAATCTCCGATTCTTTCTGTGAAATTTTTATCTAGGGTTCGTCAAACCCTAAATTAAATTCCTATGTTGAGAAATTTGAAGTTTAATTAATGAGTAATTAGTAATTAATTAATTGAATTAATTAAGGATTTAATTAATTATCCTAATTACTATTCATCATAAATATCTAAGATATTTATGATGAATAGTAATCTAAACTTATCTATATATATGAGATTATCATCTGCATCTTCACCCCTCGCATTCCTCTCTCTCTCGATACATACACACACATGCACACACTCCATTGATGATCAATCTTTGAGCTCAAGAAGCAAGATCAATTCATCCTTAAATCTATAATCAAGGTTGGATCTATGTTCTTCCAAATTCTTAGTTTTTTTTCCATGGTGGAAATCTTTTCTTTATATATATATGTATATATTTTCGAAAATTAGGAAAAAGTGTGGAAGTAATTGGATGATGTTCATATCTTAGTATGATGTTTATAAAATGTTTATATCATGATTAGATGATCAATTATGAATTTAAATGATGCATGAGAAACCCTAGCTCATATATATATATATATATATATATACGATCGATCATTTTTGGAAGAAATTAAGAAATGGTTGAATGATCTTGATATGATAGTATGATGCTTATATGATGTCTAGATGATCATTGGTATGATTAAACTAAGCATGAAGAACCCTAAACCTAATTTTCTATTATTTTTTCGAAATGTAGCTTAAATTTAGGAGTTTTTGATCCTTTGATCCTATGATGAAATTGATGATGGATTAATGTTTATGAAGTTGAAATAAGCCTAGAATGAATTTTTAAGTAATTATGTTATAATTGAGGTTTATAATTTAAATTAACATGATTGGAAGTGATTAGAATGAAATTTGGATTTTAAATTCTTAATTTATCAAAAGGACCGAAATATATATGTACAATAAAGCCATGTATTTGTTTTTTTATGAAGAAAATAATGATAGAAATGGAATCTACGTTAAAAATTAAGTGACATAGAATTTTTCGGAATTTTAATACAAAGTTTTGAAATTTAGAGTTTTTAGAGTTTAAATTGCTGGATTAAGTCAGATGGATCCCAGATTAAGTCATTTGAATATACTCGGTGAACTCGGTCACTGAATTACTCACTGGATCCAATAATGGATTTACTCAAATTGAACTCGGTCAGTGGAATTACCAGTGGACCCGATCATTGGAATTACTCAATTGAACTCGATCAATTGGATTTACCCAATTGGACCCGTCATTGGAATTACCTGAACTCGATCATTGGATTTACCCGAATTTGGACCCGATCATTGAGTTACCATTGGACCCGGTCATTGGAGTTACCGAACTCGATCATTGAACCGATCACTGATTTACTTGAACGGTCAATTTGGATTAACTCATTGTCCAGCTCGGTTTTCCAGCCAGCTCAGTTTAAAGCCAGCTCAGTTTTCCAGCCAGCTCTGTTTTTCCAGCCAGCTCAGTTTTCCAGCCAGCTCAGTTTTCCAGATAACTCAGTTTTTCCAGCTAGCTTGATTTTCCAGACAGCTTGATTTATCCAGCTGATCTTTGCTCAACTTGTTTTCAGTTGTTTATTTCGTAAACTCAAAAGTTAAAATGTTAGCTATTTTCCTAATGATAAGCTTAAGTGGTTAATGATGAAATATGTGATTTTATGTTTCTAAGTGTTTCCTGAAGTTGTAATCGATTAGCTATCGATTAAAGAGTTAAGTAAAGTAGAAAAAGTATTAGAAAAGTTAAGTTTTACATTGCCGAGAGAAAACTTAGAAAGCCGAGTCGAAGTAGAGAATTCGTATTATGGCAGCAGTGCATCGCTCATTTCTTTGTTTAATTCTTCTCGCTCTTATGTTAAAACCAAATTCTTAAATGAAGGCTCGAGCGGGACCGTAAATTGAGGGAAAAGCCGAGAAGCAAAAGTGTAGTTAAAGTAGCTTCAATTCAGGTGGGCTTTTCTAACTAAAGAAATGACAAATGATATACATATATATGATTATATATATATGTGATGTTTTTAAGTTGATTAACTTGCCTAATGTTTGTATGATACCATCTACTGTAGCAAGATGAATTCAGTCCTACGCAAGGTAGGATTTGTGTACACTTAGATGTAATCATGTGCCTTCATAAAGATGGGCCGATTACAAGTGTTTGAGAAGGAGGCCTCCTTCTCAAGACTATCACTATGTGATTATAGATCTGGTACATACCTCATAAAGTATATGTCTGGCCAGACAAATATGATTTACAGAAAAGAAAATGTTGAGCATGCACAGGTTTGTTTTTGAGAAAAATTACTTGTGCTTATGCTCTATGGCAAGTTTAATCCCTAACTTCAAGAAGTAAATTTTTAAGTATTTTTGGCATGTGCCCACTGAGTACTTTGTACTCAGCCCCTCGTATATATTTTTTTTTTAATGTGCAGGTTAGCTGGAATGAGGATGATGTGTGCTGGATGGATGATGTTGTTGTTAAATACTTAAAAGTTGTTTTGAGAAGTTAGACCTAGAATATATGTCTTCATACATATATTCTTTCGTTTTTCCGCTGCTATGATAAGATGGTTGTTTTGAGAAAGTTTATGAAATTTGATGTTAATGATGTTGGATTCTAGAGTCAAACTATGTTTAAGCCGTTTGAATTCTAAAGTCGAATTCTCTTGTTGTCAAGTTCTTTTGAAACTCAGCTACTTGATTATATATATATACATATAAGTTGTTCGTTGCTTGAGAAAGCTTTGTCGAACTTGAAACAGTTTTCTTTATCGTGTTTTCTTGATCCTAAAATCAGCTTGTCGTCTTCTTGTTTCTTGTTGATAATATGGTTGAACAGGTCTATTAAATTCCGAGCTGATTAAGTTGTATTCGTTGATTTTGAGACATGTATGTCATATTTATTCTAAGTTGAGAAATCATTGAGCATCTTTGTTCTTATTAACTGATAGCCGGGTCGCTATCTTATCCTTTGGTTAATCATAAATTGTGTATGTCGTGGGACCCACCGGCTTTGTCATCTAAATTCAAAGCCGGGCTGCGACAGTTCCGCGCAAGGTGGAATCTATGTACACATTAGTAATCGTGCGCATTTCTTTGATAGGCCGATTATTCATAATCGTGAGCCTTTCCTCGATATGCCAATTACACGTGATTGAGAAAGAGGCCTCTTTCTCATCACCATTATTTATTGTAGATATGGTTCATACTGTTATAAATGTCTGCAGACAAATGTTTTAAGAAAAGAAAATGTTTTTAACATTGCACAAATTGTTTTTCAGAAAATCCTTGTGCTATGTTTTTTGGAAAGTTTTTCATGCATAGTTGTATTCAGCAAAGTTTTCAAATGTTTTCGGCATGTGTTCACTGAGTACGAAGTACTCAGCCCTGCATGTTATTTCTAAAACGTGCAGGTTAGCAAGGATGGGGATGACAAGTGCTGGATGGACGGTTGTTGTTGTTGATATGGTTGTGTTACAATGTTATTAGAAGTTGACCTAGAATATATATCTTCATATATATATTCTCTCGTTTTCCGCTGCAATGATAAGATGCAAGTTTATAAAGTTTGATGTTGATGATTTTGAATTCTAGAATCGAATTATGTTGAAGTTGTTGAAACCCTAGAGTCGAATTATAATCTAAAAGTCGAACTCTTCTTGTCAAATTTTCTTTTGAAACTCAATTACTCGATATGTATATAAGTTAATCTTTGTTTCCATGAAGCTTTGGCGAACTTGAAACAGTCTTCTTTTCGTGCTTTCTTGATCCTCAATTCAGCTTGTCACTCTCGTGATCAATGTCGATTATTTGGTTGATCAAGTCTATTTATTCTCAACTTGATGTATACTTGGTCATTAATGATTATTTGGTTGATCAGGTCTCTTGATTTCGAGCTGATTTGAGTTATATTTATCGATATGTATGTCGTTATTGAAATCAGATGATCGTCTCGTTGATCTTGAGTCATACATGTCGTAGTTATTCTAAAATTTATGAATTGTTGAGTATGATTGTCCTTGTTATTTCCAACGATAGCCGGGTCGCTATCTTTATTCTTTTGTTAATCATAAATTGTGTAAGTCGTGGGACCTACCGGCCTTGACATCTAATTTCGAGGGTCGGGCTGCGACATTGAACCTTCTCACTGCAGTTACTTCATCGATATTCTTTTCATAATTCTCATCTTAGACGAGGTAAACTAGATATGTTTGCATATCTTTTCTTCTCAACAACTTTCTTACTTGAACTACCACAATAATCGGCGACCTTTTTTCTGTTTTTCTCTATTCCGAATAATAGGGTTGGCTCTTTTCCAGATGGCTGGAAAGAAATCTGTCTTTACTTGCACCGAATGGTGGTAAAATTCTTGATCAACCAAACCATTCCCAGTATGATGTCTACATCCCTTAATCAAATTAGATTTAGGGTTTTGGCTATCATCTTAAGGAAATAAATCTGGAGTAAACATGCGTAACTGGGGTAGATTTATCTACCGGGGCCGATACTCTTAAACTCTGGCTAGCTTACTCTATTTTAAGGTCAAGAGTATGTATGCATGCACTCGATGTTGAAGAATGCTATGCACCAATACCAAATACAATTGTAATTGGTACACCTCTTATCTAGCCTATACCTGCCAAATTTCCTTGATCTTTAAAGCTCGGCTTCTGCTCAAGAGCAAAAACTCTTTGATGCTATTGATGCGACTTTTGCTGCGATGGGTGCTACTGCTTTGGCCACTGCTGCTGAGGACGGGGCGCTTGGCTCTGGTGCTACTGTTGTGGAACTTCTTCTATGGCCTTCAGACGCGGGGTTGATACTGCTATGGTCATCTTTCACCTACTTCTTGTTACTCACTTGGGCACTGGTACTGATGAAATCCTTGTGGTCTTTGAAACGAACAATCTTGCTAACGAAAAACAATTGATTGCTGCTGACTTTGCCTTTGCTACGACTTCTTGCTAGATTGATTTCCAGCATTTCACTTTCTTTTTCTCTTTGGATTCTGACCTTCGCATGAATATTGTTGGTTGGCGGTTGCTGGAGTTTGAACTTGAAGTGGGGGAGATGCTAGGATTTTGGACTAGCTTTTCTGACTATGCAGCCATTTCATAACCAGTGCTCGGTTTAACGCTTCATCATAAGTCAAAATACTTTTGACTTACTAGCACTACTCTTTATATCTTGCTTGATTCAGAGGGAAAAGCTCAGACATCTCCTTGTCAGAATCGACGTAAACAAGGGTGAAACGAGCTAAGTTACAGAATTCACGGACAAACTCTACAATCGTCTTCTTTCCTTGCTTTAAATTTACGAATTCACTTTACTTCTGCTTGCAACAGCTTTTCGAAATATATTTCTTGAAAAGGGCTTCCTTGAATACTTACGAGATATTCTCGAGTTGCTCAGAATAAGTAGTTTGTCGATCCTTTCAACTGATATGACAAGCATGTGAGACATTTATGGTCATCACATCAAAGAATCTAAAGATTCGCTCTAACGCACAATCTAATCTTCTGCTTCTAACGGGTTTTCTCTACCGTCAAGAGTTGAGAAATTCTGGCAAAGAGAAAATTCTTCGATTCTCTTCTTAGACAGATAATATAGGGTAGGTTCTCGCTACTCTTCTTCTACTACTTTATTGCTCTTCTAGAAGACATTCTAATTAACACGCACAAGGGTTTAAGCGAAATTTACTTTATTCAAAACATCAAAATTTTCACTTGAAAGCTTAGGCAAACTTCACATCTTAAGCTTTAACATAAAAGCAGTTACTTCACAGAATAATCATTCCAATCATGGAACTTAGCATTCAAGCCAATCAATTCTCATCATAGCATAATAACTTTCATAACTTTACTTAACAATTAAGCAATGACAAAACATTTTAACTTCATAAACTTTTCTCATATTGGCAATCAACATCAAAGCACTCAACTTCATTAACTTTTCTTAATCATTCAAGCAATTAGCAAGATAACTTAACTTAACTTATAAACTTTTAACAAGGCAACATACTTCTTTCATACTTTAGCTTATATTCATAAAATTCTCATTCCTCAATTCTAACTTTATCTTGACACTTAACTTTCAACATACTTTACATTTCTTAAAACATCATAACTCATTATCTTTCTTAGGCATATAACGCCAAAAACTCATCAACTTAATTAAATGACACCTAGTCATTCTTTTATATATAGGAAAAATTATTCCTATGTCAACTGTGATGTTCTAGCATCACACATAATAATATAGACGATACGGACTACTATTCCGATACCGAACTATCTTAAGCCATATTATGCATCATATTTTTTTTTATATCACACACTTTCACTTTTATATATATATATATATATATATATATATATATACTACTTCTTTGTTACTTACTAACATTACTTCTACTTTCACACTCTCGATACTGGCAACAATTAAAAAGGCCGACTCTCTACTGGTCATCCTTGGAAAGCTCTTTCTTCTCACTAATCACATTCTTGAAATCTACTCTTTCGAACTCTGCATCCTCTTCTGCTACTTCTTCTTTGATGATCACATCTCCGTCCAAAGTAAGCTTGACTTCATCTTCAGTGTCCGCAACCGACGCCGACGAGAAACTAGCCTAGAAACTCGACTTCTGGAGAGAAACACGCTGGAACTTGGCTAAGCAGACCATCATCTCAGTAGCTGGATTGTCGTCGAGGTCGTTAAAAAAAATATCCTCCTAGCGGGGCCAGAACGATTCCGTCTTAAGTTCCTTTGCTAGAACAAAACAATGGAAGCGAAAGAAAAATTTAATATTCGGAGGGTTAAGATTACAAAGAACCCTCGGTTACATAAGAATCACCTCTATATGAAGTGCTATAAATGAATCAAAATCTTGAAATAAAAGGTTCTGAGGCCAAAACTCGCGCATTTAACTAGATAAAGAAATAGCAAGGCTGATAAACAGGGAAGTAGGTTGGGAAATAAAAGAACCCAAACCGTAACTAAATCAGATAACTGAGACTTAACAAACACTGGCTCAGGATCTTTTGGAGGAAATAAGGAAGAAATAAGGTCATCCTGAGGCATTGGCTTTAATATGAACTCTTCTGAGATATAACAAGAAGGAGTGTGAAGCTGCATAACGCATATGGAGAAAACTAATCGATTAACCTTCGATTTTGCGATAAATTTCTATAATTGTTGAAAAGCACGTCTTCCCACAGCTGAAGACTCACAACCTGCGGCATGAGCGAAGTTGTCCATTTGCACCACTCCTCTGGTAATAATGAGATCAATTGATTGAAACCCGTCATTTCATTGATCTCCGTAGATATCATCTACACGCAGTGATAACGAGTTAAGAACTCATCCAAGATTGCCTGTAACTCCTCCTGATGTGGCGAAACTCTCGCAACACTTCTTCTTCTCTGAACGCTTCTATCTAAGTACTGCTTTTTAACGACGGCATCACGCTTACGTTACTTTTCAAAGACAAACAACAGTCTTGATTGCACGATTAATTCATCATCTCGCTTAAAACAACCCAACATAAAACACCCTCATTAAGAGTTCAAATCCACAACAACCAATAATTAGATCTCAATCATAACTTATTTTCATAAAATTCTTCTTCTTTACTTTCTAACTTCATCTCATTAATTAACTTCGTTATAGAGGCGGAAGACCCATATTACTGAGTTTTTAGCTATGTGGGTTGATCAGGTCCACATAACAGTCCGTCGATCACATGGAACTTCAAATTTTAAACTTTTAAGCATAAGAAACTTTTAAATGCATACCTGGTTTGCCGGATGAGATGAGGTGTTGGACTTTCGTTATTGGTACCTAACTAGTCTAGGAAATTCAAATCCAGACTAGACTCAAGGAATTAAGATAACTAAGCCGGTGGGTCCAGCGACGTACACAATTTATGATTAACCAAGGAATAGATAACGACCCAATTATCAAACAAAACCAAACATACTACAAAATACTTCCAACGAACATGCTTATCAAGAAATCAATAACAATAACATGCTCGATAGTTTTAACCAACAAATGGTTATCAACAATAGATTTAACTTGATATCAATAAGTAGGGTCACATGACCAGGATATATCAAGTATAAGCATCATCAAGAAATCAGGTTTAACCTGATATCAACATCAATTAATACCATACGACCAACGATGCCAAGAGATCAATATCAACAAGAAGTTTATCAGATCAAGAAAGCACGATAAAAGAGTCGTATAACTTAGAAGATCTCAACATAGAATCAACAACTAGTTCAAGTTAAGGCAGACTAGCATTAAAACCTTAACTAACAACATCAAAAGATTTCAGAAGTTATAAACTTCAGAGTTTTAAAAATGAACTTCGTACTTCAGAATATATTTCAAAGCGTTGCAGCGGAAAACATGACTAGGTTACATGTATGAAGACATATAACCAAACTCTTTAGTTTAAACAACTTTCAAGGATTCAACCAACGAAAGTCCGTCCAAGCACACTCCCATCTCCATCCGAAATAACCTGCACATTTTAGAAAAACAACATGCAAGGCTGAGTACTTCGTACTCAGTGGACACATGCCAAAATACTTGAAATCTTGCTACTTAGGACTATAGATTTAACTTGCCCAAAGCATAACACAAGTAAATTTTATAAAACAAACTTGTGCATGCTCAAATATTTTCTTTCTGAATAAGCAACTCGCGAGTTATATAGTTTTATCATGTATGTACCAGATCTACAATCATATATTAGTGCTGAGAAATAGGCCTCCTTCTCAAACACTTGTAATCGGCCCACCTTTCGGAAGGCACACGATTACAAACTAGTGTACACAAATCCTACATTGCGTAGGACCAAATTCGTCTTCCTTCAGTAGATGGTAACATACAAAACTTAAAATATTTGGCAAGTTAATCAATTTAAAAACATCATATATATATATATATATATATATATATATATATATATATATATATATTCTTATTCATCATTGCTTTGGTTAGAAAGCCCACCTGTCGAGTGCTGCTTTATCTTATACTTCTCATTCTTGATTTCCCGACTTTATGCTCTCGCTCGTTCCTTCATTTGAGATTAGGTTTATCAACCATCAGAACGAGAAATAAAAGACAGGCGAAGAGATATGACATCTCGATCAACTTAACTTCTACTTCGCTTCGATTTTCTAAAACTTAACTCAATACCACCCTTATAAATTCTAAACACTTCTAAATCTCAACTTAATTTCTATTTAACAATCTTACTTATAAACATTAACATTAAACACTTAAACATATAATAACATCATTAATCATATAATCACTTTAATAACTTTTAATACTTCTACTAATCACATCATCAAACATTTAAGCTTATTATTATCACATAAGCTCATCATCAACATATCATTAACATATAAGCATGTTATTAGCATATAAAATCATCATTAGCATGTAATTAACATATAACCTATTATTTACTATTCATATCATTAACTTCAAATATTTTCGACTCGATAAACGAGCTCCGAAAATTATGAAATTAATTCTACTTACATCATTTAATATAATAAGCATAATTACGCAATCAGATTATCAATTCAGATTACGTACACGTATAAACCTTCAACTTGGAAAAATAGCCGAAAAATAGAAAATTCTTAATACTTTGTAATTAATTTCTGAAAAACTCCACAATACATAATTTTTATTGTAGAATTCAAATATGTGATTATTTTCTTAATTAAAGATCAAATAATACTTTTATTTTATTAAATAAATTTTGGCTATTTTGAAAATTGGAAATTAAATATCCAACTTCATTCTAATCAATTCCAAACATCTTAAAATAATTTATAAGCTACAATTATAGCTTAATTACTTAAATAAATTGGAGAAAAATCAAAACCATATACTTTAAAACTTTCGACTTTTTCATAAATAGGGAAAGAATAATTATTTTCTCTCCAATTAAAATTATAACATGCTTAATTAATATTCTAAAGGTTAATTATAACATCAATTAACCAATTTAGGCTTTAAATTAAAAAGCCCTAAATTTAATATTTTTCATATTTTTCGAAAAATACAAAATTGAGTTCCAAAAATTCTAACAAAATTCCCACATGCTTAAATAAATACCATAAGCTCAATTCCATCATCAATTTCATCATACAAAATCAAAATCAAAAATCCCCAATTTGAAGAACCCTAATTCTTCAAAAATAATTAAAATTGGAGAAATTATGATTCAATCAATTAATTCAATGCATAATCATGCTCAACAACATCATATAAGCTCAATTTAAACATCAATTTAATCATAGAACATCAAGATCAAAAATCCCTAATTTTTAATTAAATTTTCGGCTATAATTAAAAATAATAGAAGGGCTTTAATTCTTTGATCACTTCCAACATCAAACATGCTTAGAATAATTAGCTAAGCTCAATTAATCAATCCATTTGATCATCCAACATCACAATTGAAAAATCCTAATTTTAACTAAATTTTCGAAAATATTAAGAACTAGGGTTAGGGTTTTATTTGAACATGAATTAATGATCTATCATGCATCCTAAGCATGAATTAAACATCATAAATTAAATTCAACATCATCTACTAATATTCTTCAAAATTTTCGAAATATTTAAAAGAATTAAAAGGACGATTTGAGCTTGTATTTTGAGCTATATCTTGAACTAAACATTAATCTTACCTTAATAATTGATTTAGAGATGATTAGCACTTGAATTGAAGCTCAAAATTAAAGAAATATGGATGAATGTGTGCATGAAATGTGTGTGCTGTTGATGCCCTATTTTTGGCCGAGAAAGATGAAGAATAGTGGAATAAATGGCTTATAACACACACTTAATCATCCACCATTAGTCAACTTAATTATGTCATCACCTAGGTCATCAATGAGGTCATAAATAGGATTAAATAATTGATTAAATGCTTAATTTAATCAATTAATTACTAACTTGTTAATCACAACTTTAATCTCTAATTTCTCGATCTAGAAAAATCAATTAGGGCATCTCAAACTCTAATGCAAATTCTCGTAAGAAAATGCTGAGAAACGAATTATTTATGAAATAAATAAGATTATTATTTTTAATCATAAATTACAAATAAATTAAATTAAGAAAATTAAATTCATAATTTTCTCAATAAAAATCAAGCATAAATGCTCAATCTAATTAACATAAATTCTATTTTGTTTCGGTTAAACCGAGACGAAACAAAAATAATTAAATTCCACTTTTTTTACAAAAATTAGGGTTGCCGAACAAAAATTATTAAAAAGGGAATTTTTCTTCATCTTCATTCACTTTACTTAATTACACATATATATATATATGCTTTCTCTAAGAATTTTCGGAAATAAAATCTGAAAATACAATAAATTGCAGGAGAAAGTTTTATAATTTCCGAGAAAATCAAATCTTCAAAAATAATATATATTTCTCCGATAAATTCAAACATATAAGCATATAATTATAAATACCTTCATCACCTCATTTCGGATTAACCGAGACGAGATAAAATCTTAAATTTCTTAAATTATTAAAATTCGGCAAATTAGAGCTGCCGAAAAAAAATTAATTGCCGAAACTTAATCTCATTTTTAAATCTTGCAGCTTAATTATTTTAAACAAGCTCTTAATTGATTACTAATATTGATTATGAAAAAGCGGGGTATTACAGAACAAGCTGCCAATGTTTCGAAAATCTCTTGTAGTTCATCGGCCGTTTTCACCGCTATGTTCCCACCGGCAGTACTATCCACCATAAACTGAGGTGTCTGAACCAATCCATCATAGAAGAACTGCCACAACATTTCTGGTGCCATCTGGTGATGCGGGCACTGCTGAAGTAACTCCCTAAACCTCTTGGAAGGGTTTATCGCCAGCTTGAGTGAAGTTCATGATTTTTGTGCGAACTTCCTGAGTCTTATGATTGGGATAGTACTTCAACATGAATTTCTCGCACACTATCGTCCATGTGGTGAGCGAGTTAGGTGGAAGAGATAAATACCACGTTTTGGCCCTGTCCTTCAACGTGTATGGAAAACACTTCAGTTTCAGTTGATCCTCAGTTAGAACCAACAAAGGAAAAGACTGGACCACTGTGCAAAATTCACGAACAAACTGTAGGGCATCTTCATTTGCCATCCCGTGATAAGATGGCAACAAGT
Organism: Agastache rugosa; assembly: GCA_031470985.1. NCBI lineage: Eukaryota > Viridiplantae > Streptophyta > Magnoliopsida > Lamiales > Lamiaceae > Agastache > Agastache rugosa. The sequence goes on from CM062608.1 coordinate 26,467,468, forward strand.
TCAAATGGTTCTGCTTCAGATCATAGTTACTCACTTCAGTCGGCAAAACAATAGCTGATGTTGTGGTTCCAAAGGTTGGTCTAGCAAAATCGCCCGTGTATCTAGGATTGTTTGTCATTTCTCCCAATTCAATTGGTTCGTATAACCAATCACCTCCGGATCTTTCTGATTGTACTACAACTTCTTCTTCAAAGCGAGGTTCGTCAACCTCGTTAAAGATGGACTCGGCTTCTTCTCGCAGACTCCATAGAATCTTGTGCGGTTGATCGATGTTGTCAAAATAAGGTGCCAAATTCTTTTTCAGACTTCTGCGACCTTGCATACTCAACACTCAACAAACAGATTACACGCACCGGAGGAAAGAAAATGACCGAGTAACAAAAGAGAATTAAAGATAAACATAAACACACTTAAATTACAAAGCAACACAATTAATAGCCTAATGTGTTTCCCGGCAACGGCACCAAATTTGTTTCGACTAAATTAACCCTAAGTCACTCGCAATTAAACGAGATCACCGTAGATTAAGCAAGCCAACCCAAGTCGTCTCTCAAGGAAAACTAATTGCATTGCGTACAAGAGAGCAGTAAATAAAGTTGGGTCATTCACTACTCTAATTCTTGATTTATTAACTAGACGAAAAGATAGATTTAACATAAGATTACCCCTAGGCAAGAATCAAAATCTAATCTAACAAAAGCATTAAACGATTTTAACCCTACCATTAATTTAATTGAGCAACTTGCAGGAGAAATTATGAGCATAAAATTGTAATCATAAATCAAGTGCGGGAATTGAAAGAGCTTACAAACGTGAATGAAAATGACTATAACGATGAACTGGAATTGAATTTAGAAGGTGCAATGATCGTAGAATCCAATCCGGAATGAAATTACAATAGGTAAATCACTAACTAGAAATCTCAAATAGAAATTAACCCTAGAACCCTAAAAACAAACTCTGAAATATAACTGGAAATGGCGTCTGGCAAAAACCATCCCCTATCTCTGAAACCCTCGTCTGCTATTTATATGCGTCACAATTAACTCACGCTCAGCGGTCTCCTAGGCTCAGCGACCGCTGAGCTTTCTTCATCAAGCCCGCTAATCGTCCGACTAAGCGGTCTACTAGTGAGCGAGCGCTGAACTTAGCGGTCTCCTAGGTTGAGAGACCGTTGACTTCTGGCCCTGTATTGGCGAGGCGCTAGACTCAACGGTCGCTTATGTGCAGCGATCGCTGACTTCTTGCCATGTATTGAACGTGGCAAACACTTGGAACTCAACGGTCTCCTAAGGTGAGAGACCGCTGAGTTTCACTATGCCAAAAACTCAAGATTGCGGTGAAGGTTGATCGAGCATTGGTTGCCTTCGTCGTTGATTCAACTCAAAACACCTTCGAATTGACTCGTAAAAGAACGAGGTCAATGTAGGGCGACAAGCTAACCCAAGTCGTATTCTCAAGGAAGGCTCAACAGGGCTAATGCCGCTTGTATTATTCACACAGAAAATAAAATAAACCTAAACATTCTAAACCAAGGAATTCGAGACGATAAGAACTAAACTAATCAACAGAATAATAAAATAACAAATAAATAACAAGAAGAACACGAAGAAAGGAAGGTGTTAGGGGTTAGATTATTCTCTTCGATTTTTCACCAAGCTTGTTACAAATCAATTCCATTAATCAATCACGCATAATCAACTTCAACATAAGATTAACATCAATAGCTTTCGCGTCAATCCGTTAAACCCTAAAGACTAAATTATACGATCAAGACTAATAATTAGACATGCGTTTCCGGTCAATCTAATGTTGAAGGAACCACAATCGAGTAGTAGAATCATCCATCGATCTCATCCACTACTTATATGTAGTATCCTGTCTTTCTTGCGTTCTAAAATTAATTAATTTGGTAAGAAAGAAAAGATTTCAGTGAAAGAAAAAAAATTTCATTTCAGAAAATTTTATCTGGCAGATATATTTTGCCGTAAAAATGAGTTTTAATTAAGAATGATCGTCTCGATTAATCCGAAACGAAGAAGTTTCTACATTTATCAATAGATGATAAATGTTTAGTCATTAATTGACTAAAAGAAGAATTTAATTTAATTACGTAAATTTTTACGTAAATTATATTTTAAAATTTTAGTTTCGGTCGATTTGAAAATATTTCGAATCTCCGATTCTTTCTGTGAGATTTTTATCTAGGGATCGCCAAACCCTAAATTAAATTCCTATATTGAGAAAATTTAAGTTTGATTAAGGAATAATTAGTAATTAATTAATTGAATTAATTAAAGATTTAATTAATTATTCTAATTACTATTCATCATAAATATCTAAGATATTTATGATGAATAGTAACCTAAACTTATCTATATATATACATCCTCATCATCTTCATCTTCACCCCTCTCATCTCTCTCTTGATCGACACACACACACACTCCATTGTTGTGTTCTTCCAAGCTTCAAGTTCAAGATCCAAGTTAGCAAATCATCTCCAATCAATTAAGTAAGATTAGATCTCTACTCTTCCAAGTTCTTGATTCATTTTCATGGTTGAATCATTCTATCTCTTCATATATATATATATATATGATCGAAATTTTTGAGAAAAATGGAGAAATGATTGGATGATTTTGATCTCATAGTATGATGTTTAATTCATGTGTATATGATCATTTATGAGTTTAAATTAAGCATGAGAAAACCCTAACCCTAGAATGCAATTTTCGAAATTATTAAGAAATTAGGGGGTTTTAATTCATGTGATGTATGCTTAAATTGATGTTATAATTGAGCTTAAATAATTATTCTAAGTATGTTTCATGTTGGAAGTAAGCATGGATTCCCAACCTATCTCATTTTATTAATTAAAGTCGAAAATGAAGGAATAAAATTTGGGTTTGTGATGTTGAGGTTAGATGATGTATTTGATGGTTAAATTAATGTTATATGATGTTAATGGTAATTGTTGAATCAAAAGTTAGTGAATTAAAAGCATAATTAACACTAGAAAGTGAAAATTGGGTTCTTAAATTAGGGTTTATAGTTTAATGGTTAATTGAATGAAATTGATTGAATAATTAAGCTTAAGATATTTAATTAAGTATATTAGAAATGAAAAAGAAGAGAAAAGAATTCTAGAAATCCAAAAATATAAATAACCGAAAATTAATTAAATAAAATAAATAATTATTTGATTTTTAATTAATAAACTAATTACATTTATGAACTTCTTAATAAAAATTAAGTGTTATATGATTTTCTGGAAATTTAATTCAAAGTAATAAAGATTTTCTATTTTTGGATGATTTTCCCGATTTGGGAGTTTATATGTTTAATCGAGTCAATGTGTGTAATAAAAATGTAATTATGTTTGTTATGATGAAATAAGCGTATAGATTTAATTTTAGAATTTTCTGAAACTGTTAAACGGATTAAAATCGACTTAGTCGATTTCTGTGAATAGTAAGTGATATATGTTGATAATTAAGTGATAAGTGTGAATTGTTTGAATGTTTGATGATTAACGATGAGTTAACATAGAGTAGGAGCGTTTAAGAGATTAAGTTAGGAATTCTCGAATTTCGTCGTAGAATTCGAAGCGAATTAGAAAGTATGATTATCGAAGTCGTTATTCGATAAAAGTTATCGTTCTAAAGTCGCTATTCCATTTCGATTTAAAGGAGCAAGCGGAAGTGGAAGCGGAAACGTGAAGCATACGTTTATCGAACGATAAAGTTTAAAGATAAAGCTTAAGTTTATCAGGTGGGCTTTCTTAACTGAAAAACGTGAAAAACATGATATTATAAATTTTTCAAAGCTTTGATACTTGCCAAATGATTTTTAAAATGTTTAAGTATGTTACCATCTACTTCAGAAAGACGAATTCGGTTTCACGCAAGGTGAAATTTGTGTATACATTGGTAATCGTGCGCATTTCTTTGATAGACCGGTTATACGTAACTGTGAGTCTTTCGTTGATATGCCAATTACAAGTCATTGAGAAAGAGGCCTCTTTCTCATCACCATGATTTAGTTGTAGATATGGTTCATACTGTTATAAATGTCTGCAGACAAATGATTTTGAGAAATGAAAGTATTTTTAGCATTTTACGAGTTGTTTTACAGAAAATCCTCGTATTATGTTTTCCGGCAAGTTTTCAAAATATAGCTGTATTCAGCAAAGTTTTCAAATGTTTTCGGCATGTGTTCACTGAGTACGTAGTACTCAGCCCTGCATGTTATTTCTAAAACGTGCAGGTTACAGGGATGAAGATGACAAGAGCTGGGTTGGTTGTCGTTGTTGTTGTTTATATATTTGATGAGAGTCGGCCTAGAATATATATCTTCATATATATATTCTCTCGTTTTCCGCTGCAATGTTAAGGATGTTAGTTTTGAAGTTGATGTGATATAATGATGATAATAATGTTGGATTCTAGAGTCAAACTCTTTTGTCGAGTACTTTTGAAACTCAATTCCATATTTATAAGTTTGTTCCTTATTTTGAAAAGTTTGTCGGTCTTAGAATCATTTTTCTTTATCTTGCTTTCTTGATTCTAAAAATCGTTTTTCTTAGTCTTCTCATTTGTTGTCAGTAATTTGGTTGATCAGGTCTATTGATTCTGAATTGTTTTGGGTTTTAATTGTTGATATACATGTTGTTGTCAAATTCAGTTGGTCGTCCTATTGAACTCAAGTTATGCATATCCTATAGGTCCTGAGTTTGATGAAAGTGTTGAGTATGAAATGTCCTTTGTCGTTCAATGATAGCCGGGTCACTATTTAATCCTTTTGTTAATCATAAATTGTGTAAGTCGTGGGACCTACCGACCTTGACATCTGATATCGGGATTCGGGCTGCGACAGAGTGGTATCAGAGCAATGCTTTCTGCTCTGATTAAAATCATTCAAGTCTAGTTGGTTTGAAACCCTAGATTTGATTAGGGCAATATATTTTCTGCTCTAAAGTGTTATTTTGAAAGTCTAGTCTGGTTTGAATTCCTAGACTAGTCGAGTTTGTAACAACAACGAAAGTCCAGCATCTCTCATCTCATCCAGCTATCCAGGTACAAGTTTCTAAAGTTTCCTAATTTAAAAAGTTTTAAGAGGTGAAAGTAGAGATATAAAAGATTATGTTGTGATTTGAATTTCTAATGAAATTGTTTGTTGGTGATCGATCGTAAGCGAGACAATGGATCAATTGTGCAAGCAAGTTGGTTGTTTATCATTGGAAAATAGCTTGAGCTTGGTACCACCTTTTGGAAGCGACATTGAGTATGTTGAGACTGTGGATTCTCGAAATCGTTTATAGTCTCAAGTATAGGTAATTGTTTAAATTTTCTTATATAGGATGGCGAACTCTCGAAGCGTATCAGCAATGATTGAATTTCACCACATACATATGAGTTATACGGAAACCCTAGCAGAGTTCTTAGCTCGGTTTCATCGGGTTTGGATGGACATACGTGAATCGAATATGTCGGGAGTTACTGGCATAGTCAGGTTAGTACCTGTAATACCCCGTTTTTCTTGCATAAATTGCCTTAGTTTTTCTTTAATTAAATTAAGGAAATTAAGAAGAAGAAAATTTCCTTTTTATTAATTTTTCTTCGGCAACCCTAATTTTTGCCGTAAAAAGGAATTAAATTATTTTTGTCTCGTCTCGGTTAACCTGAAACGAGGAAGAATTTATGTTTATCAATATGTACTTACATATTTGATTTTTAGTTGAGAAAACTATGAATTTACTTTTCTTAATTAAATTTATTAGTAATTAATTATCTAAGATGATAATTTTTATTTATTCGGAAATGACTCGCTTTTCCGTATTTTATTATGAAAACTTGTATTAGGGTTGGAGAGGCCCTAATTGATTTTTTTCTAAAGTGAGAAATTAGAGATTTAAGTTTTGATTAGCAAATTTTGTAATTAATTGATTAAATTGAGTATTTAATTAATTAATTAATCTTAATTATTACCTAAGCCATGACATATGATTTGTTGACTTTGGTGAATAAATAATTAAATGAGGGACACCTCACCTTATCCAACATGAAATAATGATTTTAAGATATAGTCAAGATTAGCATGCATTATTTAATTAGAATACATTGAACTTAGCCTTATCTATTAATTAGTGTGTTAGTATATATATAAGATGATCATCATCATTCTCTCACTCTCTCCCTCCCATTCTCGGCTGAAAATTCCAAAGACACACATACACTCTCTAAACTCCATTCTTGTGTAATTTTCAAGCTTCAAATCAAGAGTAAATCATTTCCAAGTTATTAATAAAGGTAAGATATAAGTTTAATTCAAGTTTATAGCTTAAACATAAGCTTTGATCATCTTATTTTTAAATTCCAGATTTTTCGAAAATTAGGATTTAATTAGTAGATGATTATGATCTTGATTTTTGATGTTTAATTCATGCTTGGGATGTATGATAGATCATTGATTCCGCTTAATTAAACCCTAACCCTAATTAATTGAATTTTCGAAAATGAAGGAAGAATTAGGGGTTTATAAATTTTGATGATGGATGATCAAATTAATTGATTATTTGAGCTTAGATAATTATTCTAAGCATGTTTGATGTTGGAAGTAATCAAAGAATCAAAGTCCTTCTATTATTTTCAAAATAGCCGAAAATATTAATTAAAATTAGGGGTTTTTGATCCTTTGATCCTATGATCAAATTGATGATTTCTATGAGCTCCTATGATGATTATAAACATGTTTGATGGTTTGATTTATTAAGATTTGAGAAATTTCAATTTAAATTAACATGATTGGAAGTGATTAAAATGAAATTTGGATTTTAAATTCTTAATTTATCAAAAGGACTAGAAATATATATGTACAATAAAGCCATGTATTTGATTTTAAAGAAGAAAATAATGATAGAAGTGGAATCTACGTTAAAAATTAAGTGATGTAGAATTTTTCAGAATTTTAATACAAAGTTTTGAAATTGAGAGTTTCTAGAGTTTAATTCCTTGATTAACTCGATCAGTGGAATTACCACTGGACCGATCAGTGGATTTACTCAGATGAACTCAGTCAGTTGGAATTACCCAGACCTGGACCCGATCATTGGATTTACTCAATTTGAACTCGATCATTGGAATTACCAATTGGACCCACAATTGGATATACTCGGTGAACTCGATCATTGAATTACCCAGTTTGGACCTGGGCCACTGGATTTACTCGGTGAACTCGATCACTGGATTTACCCAAATTGAAATCAGTCATTGGATTTACCCAATGGACCCGATCAGTGGATTTACCCAGTGAACCCCGTCACAATGGATTAACTCGGTCCGGCCGGCTCGGTTTTCCGGCCATTCGGTTTTCCGGCCGGCTCGAGTTTTCCGGCCAGCTCTGTTTTCCGGCCCGGCTCTGTTTTCCAGCCGGCTCGGTTTTCCAGCTAGCTCAGTTTTCCAGATAGCTCAGTTTTCCAGCTAGCTTGATTTTCCAGACAGCTTGATTTATCCAGCTGATCTTTGATCGACTTGTTTTCAGTTGTTTCTTTCGTAAACTCAAAAGTTATAATGTTAAGCTTAAATGTTATCAAAGAACTTAAGCATTTTTGATGTGCTAAAATAAATAAAGAAAGAGCTTAATGGTTAATGAGATGCTTATATGAAGAAATGAAATATTTTTTTTATGATATGATTAATGTTGACAATAGTATAAGTTATAAGTCAATAAATATTAATGAAAAGATGGAAGGGTTAGAAGTAAAGTATATGTTTGCTTATGTCTTTAGAAGTTCTTTTCGAATAGTGAATGATTAAGAGCTAATGATGATTTTAAGTATTAATGACACACTAATGATGAATTAAGTGTTAATGATACGTCATTAATGAGTTAATATGTCAAAGACATATTTTGATAATAATATAATATTAAGTTTAAATATTATCCAAAAAGTTTAAGCATTTATATTATGCTTAAATAATTAAATGAAAAGCTTAAGTGTTAATCAGATGCTTATATGACTAAATGAGATGTTTATTTGTTAAGGAAATGTTTATGTGATAATGATACGATAGTATGATAGATGGCAAGCTTAAGTAATTAATGAAGTTATTAGTATGATTTTAATTGTTAATTAAGTTAGTTAAGAGCGTTTAAGAAGTTAAGTTAGAAATTCTCGAGTTTCGACGTAGAATTCCGAAGCGAATTAAGTTAAGAATATCGAAGTTGTTTATTCGATAGAAATTATTCTCGTTTTGAAGTTCGTATTTCCATTTCGATTAAAGGAGCAAGTGGAAGTGGAAGCTGAAGCGTAAAGCACAAATTTAGCGAGCGTTAAAGTTAAGACAAAAGCTTAAGTGTATCAGGTGGGCTTTCTAACCAATGAAATGACGAATGAAGTTATATGATTATATATGAGATGTTTTAAAAATGATTGACTTGCCAAATGTTTAAGTTCTTGTATGTTACCATCTACTATAGCAAGACGAATTCGGTCCTACGCAAGGTAGGATTTGTGTACACTATTTTGTAATCGGGAGTTTTCCGAAAGGAATGGACGATTACAAGTGTTTGAGAAGGAGGCCTCCTTCTCAACACTATCATTATGTGATTGTAGATCTGGTACATACATCCTAAAGTATATGTCTGGCCAGACAAACATGATTTACAGAAAAGAAGAAGTTGAGCATGCACAGGTTTATTTTTGAGAGACAAAAATTACTTGTGCTTATGCTTTATGGCAAGTTTAATCTCTAACTCTAAGAAGTAAGTTTCAAAATATTTTGGCATGTGCCCACTGAGTACGAAGTACTCAGCCCCGCCTATTATTTCTAAAATGTGCAGGTTAGCTGGGATGAAGATGATCGTGTGCTGGCGGACTTGTTGTTGTTGTTATTATTTTATTAATGTTAAGAGTCATTTTGATGAGCTTAGAACCTAGAATATATGTCTTCACACATATATTCTCTCGTTTTTCCGCTGCAAGATTATGATATTGAGATTAGTATAAGTTGATGAAGTGTTGAAGTCTGAAGTCTCGAACTATGTTTGTTATCTTATTTTGAAGTCTAGCCAATCTAATTATCTATATAATAGTTGTTCGTTATATTGGAAGTTCAGTCTTATTACAACTGATTTTATCGTGCTTTCTTGATCCTGAAAATCAGCTCATTTCCTTCATGGTTGTTGCCATTAATCTGGTTGATGAGATTATTGATTTCCGAGCTGATTTGAGATTGTATTTGATGATATGCATATTTTAAAAAGAGATCAGATGTTCGTTTCATTAATCTCGAGTTACGCATGTCATAATTATCCTAAGTTTGATGATTTATCGAGCATGAGTTGTCTTGTTTGCTCTTAAATGATAGCAGGGTCGCTATCTTAATCCTTTTGTTAATCATAAATTGTGTAAGTCGTGGGACCCACCGGCTTTGTCATCTAATTTCTAGGCCGGGCTGCGACAGAGTGGTATCAGAGCAGGTCTGTTTGCTCTGAGTCATTATTTCTTAAAAGTCTAGTTTGAATCCCTAGACTAGTCGAGAGCAAAGTCTATTGCTCTAAGTTCATATTTCTTAAAGTCTAGTCTGGTTTGAGTTCTAGACTAGTCAAGTTTGAACAACAACAAAAGTCCAGCACATCATCTCATCCGGCAAACCAGGTACGCATTTAAAAGTTTCCTATGATAAAAAGTTTAAAATTTGAAGTTCCATGTGACTGAGGGACTGTTATGTGGACCTGATCAACCCACATAGCTAGAAACTCAGTAATATGGTCTTCTGTCTCCATAACGGAGTTAATTAATAAGATGAAGTTAGAAAGTTGGAGAAATATGAAATTGTGATGTGGATTTGAGATTTTAATGAGGTTGTTTTATGATTGAGTTGTTTAAAGTAAGTTTTAACAATTGCAAGCAAGACAATTGTACGTTTTTGGAAAGTATCGTGAACTTGGTATCACATATGGAAAGGAAATTAGTTTCTCGAAGTGACGAGGCCATGAAAAAGTTTCAGTAAATGCATATGAGCTATGTAGATATTAGCAGAGTTGAGCCGTTTCCATTGTGTTTAGATGAATATTAATGAGAGTAATATTTCAGGGGTTCTCGGAATAGTAAAGTTGGTTCCTCTTCTTCCTGACGAGTGGATGAAGTAGGATGGCAGGATTCGATATTCAAGACGACCCAATTTCTTTTCTCATTCCTCAAGAGAACCCTGAAACCGTTGTTTCTCCTCATCCTAATGATTATAGTTTTGATAAAAACAGAATTATTTCTTAGCCGTTGTTGAATGGCTATGCTTCATCTCCACCTTTAACAAATGTTTTGCTTCTGTTCCCAAGCCTTCTGCTTCGGCGAACAACTTGGTTCAGCTCCCTCTATTGATGTAGTTCCATTAAATCCTTCTATGGATACTCTTCAAGGTTTGAATTCTTCAGAGCTTGATTATTTCTTTGGAACTCAGCTTGTTTCTTTCATTTTCACGAGAGGAGTACGTCTGGACCGCGTCTTCATGTCGGTGACAAGGAAATCGTTGACCCCGAGGTCGGAGCAACCGAAGGATATTTTTATCTTTGTTATATGCCGTTTAGTCATCTAGGATTTCAAACCTAGTTTTAGACCTTTTTCGGGTGTGGTCGACGTGAGTGTTGTCCGTTTGACGTTAGATGAAGTGGAGAAAGCCGAGGAGAGTACCGAGTCTGAAAGTGAGGAAGAAAAAGAAGAAGAAGATCCATTAGAGGATGAGCAGAGAAAGAGAGTTCGAGAGTGGCGTTAATTTAATAGATTAATAATCGAACAAATTTTACGCTTGTTTAGTAGGTTTTCGTATAAAGATGCATAAAATGTTAAGTTTCAAAGATTCGGTAGCGATGAAGAATTCCGCTCCGAGAAAGTAGTTTTGCGTGATGTCCTAAAATCACGGTTAACGCCGGAAGTTTTTGTTATAGAGAAAAATCCCTTGTTTTTGTGAAAAAGTACTCGAAGAGGTAATTTTTTTCCGTTAAAAGAAGAAGTATAGCCAAAGCGGTCATTTTAAGTAAATTTCCGAGTTTTGTACTTATGTCGGAAATTATTTCTTAAAAATGAATTAATGAAACAAGAATTTTTTTTTTTTTGAAGTAAAATGAAGTTTATTTTTAGTAAATAAAAGCGTTAAAACAAGAATTGAAAGATAGAAAGTTCGTTAAGCGCATAAAGAATCGAAGGAGAAATTTTTTTTTTACCATGGAAGTGAGAGATGGCTGCACCTCAAACATCGTTCAAAAATATTACAGGGCGAGAAGTCAGCCATCTCCTAGACTCAGCGCTTGCTGAAGAAAGCAGGACGCCGGAACTCAGCGTCCGCTGAGGTTGAGCGGTCGCTGACCCCGGGAACCTGAAGTCAGCCACGGCTGAGCTTCAGAGACCGCTGACCCTGGGAGGTCAGCCGCGGCTGAGTCCCAGCGGTCGCTGACCTGGGCGGCGGCTGTTCTGCCACTTTTTACTCCGGAGGCCATAACTTCCTGCTCGTTTAACGGAATTCAGATTCATAAGTTGGGTTAGAAACTAGACATCCGTGGCTTTCTAATGGTACCCTGCACTTCCCCTGATTCCAAGTATTCTGTTCTCAAATCCAGTTAGAATCTGATACAGCTGTGCAGATTTTTCTGCAAGTTGTTTCTTTCAAGTTTAATCAATTTATTTTGATTTTTTGGAACTTTCTAAATCAAATTTTGCTCGTTATTATGAGCTTGAGATCCTTTATGTGACGAACTTTAGTAAGCAAGATGATGAATTAATTGCAAGCATGGCGATTGTTCGTTTTTGGATAGTAAAGTGAATGCGAGATATCGTTGGGAAGCGACAACGAGATGAAATCGACTGAAGAAAAAGAAGAAAAATGGGTATGAAGAATAAGATTTAAAATAAGTAATGAAGAATGAAAACATAACTTAAAATATTTATATAAAAAAAAAAAAAATAATAATTCCGTTGTTCGTTCATCATTCGTCGTCCGTTTCGTTCTTTGTTTGTTTTTGTCCGTCGTTCGTTATTCTTTTCTGTCGTTAATCACATTCTTGTTATGTTTTAGAACGAGATTGAGATGAATTAATATCTCAAAAGAATTAAAGAATGAAATTAATTTCTCGGGATAATGTTATTCCTTTCTGTTTTGTTAGGAATACCTGAGCTAAAATTTTATTTAACCTCAGATTATCCGATTTAATTAAGGTTTGGGATTCTTTCATTACCCAACCTACTTCTCGGATTATTAATCATGTCATTCCTTATTCAGTTAAATGCGTCAGTTTTGACCTCAGAAATTTTTATTGAAGAATTGGATTTAATTTTAGTCTTTCGCGCAGAGGTGATTTATTCTCTCTTTCCGAGGATCCTTAATATTCCCAACCCTACGAATATTAAATTTTCTTCCGTTTCCATTTTTCCGTTCTAGTAAGGGAGCATGAAGCGGGATCATTCTCCCTGTGTCATGAGAATAATAATATAATGACCTCGACAGCAATCCAACTACTAAAAGGATGGATTGTTGATACGGCCAATCAAGACGCGGAAACGAGGACTCGAACTCACGTCAACGGAAAGGATGATTCAACCCAAAATTACAAACTGAACCAATATAGATTATACACCTAATCGACTGATCTCAAACGAGAATTGAACGAGAAACAGACCAAACACAAAACAAATCCAAAAATAACGATTAAAACCCTAACAGACGACTCGACTGGAAACTATAGCAAATCAACTCCGATTGAGCTGAAATTTTAACACGAACTATAAATTAAACACAGAAAGAACATATCCAAAATTCAGCAAAAACGCACGAGTAGAACTCAAAAACGCTCGGTGCTCAATTTCGGTGCGATTTGGGATTTTAGCACTGCAACGGGTTCGAATTTGATGGAAACTGGACTTGAGCGAAGGATGGGGCGAATATGAACGATTTATGAGGGTGATAAGAAGACGAGGATGGCTGGGCGAAAAACACAGAAACAAGAAACGAACAGGTTGGAGATTTACCTCAATACGGACCCCGAATCGACGAACGATTGAAACACGTATCACAGAAGCAATTCTCCGGCGGCGTAGTTAACCCGAGACCCACACGAGATCACGAACGAACTAGAGATTTCAGATTCAAAGGTGCCAAAATCGAATCCTACCAAGAACTAGGGTTTGTGTATTTGAAGAACACGTGAGACAAAGTTGAAAAAATAACTTTTGATTCAAAACTCGTCTGTTGAACAGTACCTACGAAAATTAATTAAATACTAGGCTAATTCTAAGCTAGGGTTCGAAAATTACAAGGCTTGGGCTTGGTAATTTCGAATCCCTTAATTAAGTATAACTGGGCCAATTAATCACCTAAACATGTTGTGATAATTGGGCTACTAATTAAATGGAAATAAAAACAAACTATACTAATGGATAAATAACTCAATAGTACACATGGTCGTGGCTAGGTGTCCTCCTCAATGCTCATGAAAGTTACCAACTTGTAATGTCGGGTTTCAGCTCCATCGTCTTCCAACTTCTTCTGAATATAGCACTGAAAATATCCTTGCAGCGTCTTGGCTCTTAATCTCGTCACTGGACCTCTAAGCTGCAATTCCGGGTTTAGGTCTTCAGTGCTAGGCCCGGTCTCATCATTCCCCCCCTGCTGAAAAGAATTCGTCCTCGAATTCGAATCCTCCTCGGCATCGAAATCATCTACAGGGAAAGGAGATAAGTCAGAAACGTTAAAAGTCGGAGAACACTTATACTCACCTGGAAGATCAATGCGGTATGCATTGTCGTTAACACGGGCGACCACGGTGAACGGCCCATCTCCACGAGGCATTAACTTAGATTGCCTCAAGTTCGGGAAACGCCCCGGGCTGAAGTGGATCCAAACCTTATCGCCAGGTTTGAACAACACTTGTTTGCGATGCGTATTCGCCTTAGCGGCATTACGCACCCCTTGTAGCTCTATCCTTGCCTTCACCTTGGCGTGCATCTCTCGAACCTGTGCAGCCCTACGAGAACCTTGCAAACTCGAGAGATTGTCAGTAGGCAAAGGAATAAGATCCGTTGGAGTCAACGGATTAAAACCATACACTACCTCAAAAGGCGACATATGCGTGGAAGAATGCACAACACGATTATAAGCAAATTCAGCAAAAGGTAAACAATCTTCCCACGACTTAAGATTATTCCGAACTAACGCACGAAGCAAAGTACCTAACGTCCTATTCACTACTTCAGTCTGCCCATCAGTCTGAGGATGACATGCAGTAGAAAATAAAAGCTTGGTACCTAACTTACCCCATAAGACTCGCCAGAAATGTCCCAAAAATTTGGAATCCCTATCAGAAACAATCGTCCTAGGAATACCATGCAAACGGACGACTTCACGAAAGAACAAGTTAGCAATATGCACAGCATCATCAGTCTTCCTACATGCAATGAAATGAGACATTTTGGAAAATCTATCAACTACCACAAAAATGGAATCCTTCCCGGTTTTAGATCTAGGCAAGCCAAGAATGAAGTCCATGGATATATCGACCCAAGGGGACGACGGCGCCGGCAAAGGCGTATATAATCCAAAAGGACTCGAAGAAGACTTGGCTTTCCTACAAGTAATACAACGGGAACAGATCCTCTCAACATCCTTTTTCATGCGTGGCCACAAAAAATGCTCATGCAACAGACTCAACGTTTTAGCAACACCAAAATGACCCATCAAACCTCCTGCATGCGACTCAACAACCAACAACTCACGCATAGAACAATCAGGGACACACAACTTCGACTCCTTGAACAAAAACCCATCAGCTATGTAATATGAATCAACTGCCCTAGACTTAGTCATGCAAGACGTAAAAATAGGACCAAAGAACGGATCGGCGGCATAGAATGACTTAATGTTCTCGAAACCTAAACATCGGGCATGCATAACCGATAGTAGAGTGTACTGCGGGATAAGGCATCGGCGACCACATTCTCTTCTCCTTTCTTGTACTTAATCACATAAGGAAAAGACTCGATAAACTCTACCCACCGGCATGACGGGAATTCGGGTCTGCTGCCCTTTCAAGTGCTTCAAGGACTCGTGATCGGTGTGTATCACGAACTCCTTTGGACGCGAGTAGTGCGCCAAGTCTCCAAAGACCGCTTCAACGCGTACAGCTCCTTATCGTATGTGGAGTACCTAAGAGCTGCGCCGTTCAGTTTCTCACTGAAGTAGGCGACCGGTTTCCTGTCCTGCATCAAAACAGCACCAATGCCTATACCAGAGGCATCACACTCGATCTCGATGTCTTAGCAAAGTCAGGTAAAACCAAAACAGGAGCATTACATAATTTTGATTTCAACAAATTGAATGCATGCTCTTGAGCTTTACCCCATTCAAACTTGCGGTCCTTTTTACTCAATTCAGTCAATGGTGCAGCTATACTAGAAAAATCACGCACAAAACGTCAATAAAATCCAGCTAAACCATGAAAGGACCTCACATCAGAACATGACTTAGGCGTAGGCCATTCCTCAATGGCTTTCACCTTAGTCTTATCTACCTCAACACCACGACTGCTCACAACAAAGCCAAGAAAAACAACCTCATCCATACAAAAGGTGCACTTAGACAAATTAGCATACAGTTTAGCATCACGCAGCAATTCAAAAACATGCCTAAGATGTCTAACATGCTCATCAACGAAAGTACTATAAATGAGGATATCATCAAAGTAAACCACGACAAATTTGCCAATCACATCACGTAAAACATGATTCATCAAACGCATAAAAGTGCTAGGCGCATTAGTTAAACCAAAGGGCATCACAAGCCACTCATATAATCCATGCTTAGTCTTAAATGCAGTTTTCCACTCATCACCTTCACTCATTCGAACTTGAAAATAGCCGAACGCAAATCAATTTTAGAAAAGACGGACGCTCCGGACAACTCATCCAACATATCATCAAGCCTAGGAATGGGAAAGCGATACTTTACCGTGATTTTATTGATGGCTCGGCGATCCATGCACATGCGCCACTCGTTCGACTTCTTCGGAACTAGGATGATCGGAACGGCGCACGGCGACATACTCTCTCGAATTTGCTTCTTTTCCGGCAACTCCATGACTTGACGGTCTATCTCCTTTGTCTCATCGAAGCTGGTCCCGGTAAGGCTGGCCGGTTAGGAAGAATTGCGCACCCGGGATGAAGTCGATCTGGTGCTCAATTCCTCGAATTGGCGGCAGACCACTAGGAATCTCGTCTGGGAACACATCCTTGAACTCCTCCATCAAAGACTGCAAAACAGTAGGAATAATAGGGTCAGAAGTATCATAAGCCTTAAAAGTAACTAGAACGATAGGCTTACCAGCTTTGATGGCTTTTCGTACTCCCTTTGCACTAATGAACAGATTTCGGTGCACCTTTGGATCCCCACCGTTAGCCTTTGGAACTCGGTGGATTCAATGCAGGAGCTGCTCTCTTTGAATTCTTGGGCACTGGAGGTGTGGACTTGGCCTTGGAGTGTTCGGCCGTGTCATGCTTAGGGCTGGCGGCCTCAACTTTGGCCTTTCTCTCCCGTTCCTCCTTAAACTTCTCCTGCATTCTCAACTGATCTTCTAACACTTCCTTAGGCGACAACGGCTTCAAAATGGTCGTCTTTCCTTCTCTTGGGATCGCATAAGTGTTCGCGTACCCATCATGAATTGTCTTCCTATCAAACTGCCATGGACGACCTAACAAGATGTGCGCTGCCTCCATAGGAATAACATCACAAAGAACGGTGTCAGTAAATCTTCCAATAGTAAATTGAACGTTTACCTGACACACGACTCTGATCTCGCCTCTATCTGTAAGCCACTGTAGTTTGTATGGCTTTGGATGCTTCTGCGGCACGAGTGCGAGCTTGTCGACTGCATACTGGCTGATGGCATTCACCACGCTGCCACTGTCAATTATAACGGAGCATGTCTTGTCTTGAATAACGCAACGGGTGTAAAAGATGTTTTCCCGTTGATCTGTCAGATCTTCCTCTCTTAGCATGCTCAAAGTCCGGATGGACACTAGACAACCATGGGCAGGAGGGGCTATCTCCTCCTCAAGTTCAGCCATTGATATGCTAACCCTCGGCTGATCTTCGGTCTCTGTGTCGGCAGTATCTTCTTTCTCTTCTTCACTGGCTGATTCAACTTCATTATCCGCGGTGACGAACATCACACGACGATTAGGGCACTGGGCCTGAAAATGTCCCCAACCATGGCACTTGTGACACTGAACGTCACGCGCTCTGCCTGATGTAGACTGGGTTGGAGGGCGTGTGGGAAGTATCTTAGGCGTAGATGTCTCGCCCCTAACCCACGGAGACTTCACAGGAGTGGATTGAGCGGGACGTCGGCGTCCATCTCTAAGCTGCCGCTCTACAATGGATGCGTAATGAACCATCGCCTCAATACTGTTAAAGTCTCTTAGCTCGACCTCACAAGCAATATCCGGGTTCATGCCCTCGATGTACCTGTTGATGGTGGCATACAATGTTTCTTCTTTGCCAACTCGGTTCAACGCTGTCTCCAGATCCTTGTGGTACTCTTCTATCGATCTTGAACCCTGACGAATCTGACTGAGCTTGCGTTCTAATTCCCGTTCATAGTGCACAGGAATGAAACGCCCTCTCATAACATCCTTCATCTCCTGCCAAGTGTCAATAGGAGGATGTCTCTGATTGCGTCGTCGGTTTTGCTGAAACTCCCACCATGTAGCTGCGTAACCAGTAAACTCCAAAGAAGCTAACTGGACCTTCTTCACCTCTGGGAAGTCATAGCACTCAAATATCTTATCTACTTTGCGCTCCCAGTCTAAATAGGCATCTGGATCATGCTTGCCTTCAAACTCTGGAATGGTGGTCTTGATGTTGCTGAGTAGACCATCTGCATTACCATATCTGTTTTGTTCCGTATAGACGTTCCTGCGAGCTGCCTGGAAACGTGGTTGGAATTGATCACCACGACCCCGGCCTCTACCTCGAGCTGCAAAGCCGTTTCTGTCTCTATGAAGCGGAAAGAACTGAGCTGTATTATCCTCAACTCGTTCATCCTCAAAATGTTCGGACTCAGATACTTCTTCATGCAGTTCGAACTCATCTTCTTGATTAGTAGGTGTTGGCCCTGCCCTATTAGCCTGTGGTGGTGTCTGAACTGTAACTGTACTGAACTCCTCAAATTTGGCCAACAATTGGGCCATTGTGTTCTGTACTTCTCTGAACTGACCCTGTACACGACCACTTAAAGCATCAAAGTGGTATTTGGCGTCCCAATGCGGCGGGGTGCACGAAGTACGTGGTGTCTTTCCCGGATCCATTAAACCTGCACAATGAACAAACGTAAAGGAGGAAAAGTAACCTCACAATCCTCACAATTCTCTCGTTTGTTCCCTCAGTATTTTTCCACTCGTGTATATCACTCAGGAATTGAAAAATGCAACTTAGAACAATCTCACCAAATTTGTCGAACTTGAAAGGATCCAAAATTGAACCCCTTCGATCGTAGTCAGTAGCTCGAACTCGATTCTCGGTGAAGCACGGGTCAAAACAACCAATATCTCAAATTACTTCCAAGAACAATATTTCACAATAAATCGACTCAAGAAGCACAAAAAACGGGATGCTCAAACAAAAAATTGAAAAAAATTCGAAAAACAGAAAAATCGAAAAAGTTCGGAGGGCAATTTCGCCTAGAAGACGACTGAATTTGGCCAAAAATGCCTATAGGTCACAGCAAAGCTGTGAGTCTTGCTCAGAGCGTCGTTCCGCTTCCGGAATGGTATTATGGAGAAAAATCGGAGTTCTAGAGCAAATTCTACGTCAAATCGAAATTCTGCCGTAAACGAGAGATTTAAAACAGAAAAGGGTGGTAACAGGGCTGGAGGGATATTTCGGTTGGTAAGGGAAAAAGGTAGAGAAAAATTACAGAACCAAAATCCAAAACCAAAACCAAATCGAGCAAGGAAACAGTTTTGAGTTCGACTAGGAAAAGGACTTCCAAAACCAAATCAAACTAGGATTATACCAAACCAATTCTAATACCCCCAACTAGACACAATAACCGAAAGTAATGACTCCAAGAATGAGAAAACAAGCTGCAATTCGACGACCCCAATCGCTAATCGACGAAGGACGACAAATGCTACACACACACGGTAAGCAAACGATGACACTAGTTTACCCAACACAATTGCTCACACAATTTTCGACCAAGAAACAATCAAAATAATTCAACAAGATTAAACCACGAAAAAAAAATTCAAGATTACTTTAAGAAATAAACGGTGATCCAAAACTAGGGCTCGATCTCTTTGTTTTTTTCTTTTTTTTTTTTTTTTTCTCTCTTTTTTTTTTTTTTCTTTTTTTTTTTTTAAATGATCTGATCGATCCTTTTTGCCCCTAGTATATCACACCACAATTTGGATTGAACCACGAACAGCAAGCTGACGTGGCTCTGATACCAAATTTATGATACGGCCAATCAAGACGCGGAAACGAGGACTCGAACTCACGTCAACGGAAAGGATGATTCAACCCAAAATTACAAACTGAACCAATATAGATTATACACCTAATCGACTGATCTCAAACGAGAATTGAACGAGAAACAGACCAAACACAAAACAAATCCAAAAATAACGATTAAAACCCTAACAGACGACTCGACTGGAAACTATAGCAAATCAACTCCGATTGAGCTGAAATTTTAACACGAACTATAAATTAAACACAGAAAGAACATATCCAAAATTCAGCAAAAACGCACGAGTAGAACTCAAAAACGCTCGGTGCTCAATTTCGGTGCGATTTGGGATTTTAGCACTGCAACGGGTTCGAATTTGATGGAAACTGGACTTGAGCGAAGGATGGGGCGAATATGAACGATTTATGAGGGTGATAAGAAGACGAGGATGGCTGGGCGAAAAACACAGAAACAAGAAACGAACAGGTTGGAGATTTACCTCAATACGGACCCCGAATCGACGAACGATTGAAACACGTATCACAGAAGCAATTCTCCGGCGGCGTAGTTAACCCGAGACCCACACGAGATCACGAACGAACTAGAGATTTCAGATTCAAAGGTGCCAAAATCGAATCCTACCAAGAACTAGGGTTTGTGTACTTGAAGAACACGTGAGACAAAGTCGAAAAAATAACTTTTGATTCAAAACTCGTCTCCTGAACAGTACCTACGAAAATTAATTAAATACTAGGCTAATTCTAAGCTAGGGTTCGAAAATTACAAGGCTTGGGCTTGGTAATTTCGAATCCCTTAATTAAGTATAACTGGGCCAATTAATCACCTAAACATGTTGTGATAATTGGGCTACTAATTAAATGGAAATAAAAACAAACTATACTAATGGATAAATAACTCAATAGTACACATGGTCGTGGCTAGGTGTCCTCCTCAATGCTCATGAAAGTTACCAACTTGTAATGTCGGGTTTCAGCTCCATCGTCTTCCAACTTCTTCTGAATATAGCACTGAAAATATCCTTGCAGCGTCTTGGCTCTTAATCTCGTCACTGGACCTCTAAGCTGCAGTTCCGGGTTTAGGTCTTCAGTGCTAGGCCCGGTCTCATCAATTGTTTAACTAACATCAACGTGTTCCTCTCCAAAAGTCAAGTTCAAGGCTAGTTTCTCATCGACACCAGTTGCGGACATTGAAGATGAAGTCAAGCTTACCTTGGTCTGAGATGTTATCGTCAAAAAGGAAGTAGCAGAAGAAGATGATGTAGAAATCGATAGAGTAGAATTCAATAATGAGTTTAATAAAGAAGAAAAGTTTTCCAAGGACGACCAATAGAGAGTCGACCTTTTTAATTATTTTGAGAACGTGAAAGAAAGAAGTAGTATAAATACGGGAAATGTGAGTTTTTAAGTAGAATATATGATGCATGGTTTAACCATAGATTTTTCGGTAACAGATTAGTATTCTGTACCGTCACTATTACGCTAGTGTGATGCTAGAACATCACAATTAAGATAAGAATAAGTTATCTTTTGATAGATTCCTTATCTTGAAGAGATCTCAAAAGGGAAAATCTTCCAGTATATGAAAGAATGACTAAAGCAGTCATTAAGTTCAGTTGATGAGTTCTTATATGCTTAAGAAAAATAAGAAGACATGATGCTTTGTGAAGCAGAAAGTAAGTTGACAGTAAATTGTCAAGATAAAGTTAGAGTTTAAAGAATAAGAATTTTATGAATATAAGTTAAGTATGAAAAAAAATAAGTTGCATTGCCAAAAGTTAAAAGTACGTTAGGTTATTTTGCGAATTGTTTGAATGGTTAAGAAAAGTTATGAATCTGAATGTTTTGATGTTGATTGTCAATATGAGAAAAGTTTATGAAGCTAAGTTGTTGTGCTATTGCTTAATTCTTGAGTTAAGTTATGAAAGTGATTATGCTATGATAAGATTTGATTTACTTGAATGTTAAGTTCCATGTTTGGAACTATTATTTTGAGAAGTAACTGCTTTTACTTTAAAGCTTAATATGTGAAAAGTGCTTAAACTTTCAAGTTAAATTCTTGATAATGTGATCGTATGATGATGAGAATGAATCGTTTGATTCATTAATTATGATGAGGATGTTATGTGCTAAAGATGTGAATAAGAATTTTATTAAGTTTTAAAAATCAAGGAAGTTTTATTCCGTTTAAAGATAAAAGAACTTTTTCTTCGTCAAAATCCCCAACTTTAGACGGGAGAGAAAATTCGTTAGAAGCTGAAGAGTGGGTTTGATCGTTAGAAAGAATTTTTAGGTTTCTTCGTTGTATCGATCAAGAGCGTCTTACGAGCATGACCTACCCGCTCAAAGGATCTGCGGATCATTGGTGGAAAATTCGTCAGGAGACGTATACCCGAGCGGCTAAAGATCTAACTAGAGAATAATTCAAGAATACTCTTTTCAAGAATTATGTCCCAAGAAGTTATCGCAAATAAAAGAAGAATGAGTATGCCAATCTTAAGCAAGGAAAGAAATCGGTATCCGAGTTTGATCGATAGTTTTATGATCTCACTCGTTTCGCCTAAGATGAAGTAGACACAGATAAGATAAGGTCTGAGCTCTTTCGAGCCTACTCAGTTAGAGTGTATTGATCTATGCAGAAGTAGTGCATTGAAGATCAAGGAAATTTAACAGGTTTAGGTCAATCAAAAGGCGTACCTGTTATAATCTTATGGGTACATCGCATTCATTTATATAAAATGCATGCGTTAATAATCTTAATTTTAAAACGTAAAACGTGCTAGATAAAACCTAATAATAATTATTTCAATAGGTAAACCTACCTTAGTTACTAGTGTTTATCCTAATTTAGAGATTGAATTAGGATTTCTCAAGATGTCAGCCAAACTCTTAACCTAAATTAAAATGTGAAATGTTGATATCATTCTGGGAATGGATTAGTTAACCAAGAATTTTGTAACCATTCGGTACAAGTAGAGATAAATCTCTTTTCAGCCATCTAGTCAAGATTAGAAATTATTCTGCCGTCACAATCTGCAAAGCAGATGATAGCAGCCATGGAAGTAATTCCAAATTTAAGAACAAGGATTTTTAATGTTCAGAAAAAAAAAAAAAATGAAAAGTTAGAAAAGTTTTGAATTTTAGTACAGCCTTCATCCTCAAAGGGATGGTCAATCAGAAAGAACCATTCAAATCCTAGGGTATATATTAAGAATTTTTGTTTTTGAACGGAGAGATCATAAGGAGCAATTTTTTTCTTTTGCTAAGTTTGCTTATAACAGCAATTATCAAATGAAGATAGACATAACGCCCTATGAAGTCTTTATGAAACAAAATGTCAATCTCCGCTCCCTTGAAATAATGTGAGCGAGAGAAAAATATTAGGGCCGAAGTAATTAAAGAAATGATAGAGATTGTGCGTCAAGTTAGAAAAAAAAAACATAAGACCGTATGAAATTCTGAAAAGAATAAGTCAAGTAGCGGATAAGCTAGCTTTATTGCCAAGTTTTAGAAGTACGTATAACGTGTTCCATGTATCTCAGTTGCGAAGATACATGTTCGAACCAAAGCATGTTATCCATCTAGAAGAAGTGATCTTTAATCCAGATCTAAGTTAAGAAGAGAAGCTAGAAGTGATTTTGGATCGAAAGGTCCATCAACTTAGAAATAATTTGATCGTGTCAGAAAAGATCAAATGAAATCATACTGATTTAGAGAAGACACATGAGAGTTAGAAAGTAAGATGAAAGAAAAGTATTCCCAGTTATTCCAAGAAGTAAGTAAATTTCGGGACGAAATTTATTTTTAGGGGGAGAGAATGTAATACCCCGTTTTTCTTGCATAAATTGCCTTAGTTTTTCTTTAATTAAATTAAGGAAATTAAGAAGAAGAAAATTTCCTTTTTATTAATTTTTCTTCGGCAACCCTAATTTTTGCCGTAAAAAGGAATTAAATTATTTTTGTCTCGTCTCGGTTAACCTGAAACGAGGAAGAATTTATGTTTATCAATATGTACTTACATATTTGATTTTTAGTTGAGAAAACTATGAATTTACTTTTCTTAATTAAATTTATTAGTAATTAATTATCTAAGATGATAATTTTTATTTATTCGGAAATGACTCGTTTTTCCGTATTTTATTATGAAAACTTGTATTAGGGTTGGAGAGGCCCTAATTGATTTTTTTCTAAAGTGAGAAATTAGAGATTTAAGTTTTGATTAGCAAATTTTGTAATTAATTGATTAAATTGAGTATTCAATTAATTAATTAATCTTAATTATTACCTAAGCCATGACATATGATTTGTTGACTTTGGTGAATAAATAATTAAATGAGGGACACCTCACCTTATCCAACATGAAATAATGATTTTAAGATATAGTCAAGATTAGCATGCATTATTTAATTAGAATACATTGAACTTAGCCTTATCTATTAATTAGTGTGTTAGTATATATATAAGATGATCATCATCATTCTCTCACTCTCTCCCTCCCATTCTCGGCTGAAAATTCCAGCACACACATACACTCTCTAAACTCCATTCTTGTGTAATTTTCAAGCTTCAAATCAAGAGTAAATCATTTCCAAGTTATTAATCAAGGTAAGATATAAGTTTAATTCAAGTTTATAGCTTAAACATAAGCTTTGATCATCTTATTTTTAAATTCCAGATTTTTCGAAAATTAGGATTTAATTAGTAGATGATTATGATCTTGATTTTTGATGTTTAATTCATGCTTGGGATGTATGATAGATCATTGATTCCAGCTTAATTAAACCCTAACCCTAATTAATTGAATTTTCGAAAATGAAGGAAGAATTAGGGGTTTATAAATTTTGATGATGGATGATCAAATTAATTGATTATTTGAGCTTAGATAATTATTCTAAGCATGTTTGATGTTGGAAGTAATCAAAGAATCAAAGTCCTTCTATTATTTTCAAAATAGCCGAAAATATTAATTAAAATTAGGGGTTTTTGATCCTTTGATCCTATGATCAAATTGATGATTTCTATGAGCTCCTATGATGATTATAAACATGTTTGATGGTTTGATTTATTAAGATTTGAGAAATTTCAATTTAAATTAACATGATTGGAAGTGATTAAAATGAAATTTGGATTTTAAATTCTTAATTTATCAAAAGGACTGAAATATATATGTACAATAAAGCCATGTATTTGATTTTAAAGAAGAAAATAATGATAGAAGTGGAATCTACGTTAAAAATTAAGTGATGTAGAATTTTTCAGAATTTTAATACAAAGTTTTGAAATTGAGAGTTTCTAGAGTTTAATTCCTTGATTAACTCGATCGAATTACCTATGACCCGATCATTGGATTTACTCGGTGAACTCGATCATTGAATTACTCAATTGGACCCGATCAATTGGAATTACTCAATGGACCCGATCATTGGATATGCCAATGGACCCGATCAATTGGATATACTCGATTGAACTCGATCATTGGAATTACATTGACCCGATCATTGGATTTACTCGAATTGAACTCGATCATTGGATTTACCACTGAAATCGATCATTGGATTTACCCAATTTGGACCCGATCATTGGATTTACCGAGTGAACCCCGTCCATTGGATTAACTCGGTGAGTCCGGCCAAATCGGTTTTCCGGCCGGCTCGATTTCCGGCCGGCTCGGTTTCCAGCCAGCTCTGTTTTTCCAGCCAGCTCAGTTTTCCAGTGTCGCAGCCCGAACCTCGATATTAGATGTCAAGGCCGGTAGGTCCCACGACTTACACAATTTATGATTAACAAAGGAAATTGAGATAGCGACCCGGCTATCGTTCAAAAGAATAACCAAACTTAACATGTCGCAGCCCGAAACTATTACCCAAACTCATTGAATTACCTAAATTGAAATTACTCCATTGGATTTACCAGTGACCAATTGCCAATTTAAATTTGACTCCAATTTGGATTTACTGTTGGACAGTCAGTGGAATATTGACTCGATCAATTGGATTCTACCAAATTGGACCCACAATTGGAATTACCAATTGACCAACAATTGATTTACCCAGTTGGACCCGATCATTGGAATTACCCAGTGACCAGTGGATTTACCATTGGACCCGATCATTGGAATTACTCAAATTGACCTAAATTGGATTTACCCAGTTGGACCCGATCATTGGAATTACCCTGACCACCAATTGATTTACCATTGGACCGATCAATTGGATTTACTCGGATTGGTCAACAATTGGAATTACCACTTTAGAATAATGTGACATATATGACTCGAGACGATCAAGCCGAATCAATATGACATAACTCAAATCACTTGGAATCAAAAGACTCGATCAACCAAATAACCGACAATTGATCAAGAAGATGACGAATTTATTTGAGGATCAAGAAAACAAGATAAAGAAAAGCATTTCGTAAAACTTAGCAATAGAGTTCGACTTTAGAATTTAAACGTTATAACAACATTAAACTTCATTTTATTGCAGCGGAAAACATGAGAATATATGTATGAAGACATATATTCTAGGTCAATTTCTCAAAAAAAACGACTTTCTTTACATAATAACATTTAACAACAACAATGGTCCATCCAGTACTCATCATCTTCATCCCTGCTAACCTGCACGTTTTAGAAATAACATGCAGGGCTGAGTACTACGTACTCAGTGAACACATGCCAAAAACATTTGAAAACTTTGCCGAATACGGCTATATATGAAAACTTGCCGTAAAACATAATACGAGGATTTTCTGAAAACAACTCGTAAAATGCTAAAAATACTTTCTTTTCAAAACTCATTTGTCTGCAGACATTTATAACAGTATGAACCATATCTACAAATAAATAATGGTGATGAGAAAGAGGCCTCTTTCTCAATCACTTGTAATCGGCATATCAAGGAAAGGCTCACGATTATGAATAATCGGCCTATCAAAGAAATGCGCACGATTACTAATGTGTACACAGATTTCACCTTGCGTGAAACCGAATTCGTCTTTCTGAAGTAGATGGTAACATACTTAAATATTTTTAAAATCATTTGGCAAGTATCAAAACTTTGTAAAACATACGATATCATACTTTTCACATATTTTAGTTTAGAAAGCCCACCTGATAAACTTAAGCTTTACTTTAACTTTATCGCTTGTAATCCTTTTACTTCACGTCTCCGCTTCTACTTCCGCTTGCTCCTTTAATCGAAAGCGATTAACGAATTTAGAACGAGAGCTTTTATCGACTAACGACTTCGATATCTTTAACGAAATTCTAATCGAATTTCTACATCGCAACTTGATGAAATTCGAGAATTCCTATCTTAACTTTTCAAACGTTCTTAATCTATCTTAATCTATCTAAATTCCTCATTAAGCATCAATTTCCATAAAATTATAACACTTAATTTTTATTAAGAAGTTCATAAATGCAATTAATTTCTTAATTAAAATTTTATTAATATTTTATTTATTTATTTTAAATTCTCGGTTATTTCAAAATTAATATTTCTTTAATTATTTTCTCTTCTTTTTAATTTCTAATATACTTAACTAAACTCATTTATATCATTAAATCAATCATATAATTCATGTATTCATTATTTCCCATTTTCTTCTCATTTTCGAAAATTGCCAATTGATAGCTAGGGTCTTCCATGCTTAAATCTAATTACATATTTGATCTTATAATCATATTCTAAGCATAATTCATGAAGAACAAATCATCATTCAATGCATGAATTAATATTTAGCATTTTCTTCTAAATTTCGATTTTCATGCAACTTAGGGTTAGGGTTTTGATTTTTCTAATTTAATCACACAATTCATCATATAATCATGATATAAGCATCATACTATAAGATCAATATCATCTAAACACTCCTCCATTTCTCCCCAAAAATGTCGAATTATATATACATGATTAGAGTTATTCATGCACCATCTTAAGCTAATAATTGATCATCTAACATCTTAAAATCATCATATAAATAACATATGAAGGCATGAACCACATCTACCAATTTCTACAAATTCTCCCCAAA
Organism: Agastache rugosa; assembly: GCA_031470985.1. NCBI lineage: Eukaryota > Viridiplantae > Streptophyta > Magnoliopsida > Lamiales > Lamiaceae > Agastache > Agastache rugosa. The sequence continues at coordinate 26,495,022 of CM062608.1, forward strand.
ATTTCGACACATATATATATATAATCTTCCACCATGAACATGAATTAGGAGCTTGGAATAGATGAAATTAAATCTTACTTAGCTACTTGAGAAGATTGCTAGAAGTTGAAATCTTTGAGCTTGAAGATCAAGATGGTGTTCTTAAGTGTGTGTGAGTGTGTGTATTGAGAGAGAAGAGAGAGATCGAGAGGTTTGAGAGAGAGAAGGTCACGTTGTTTGAGTTGAGTGCGTGTGGTGAGATAGAGAGAGTGAGATAGCTATACATATATTAGTTATAACCCTAGGTTTAGATATATAGGGTAGCTTATTATTTTATTAAAACTTAATAGCTAAGTTTTGGTTAATTCATTTAATTAGTTATTAATTCAATTAATTAATAACTAATTAATCTTCTAATAATTCTCTAATTTCTCAACACAGTAATTAAGATTAAGGTTTCACGAACCTTAGATAAAAATCTCACAGAAAGAATCGGAGATTTGAAGCATTTTCAAATCGACCGAAACTAAATTTTTAAGCGATTAATTACGTAAAATTTTACGTAATTAAATTAAATTCTTCTTCTTGTCAATTAATGACTAAACATTTATCATCTATTGATAAATGTAAAAACTTCTTCGTTTCGGATTAACCGAGACAATAAAAATTAATTAAAACTCATTTTTCCGGTAGAATATATCTGCCGGATAAAATTTTCGGAAAGAAAATCTTTATTTTACTAAAATTCTTGTCTTTCTCAGAAGATTAATTATTTTAATTACTTAAGAAAGACGGGATACTACATCCAACAAATTTCGCTTTTCCGGGCGGCTCGGTTTTCCAAATAACTCGGTTTTCCGGCTAGCTTGATTTTCCGAACTGACTTGATTTATCCAAATTGATCTTTGATCGACTTGTTTTCAGTTGTTTCTTTCGTAAACTCAAAAGTTATAATGTTAAGCTTAAATGTTATCAAAGAACTTAAGCATTTTTGATGTGCTAAAATAAATAAAGAAAGAGCTTAATGGTTAATGAGATGCTTATATGAAGAAATGAAATATTTTTTTTATGATATGATTAATGTTGACAAATAAGTTATAAGTCAATAAATATTAATGAAAAGATGGAAGGGTTAGAAGTAAAGTATATGTTTGCTTATGTCTTTAGAAGTTCTTTTCGAATAGTGAATGATTAAGAGCTAATGATGATTTTAAGTATTAATGACACACTAATGATGAATTAAGTGTTAATGATACGTCATTAATGAGTTAATATGTCAAAGACATATTTTGATAATAATATAATATTAAGTTTAAATATTATCCAAAAAGTTTAAGCATTTATATTATGCTTAAATAATTAAATGAAAAGCTTAAGTGTTAATCAGATGCTTATATGACTAAATGAGATGTTTATTTGTTAAGGAAATGTTTATGTGATAATGATACGATAGTATGATAGATGGCAAGCTTAAGTAATTAATGAAGTTATTAGTATGATTTTAACTGTTAATTAAGTTAGTTAAGAGCGTTTAAGAAGTTAAGTTAGAAATTCTCGAGTTTCGACGTAGAATTCCGAAGCGAATTAAGTTAAGAATATCGAAGTTGTTTATTCGATAGAAATTATTCTCGTTTTGAAGTTCGTATTTCCATTTCGATTAAAGGAGCAAGTGGAAGTGGAAGCTGAAGCATAAAGCACAAATTTAGCGAGCGTTAAAGTTAAGACAAAAGCTTAAGTGTATCAGGTGGGCTTTCTAACCAATGAAATGACGAATGAAGTTATATGATTATATATGAGATGTTTTAAAAATGATTGACTTGCCAAATGTTTAAGTTCTTGTATGTTACCATCTACTATAGCAAGACGAATTCGGTCCTACGCAAGGTAGGATTTGTGTACACTATTTTGTAATCGGGAGTTTTCCGAAAGGAATGGACGATTACAAGTGTTTGAGAAGGAGGTCTCCTTCTCAACACTATCATTATGTGATTGTAGATCTGGTACATACATCCTAAAGTATATGTCTGGCCAGACAAACTTGATTTACAGAAAAGAAGAAGTTGAGCATGCACATGTTTATTTTTGAGAGACAAAAATTACTTGTGCTTATGCTTTATGGCAAGTTTAATCTCTAACTCTAAGAAGTATGTTTCAAAATATTTTGGCATGTGCCCACTGAGTACGAAGTACTCAGCCCCGCCTATTATTTCTAAAATGTGCGTGTGTTAGGATGAAGATGATCGTGTCTTTGGCGGACTTGTTGTTGTTGTTATTATTTTATTAATGTTAAGAGTCATTTTGATGAGCTTAGAACCTAGAATATATGTCTTCACACATATATTCTCTCGTTTTTCCGCTGCAAGATTATGATATTGAGATTAGTATAAGTTGATGAAGTGTTGAAGTCTGAAGTCTCAAACTATGTTTCTTATCTTATTTTGAAGTCTAGCCAATCTAATTATCTATATAATAGTTGTTCGTTATATTGGAAGTTCAGTCTTATTACAACTGATTTTATCGTGCTTTCTTGATCCTGAAAATCAGCTCATTTCCTTCATGGTTGTTGCCATTAATCTGGTTGATGAGATTATTGATTTCCGAGCTGATTTGAGATTGTATTTGATGATATGCATATTTTAAAAAGAGATCAGATGTTCGTTTCATTAATCTCGAGTTACGCATGTCATAATTATCCTAAGTTTGATGATTTATCGAGCATGAGTTGTCTTGTTTGCTCTTAAATGATAGCAGGGTCGCTATCTTAATCCTTTTGTTAATCATAAATTGTGTAAGTCGTGGGACCCACCGGCTTTGTCATCTAATTTCTAGGCCGGGCTGCGACAGTACCTCTTCTTCCCGATGAATGGCAAGAGTGGGCAGCGTCAATTGCGCCGCGGTTCATCACTCCTCGATATTGGGATGGAGAGTTATTTGGAGATTGTTGCGGGTTTATAGCGGAGATCAGCTCTAGGTTTATGTGTTTCTCTTATCCACCCCCTGGACCATATCAAACCTTGATTCCCGTTGATGAATTCGGATTGCAGGATCCCATGCCCCAACATGATCCGATTCCTTTTATGATTCCGCAAGAGAATCCCGAGCCCGTTGTTTCTCCCAATCATCAAAACAATGGTTTTGATGTTAACTCGTTCCTTGTTCAACCATTGGCAAATGGTTATGTTTCATCTCCCTCTCAATCAGAAAATTTAACCTTCGTTCCCGAGCCCTCTGTTTTGCCTAACGGCGTAGCTTCGGCCTCCTTTGCTGAAGAAGTCCCGACCAATCCTTCCTTGAATGTTTCACAAGCTTTGAATTCTTCAGAGTTTGATCCTTTCTTTGGATCTCAGTTCGTTCCTTCTGTTCCTCACGAGGGAAGTGGCTCAGGGCCACGTCACTATGATAGTGATGAAGAGAACGTTGATCCAGAAATTGGACCAACTGAAGGTTATTTCCATCTTCGTAGGATGCCTTTTAATCATCTTAGCTTCCGACCTAGTTTTAGGCCTTCGCCGGGAGTAGACGATCGAATAAGTGCTCCTCGTTTGACGTTGGATAGAGTAGAAAGAGTAGAGGAGAGCACAGAATCGGAAGAAGAAGATCCTAGCGAGGAGGATCCGATAGAGAATGAAGAAGAGGAAGATCCTTCCGAGGATGAGCAGTAAAACAGAAGAAGGGTTGTAGAGAGCAGTAATAAGAAAGAAGATAATGTAAATATATGTAATAGACTAGTAATCGAACAACTTTTAACGTTTATGTTATAAATAGTTCTCGTATATAGAAGCATAGTATGATAGTTTGTAGCAAATCGGAAGCGAAGTAGAATTCCGCTCCGAGAAAATATTTTGACGTGAAGTTAGAAATCACGGCTAAAATAGGGATTTTAGATGTAAATAATTCCCTATCTTTTGTAAAAGTCCTCGAAGAGGCAAGTTTTCCATTAAAAAGAAGAAGTAAGACCACGTTGGGTTGTTTTAAAATTTTCCAAGTTGTCAATAATTTTGTCGGTTGAATTTCGATTAAATCGTTTCAAGAAGAAAGAAAGAAAAAGAATTAAGATGAATTTTAATTGTAGACGAGAAGTGCTAAAATAAATTAAGAAGAAATGTAATTAACGGGGTAAAATGTAGTTAAGAAAAAAGAAGGGTGGAAAGTTCGTCGAATGCGCACAAAGAAGCGAACGAAAAATATTACAGGGATGAAAGTCAGAGATCTCTCAACATCAGCGGTCTCTCAAAAATAATACAGGGAATGAAGTAAGCGACCGCTGAGAAGGAGAGAACGCTGGGAAAAATTACAGGGAATGAAGTCAGCCATCGCGGCAAGTCAGCGGCCGCGGAAGAAGACGACGCAGCGGCAGCGGGGGGAGCTGAGCGACCGCTGACCCAAGAGGGTCAGCCATGGCTGAGCTCCAGCGACCGCTGACCCAAGAGGGTCAGCCATGGCTGAGCCCCAGCGGGCGCTGGCTTGGGCAGCCAGGGTTCTTCGTCCGTTACGTTCGTCGTTCGTTTCATTTTGTTCTTCGATCGTTTTGTCCGTAGTTCGTTTCGTTGTAGTTCATTCCGTTCTTCGTTAGTTAGTTCGTTATTAAACTATCATTAGTTTAAGTTCGTCGTTCGTTTTATTCGTTTCATTAGTTATTCGTTATCGTAAGCTTAGTTCGTAATTATTTAGTTAGGAAAAATGTTAAGATGAAGTAAATCATCTCAAAAGAAATTATGAAAGAGTTTATATATCAAGATGATATTATTCATCTCTTGTTTTATAAAGAATGAAGAGCTAATTAAATTTAGCAAATAAATATATATAATAATTACTACTGAAAATTTTTGTGATGAGAATGCATCGTTTGGTTCATTGATGATGAGCGTGAATCATTGGATTCATTAAAATTATGATGAAGTTTATATGCCAAGATGATGTTATTCCTTTCTTGAAATGTTAGGAATATATGAGTTAAATTTTATTTAGCAAAGATAAGTATGAAAAATATTTGTTTTTGAATTATTTTTGTGATTGTAGTAAGTATATGGTATGAATGAATTGATGATTCATTATTTATGATAATAATGAATTATTTAATTCTTTATGATGATAATAAGAAGTTGAATTATGGGTTTACAATGCATGATGATGTTTGTGAATCTTGATTCATTAAATAGTATGAGCCTGTTAGATGTAATTGAAAGTTTTGATAAGCATGAGTGGTAATGAGTATGAATCGTGTGATTCATTAAAAAGTACGATGAGTATACTATGCATTAATGAGGTAATAAGAAATTTTTTTTTTAGTTCTAAAACCTAGAAAAATTTATTTCCTTTAAAATAAATATAAAGAAAGAAGAAATTTTTTTTTTAGAATAAAATTTCGTTAGAAAGAAAGAATAATTCGAATGAAAATCCTGGTTAATTAGAAGATGCCGCCAAGAGGTAGACCAAGAGGCCGAGGTCGAGGAAGGGTTGAAGATGAACCCGAAAGAGAACCTACCCCACCTCCTCCTCAACCCGAAAGGAGAATAGAAGAATTATTTTTGCGGCAAAATCCCCCAACTCTCGATGGAAGAGGAAGTCCTTTAGAAGCCGAAGAGTGGATTCGCGCGCTTGAAAGAATTTTCCGTTTTCTTCGTTGTACAGATCAGGAACGTCTTACGTGCATGTCATACCAGCTTAAAGGATCTGCGGACTACTGGTGGGAAGCTCGTCAAAGAGCATACACTCCTGAACAACTAGAGAATCTGACGTGGGAACAATTTAAGGATGCTTTGTTCGAAAAATTCATTCCTCGAAGTTATCGAAAGCAGAAGGAGAATGAGTTTGCTAATGTCAAGCAAGGAAAGAAGTCGGTATCCGAGTATGATCGGGAATTTTGCGATCTAGCTCGTTTTGCTCAAGACAAGGTGGACACTGACGAGAAAATGGCGGAGCTCTTTCGAGCAGGACTTCGTCAAGAAATAAGAGTTGTACTAGCTAGCCAGAGTGCGTTGTCATATGCAGAAACTCTAAATAGAGCTCTGGATATGGAATTGGCTATGCAGCCAGATAAATCTTCTCTGACTTCAGCAATGCAAGTTCAAACTCCAGCGACAGTGGCAAATCCGCAGTCGTTTAACCAAAGTCAAAAACGGAAATGGAATTTTGGGAGTCAATCTAGTAAGAAGCCCTGGCAAGGACAGCCAGGCCAACAACGTCATCAACAGCAGCAATTTAATCAAGGACGATTCAAGCAGCCTTTCGTCAATCAAGGCAGTTCGTCTCAAGCTTATCAAGGAATGTCTCCATGTTCCAAGTGTGGCAAGATGCATCAAGGGATATGCAAGGCTGGAAGTAATAGCTGCTATACTTGTGGTCAAGTTGGTCATTATTCGTATCAGTGCCCAACTAAACTGCAAGGAGCAGGAGGAAGTAGACCAAATCAGAACCCGCCTCAGAGATTGAAGGCAATAGAAGTTGTTCCTCAGGAACGGCATCAGCAACAAAATCGCCAAGGGCAGCGATTCCAGCAAAAGCAAAAGCAACCTCAACAATTGAGAATGAAACCCCATCAGCAATATCAAAGGGTTTTTGCTCTTGATCAGAAGCCATTCGACAAAGATCAAGGAAATTTGACAGGTATGGGTCAATTAAATGACGTACCTGTTATAATTTTATTTGATACTGGTGCATCACATTCATTTATATCAGATGCATGCGTAGATAATATTGGTCTTAAAGTAGAACGTGCTAATCAAGACTTGAGAGTAACTACACCATTAGGTAAATCTACCTCAGTTACTCGCATCTGTCCTAATATAGAGTTCGAATTAGGATCTCTCAAGATGTTAGCTAAAACCCTGAACTTAATTAAAATGTGGGATGTAGATATTATTTTGGGAATGGATTGGTTGACCGAGAATTTTGCAAGCATTCAATGCAAGCAAAGGCAGATTTCATTTCATATGCCTAGTCAGGAACCAACTCTATTTTTCGGAATAGAAAGAAGTTGTAAGAAATCGCCGATTATTTCGGCAGTTCAAGCAAGAAGAGTGTTGAAAAAGAAAGATGTGAAAGCATATCTTATCTATCTCAACAAGAATAAAGATAAGGAGAGCAGCATTGAAGAAGTAGCTGTAGTAAAAGAATTCCAAGACGTATTTCCAGAAATTTTGCCAGGATTGCCACCCGACAGGCAAGTGGAGTTCACAATAGATCTTGAACCAGGATCAGCTCCTGTTTCCAAGGCACCGTACAGAATGGCTCCAAAGGAGTTGCAAGAATTGAAAATTCAACTGCAAGAGTTACTTGACCTAGGTTTCATTAGACCTAGTGTTTCTCCGTGGGGAGCACCAATTCTGTTTGTCAAAAAGAAGGATGGTAGTTTGAGGATGTGCATCGACTACCGAGAATTAAACAAATTGACCCTGAAGAATAGATATCCTTTGCCGAGAATAGATGATCTATTTGATCAGCTCAGAGGAGCAAGTATATTCTCGAAGATTGATTTAAAATCTGGTTATCACCAATTGAAGGTTAAGCAAGAAGATATTTCCAAGACAGCTTTCAGAACAAGATATGGCCACTACGAGTTTGTAGTAATGCCATTTGGTGTGACAAATGCTCCAGCAGTATTTATGGATCTCATGAATCGAGTATTCCATGAATTCTTGGACAAGTTTGTCGTAGTTTTCATTGATGATATTCTTGTGTATTCAAAGAATGAATTAGAACACGAGGAACATCTCCGAATTGTTTTGGAAAGGTTGAGAACCGAAAGATTGTATGCCAAATTTACTAAATGTGAATTTTGGCTAAGAGAAGTACATTTCCTTGGACATGTTGTATCTTCTGAAGGAATCAAAGTTGATCCTTCAAAAGTACTAGCAGTTCAAGAATGGAAAGTTCCAACCACACCACATAAAATTAGGAGTTTCTTAGGTCTAGCAGGCTATTATCGAAGATTTATCGAAGGATTCTCCAAGATAGTTAAGCCAATGACCCATCTCCTAAAGAAAGAATCAAAATTGAAGAATGTGAAGAAAGTTTTCAAGAACTTAAAAAGAGATTGACCACTGCCCCAGTGCTATCAGTTCCAGATTCGGATAAAGATTATGCTGTTTACACAGATGCATCCAAGAATGGACTAGGTTGTGTCCTGATGCAAGAGGGAAGAGTTATTGCATATGCTTCTAGACAGCTTAGACCTCACGAGGTAAACTATCCAACTCATGATTTGGAACTAGCAGCAGTAGTACATGCTCTAAAGATCTGGAGACACCATCTTAATGGAGCAAAATGTGAAATCTTCACAGATCACAAGAGTCTCAAATATTTCTTTGAGCAGAAAGAATTAAATATGAGACAAAGAAGATGGCTCGAATTAGTTAAAGACTACGATTGTAAAATTTCCTATCATCCAGGGAAAGCAAATGTAGTCGTTGACGCGTTGAGCAGAAAAGGGAAATCGAAATTAGGATTTCTTCTAACTCAAGAGAAAGAACTCATTAAGAGTTTCGGAGAACTGAGGTTAGAAGTAATTCTACCTCCGCAATCTGTTGAGCAAATGGTTGCAGCTATGGAAATAATTCCAGACCTAAGATCAAGAATTTCCAATGCTCAAAGAAAAGATGAGAAATTGGAAAAGTTACGAATGAAAATTCGTCAAGAGAAAGATGAAAATTTTAAGGAGGCAGGAGATAATGGTTTCCTTTTCAGATGAAGAATTTGTGTGCCTAACGATGAAGAATTAAGGAATGAGATCATGAGCGAAGCTCATGAAACTCCTTATTCAGCTTACCCTGGAGGCACCAAAATGTATCAAGATTTGAAACAAACATTTTGGTGGGAAGGAATAAAAAGAGATATAGCTTCTTTTGTGAGAAGATGTTTAGCCTGTCAGCAAGTAAAGGCATTGCATCAGAGACCATATGGGAAGCTACAACCTTTAGATATTCCAGAGTGGAAATGGGATCAAATTACCATGGATTTTGTAACTGGGTTACCAAGATCCAAACGAGGGAATACAGCAATATGGGTAATAGTGGATAGATTGACAAAATCTTCACACTTTATACCAATTCCCATAACTTATGGTGCAGATAAGTTAGCTCAGCTGTATGTGCGAGAAATTGTGCGATTGCACGGAGTACCTAAGTCGATCACTTCGGATCGAGACTCAAAATTTACTTCTCATTTTTGGAAAAGTATGCAAGAAGAATTAGGTACCAAATTAAATTTCAGTACGGCTTTTCATCCTCAGACGGATGGTTAATTAGAAAGAACCATTCAGATCTTGGAGGATATGTTGAGAACTGTTGTTTTAGATCGAGGAAGTCAATGGGAGCAAATTTTACCTCTTGTTGAATTTGCTTACAACAACAGTTATCAAATGACGATTGACATGGCGCCCTACGAAGCTCTTTATGGAAGGAAGTGTAGATCTCCACTCCATTGGGATGATATGGGCGAAAGAAAAATGTTAGGGCCCGATGCAGTCGAAGAGATGATAATGATTGTGCGTCAAATCAAGCAAAGAATTAAAGAAGCACAAGATCGTCAGAAGTCTTATGCTGACGTCAGAAGATCAGAATTATAATTCAATGAGGGTGATAAAGTTTTCTTGAAAGTTTTGCCTTCAAGAGGAATTCATCGATTTGGTGTTAAAGGAAAGCTTAAGCCTCGCTATATAGGACCATATGAAATTCTGGAAAGAATAGGTCAAGTAGCGTATAAGTTAGCCTTACCGCCAAATTTTGGAAGTTCGCATAACGTGTTCCATGTATCTCAGTTACGGAGATATATGTTTGATCCTAAGCACGTTATTCGCCGAGAAGAAGTAGTCCTTGAATCAGATCTTAGTTATGAAGAAAAACCTGAAGCGATTTTGGATCGAAAGGTCCAGCAGCTTAGAAATAAGTCGATCGCATCGGTAAAGATCAAGTGGAGATATCATGAACTAGAAGAGGCAACGTGGGAATTAGAGAGCAAGATGAGAGAAAAGTATCCCGAACTCTTTCATGAGGTAAGCAAATTTCGGGACGAAATTTATTTTAGGGAGAGAGAATGTAGTATCCTGTCTTTCTTGCGTTCTAAAATTAATTAATTTGGTAAGAAAGATAAGATTTCAGTGAAAGAAAAAGAATTTCATTTCAGAAAATTTTATCCGGCAGATATATTTTGCCGTAAAAATGAGTTTTAATTAAGAATGATCGTCTCGGTTAATCCGAAACGAAGAAGTTTCTATATTTATCAATAGATGATAAATGTTTAGTCATTAATTGACTAAAAGAAGAATTTAATTTAATTACGTAAATTTTTACGTAAATTATCTTTTAAAATTTTAGTTTCGGTCGATTTGAAAATATTTCGAATCTCCGATTCTTTCTGTGAGATTTTTATCTAGGGATCGCCAAACCCTAAATTAAATTCCTATGTTGAGAAAATTTAAGTTTGATTAAGGAATAATTAGTAATTAATTAATTGAATTAATTAAAGATTTAATTAATTATTCTAATTACTATTCATCATAAATATCTAAGATATTTATGATGAATAGTAACCTAAACTTATCTATATATATACATCCTCATCATCTTCATCTTCACCCCTCTCATCTCTCTCTTGATCGACACACACACACACTTAAACACACACTCCATTGTTGTGTTCTTCCAAGCTTCAAGTTCAAGATCCAAGTTAGCAAATCATCTCCAATCAATTAAGTAAGATTAGATCTCTACTCTTCCAAGTTCTTGATTCATTTTCATGGTTGAATCATTCTATCTCTTCATATATATATATATATATATATATATATGATCGAAATTTTTGAGAAAAATGGAGAAATGATTGGATGATTTTGATCTCATAGTATGATGTTTAATTCATGTGTATATGATCATTTATGAGTTTAAATTAAGCATGAGAAAACCCTAACCCTAGATTGTAATTTTCGAAATTATGAAGAAATTAGGGGTTTTTAATTCATGTGATGTATGCTTAAATTGATGTTATAATTGAGCTTAAATAATTATTCTAAGTATGTTTCATGTTGGAAGTAAGCATGGATTCCCAACCTATCTCATTTTATTAATTAAAGTCGAAAATGAAGGAATAAAATTTGGGTTTGTGATGTTGAGGTTAGATGATGTATTTGATGGTTAAATTAATGTTATATGATGTTAATGGTAATTGTTGAATCAAAAGTTAGTGAATTAAAAGCATAATTAACACTAGAAAGTGAAATTTGGGTTCTTAAATTAGGGTTTATAGTTTAATGGTTAATTGAATGAAATTGATTGAATAATTAAGCTTAAGATATTTAATTAAGTATATTAGAAATGAAAAAGAAGAGAAAAGAATTCTAGAAATCCAAAAATATAAATAACCGAAAATTAATTAAATAAAATAAATAATTATTTGATTTTTAATTAATAAACTAATTGCATTTATGAACTTCTTAATAAAAATTAAGTGTTATATGATTTTCTGGAAATTTAATTCAAAGTAATAAAGATTTTCTATTTTTGGATGATTTTCCCGATTTGGGAGTTTATATGTTTAATCGAGTCAATGTGTGTAATAAAAATGTAATTATGTTTGTTATGATGAAATAAGCATATAGATTTAATTTTAGAATTTTCTGAATCCGTTAAACGGATTAAAATCGACTTAGTCGATTTCTGTGAATAGTAAGTGATATATGTTGATAATTAAGTGATAAGTGTGAATTGTTTGAATGTTTGATGATTAACGATGAGTTAACATAGAGTAGGAGCGTTTAAGAGATTAAGTTAGGAATTCTCGAATTTCGTCGTAGAATTCGAAGCGAATTAGAAAGTAAGATTATCGAAATCGTTATTCGATAAAAGTTATCGTTCTAAAATCGCTATTCCATTTCGATTTAAAGGAGCAAGCGGAAGTGGAAGCGGAAACGTGAAGCATACGTTTATCGAACGATAAAGTTTAAAGATAAAGCTTAAGTTTCCAGGTGGGCTTTCTTAACTGAAAAACGTGAAAAGCATGATATTATATAATTTTTCAAAGCTTTGATACTTGCCAAATGATTTTTAAAATGTTTAAGTATGTTACCAACTACTTTAGAAAGACGAATTCGGTTTCACGCAAGGTGAAATCTGCGTATACATTGGTAATCGTGCGCATTTCTTTGATAGACCGGTTATACGTAACCGTGAGTCTTTCGTTGATATGCCGATTACAAGTGATTCAGAAAGAGGCCTCTTTCTCATCACCATGATTTATTTGTAAATATGGTTCATACTGTTATAAATGTCTGCAGACAAATAATTTTGAGAAAAGAAAGTATTTTTAGCATTTTACGAGTTGTTTTACAGAAAATCCTCGTATTATGTTTTCCAGCAAGTTTTCAAAATATAGCTGTATTCAGCAAAGTTTTCAAATGTTTTCGGCATGTGTTCACTGAGTACTAGTACTCAGCCCTGCATGTTATTTCTAAAACGTGCAGGTTAGCAGGGATGAGAATGACAAGAGCTGGGCTGGTTGTCGTTGTTGTTGTTTATATATTTGATGAGAGTCGGCCAAGAATATATATCTTCATATATATATTCTCTCGTTTTCCGCTGCAATGTTAAGGATGTTGGTTTTGAAGTTGATGTGATATAATGATGATAATAATGTTGGATTCTAGAGTCGAACTCTTTTGTCGAGTACTTTTGAAACTCAATTCCATATTTATAAGTTTGTTCCTTATTTTGAAAAGTTTGTCGGTCTTAGAATTATTTTTCTTTATCTTGCTTTCTTGATTCTAAAAATCGTTTTTCTTAGTCTTCTCATTTGTTGTCAGTAATTTGGTTGATCAGGTCTATTGATTCTGAATTGTTTTGGGTTTTAATTGTTGATATACATGTTGTTGTCAAATTCAGTTGATCGTCCTATTGAACTCAAGTTATGCATATCCTATAGGTCCTGAGTTTGATGAAAGTGTTGAGTATGAAATGTCCTTTGTCGTTCAATGATAGCCAGGTCGCTATTTAATCCTTTTGTTAATCATAAATTGTGTAAGTCGTGGGACCTACCGACCTTGACATCTGATATCGGGGTTCGGGCTGCGACATTATAAATACCGAATAGTGATCAATTATTCAATATCAAGAAAATCAATTCAATCAACGAGGAATTAATCAAAGAACAAGCACGGATCGAAACCGATTCGGATCACTAAACCCTAAACAAAGAATTAGCTAAGCATAGAATAATTCATCAAATAATAAATCACAAGAATTCACCGATTAAATCGCAAGAAATAAACGGTGAAGAAATTCTTACAATAAAACGGGTGCAATTCTTAGATACCGATCCACCATATTCTTGCTAGCCGAAAAGAAAAAGAAAATGAAAAAGAAAAGAAAAGAGAAAGAAATGTTGCTGTTGTCGTTCAAAAAATCAAGAATGAAGGGTGTGTGTGCAAGAAGCCCTAGCTGAAAATATATGTAAATCGCGTGAAACGGCCGTTACAAAATTCCGGCCAGCGCTCGCTGGGCATGTTACTGCGAAGAGCATTCCAGCGGTCGCTAGGAAGTGTGGGCATACCGCCCAGCCAGCGGTCGCTGGAAAGTGTGGGCATACTGCCCAGCTAGCGCGCTCAATGTTCCAGCAGTGGCTGGCCTTCTCAGCTCCCGCACGCTCCCGTTCCGACGCCCGTTGGTCCTCTTCTATGCTAACTCCCTTCTCTTGCATCACTTTTCAACTAAAAACTCGAGATATTGAGCTCACCACATGCAACACCGAAAAGAAACAAAATAAATCAAAATACGAGAAATATAAACGGGAAACACAATTGTACGCACAAAAACACGACAAACAAAACATATAAAATCGATACAAATAACGACTAAACAAATCCTCCACACTTAAACCTTTGCTTGTCCTCAAGCAAACACCAAACCAACAAAACAGAAGGAAAATTCATACAAGCCTATTATTGCAATTCTGACTAACTGACAAATTTTTCAACAATGTACAAAAGATAAACATCAGGACAAAGAGAAAAAATTGAATTGAACTGCAATATGTTTCCCGTCTATACAAATTATCAATCGGATCAGATGTGACTCCCCATTAGAAGTGATTTAACTAATGTGACCGCTTTTACCAACAAGTTTCATTCATTTTTCTTAGAACTGTGACAATTGAAATGGAATTCTGAACAATATTCGTTAGGTGTAATTTTGGAGAAATCCAAACTCCCTAACATGGTTTCCCATGCTCATTTATCACTTTGTAACAAAGAGGACCAGAATTCATATTCCAATGAATTTTAACACACAAGTTCAGTTTTGAGAAATTTTTTTTTTGAGAGTTTTTTCTCTCTCATTTTTTTTTAGAAATGAGTATCTAAGCAGTCACAATGTTAAAACTCCATCAAATTTCAGTCAGACAAATCACCTCAATTTAATTCGCAAAAACACGTCTCATATCACAATTCAACCAACAAAACCAATTCCTAAAGCATATCAATCCGACATTAGAAAAAAATTCAATCCAGTAAAGTCAATATCACATAATTCACTTGCATAAAATTAACCTCAATTAAGTCAAATTTGGCTCAACAAGATAGACTCACAAATAAGCCAAAACAAGCAAAAATTCAAAATCCACAATAATCATGCATCCCACACAAGCAATATAAACATTTCCCCTCCACACTTAAAACAAGGCAATGTCCTCATTGCACAGAAAAATAAGAAAGGGAAAGAACTTGACTGCCCTGATTTATCGGCTTGTGTGGTACTTGTGGTTCTTTTCATTTTGCTTGATCCGCCTCAATTCGAGGTTTGTTGGCCACCTAAAACAAAACAGAGAAGAACAAAACAAAATACCTTAAACAAAACATAAAAGAACAAAATTAACAAAAATAAAACAATTAAAGTCGTGGGTTGCCTCCCACGCATCGCTAGTTTTTAAGTCGCCAGCCCGACTAAGCCAGTGTTATCCAAATTCCTTTTCAAGCTTGAGCCATTCCATCATTTAGATTAGCTCATCTTCATCATCCACGTCTACCGGTCCTGAAATAATTAATAGGACAAAGATTGTCCCATTTTCCTGTGTGGAATCTCCCTCCACACTTAAATCGGCAGCGTGGGCCGATTTTACCTCTCCTTCACATATATAATCCTGCCATGAAACACGAAAGAAGGTATCCGAAGCAATAATATAATGGAAATATTCATTAACTGGAGTTAAAGATTTAGAAACTTCACAAATCATGGCGTCACAAAGTGTGTTTATTGTAGCCATGGACGGCTCCTCCAACCACTCTGTGATTTCTTCTTCGTCTCCCTCCAGGTTATCCACTCCACTACTCATTGCATCATGCTCATATTCAAGACCATCCTCCTCTATAATGAGCTCTTCCGCCCTATTATGTTGCACTAATTTGCCCACAATGTCAACCAACTCTCCAACACGAGTCTCAATGCGTGTAATAGACGCATCGACATATTCAAATCTTTGTGTGGACGACTGGATGAAAGATTGGAGAGTCTCTTCTAAAGACGGTTTCCGAGGTGGATGTTGTAGTGAGTTCGAATATTCGGCACTTTCATTCCAACCAAAATACGGGTTGGAAATCCGACCAAAATCTTGGCACATGTTAGCTCCGTGCCCATGTTCTCCACTATACGCTGCCGAACACTCTGTGTAATCATAGCTCGAATTTTCCTCTATCTCAGGATAGGTAAAATCCCACATATCATCCTCCAGTTTCGCTAATCAATGCGCAAACAAAAATACAAAAACCGATCAAGCGCACGTGGGGGAGAAATAAAAACAACACAAATAATAACAAAAATAAACACGGAAAAAAAAATAACACAAGAACAATTCGCCTAAAGCCTTCCCTGGCAACGGCGCCAAATTTTGTTTCTACTCAAAACACCTTCGAATTGACTCGCAAGAGAACGAGGTCAATGTAGGGCAACAAGCTGACCCAAGTCGTATTCTCAAGGAAGGCTCAACAGGGCTAATGCCGCTTGTATTATTCACACAGAAAATAAAATAAACCTAAACATTCTAAACCAAGGAATTCGAGACGATAAGAATTAAACTAATCAACAGAATAATAAAATAACAAATAAATAACAAGAAGAACACGAAGAAAGGAAGGTGTTAGGGGTTAGATTCTTCTCTTCGATTTCTCACCAAGCTTGTTACAAATCAATTCCATTAATCAATCACGCATAATCAACTTCAACATAAGGTTAACATCAATAGGTTTCGCGTCAATCCGTTAAACCCTAAAGACTAAATTATACGATCAAGACTAATAAATAGACATGCGTTTCCGGTCAATCTAATGTTGAAGGAACCAGAATCGAGTAGTAGAATCATCCATCGATCTCATCCACTACTTATAAATACCGAATAGTGATCAATTATTCAATATCAAGAAAATCGATTCAATCAACGAGGAATTAATCAAAGAACAAGCACGGTTCGAAACCGATTCGAATCACTAAACCCTAAACAAAGAATTAGCTAAGCATAGAATAATTCATCAAATAATAAATCACAAGAATTCACCGATTAAATCGCAAGAAATAAACGGTGAAGAAATTCTTACAATAAAACAGGTACAATTCTTAGATACCGATCCTCCATATTCTTGCTGGAAAACTCCTCACCTGAAAATTTGACTCCGGCTGGTTACACAGCTGGATCTTCTGTTGTCTTCAGCTTCCTTAACCTGTAAACTTAGAAAATCTAACGCTCAAACAGGCGAGCTGGAAAACACTACTTAGGTTGATGCAAGCATCTACTCTGTTGGAGTTAGTTGGCTTTTGGTATCAAATCAAAACATAGAATTTTCCCAACAAATTATTTAATAAAATTAAATGATTATGAATTTTGGCTTATTCGGAATTATGTAATTGAATTTTCTACTTTTTATATTTATTATTTATATACTAAATATTCTAATTTAACACAACACTATTTTGACTAAGATATTTAATTGTGAAAAAAATTTAGCACAATAAATGGTTGCCAAAATAATTTTATTATTTTCATTATTTAGGTTTGTAAATATTTAAAAAATATAATAGTGAAAAAAATATTAAAAATATATATTTCGAGATGTTTGGAAGTTATTAAAAATGAAGAATTATTAAAAATACCAAAATTGATTGAAATTTTTATAATGATTGTTCATCTTTAATTCTAATAGTGTTTTGAATTGGGTTTTAATAGAAATTGTATTTTCAAATATATAAAAAAATGGTTGTTTAGAGATGCTTAGAAGGTAAGTGTTATGCTATTTTTTTTTAAATATTTCTTAAATTATTAATATAATTAAATATTTTGTGTTTTATATTTGAATTATTTATAATTTATAAATATTATTTAGATGTTTATATTAATTATTTAATAGTGTATTTAAATTTATGTACAAAGAAGTATATCATAATACAAAATTTAACATGTCATATTTATTAATGTTATTTGGATTGAATGTTTCTTTTTTAAAAAAAATATTGATGTAATGTATGAATTTTATATTTTATTGTGTTATTCCATAATTAACATATTAGATGATTAATGCACTTTATTTGTGGCAGACAGTTTTTCGACAACTTTATATGGATATTTCAAGAGTTGCAAATTGAAAAGGTTTGAAGATATTGGTATGTGGTAATGAAGAACACTCTTAAAAAACTATTGTATAAAAAGAAAATTTTCATAATGTTTGAAATGTAATACCCCCTCCATCCACGAAATATATAGCACAACTTTAGTTGCACGAGTTTTTATAATGTTTGTAGATTATTTGTTAAGTGGAGAAAATAGACTCATTAATTTTGAATTGTTGTGAGGTAAAATATAAGAAAATGAGTGGAATTATGTCAAAAAATGGACATGATACACATTTCGTGGACGGAGGAAATATGTTGTATTTGTTATTGTTATACTTAAAAATGTCATTTATTAATTTCTATACTGAAAAATTAATGCATTATTATTTTCTTTTGTTGTCTGAAATTTTATACTCCCTACGTCAACGAAATATAGGTCACGTAGGGTGCGGCAAGAGTTTTAATAAATGTTAATTAGGTAGCGTTTGAGTAGAGAAAGAGATTCATTATATTGAATTGTTGTGATGTATAAAATAATGAATGTATGACATATTATCCCAAAAAGGAAAGTGACATAAATATCGTGAACACTCAAAAAATGAAATTGTGTTCTAAATATTTTGGACGGATGAAAGTAATAAATACATTGTACTCATTATATATTTAATTTGATAACTTATATATTACGTATTTTTAAAATATATTTTACTGTGCAACGCATTGGTGCAAGCTAGTTTTAAAAATATTGGAGTTGGTAAATTACTAATAATTATGGAATTGACTGCAATATAATAATTTTCGCGAAAGCAGCCGGTTGGGGCACATGGATCTACACATTACTATATTTATATGTACAGGCTTGAATCATTTCTCATCTATCTTCAAAATTATTCACTCCAGAAATCCAAGTCTCTAACCGAGCCACCCACAAACTATATACCCAGATGGCGGAAGCCGCAGTAACAATCTTTCTTGAAAATATATCACAGCTGGAGATGTATCATGCCGATCTCATATCTGGAGCGGAAAAAGATCTCCAGCTGCTGAAGAACGATCTTGCTTTATTGAAGGCTTTCCTTCGAGACGAGGCGAGGAAGCCGAAGGAGGAGCGAGGAATGGAAAGAGAAATAAAGGAGGTTGTTTATGAGGTGGAGGACACCATTGAAGCTTGCTTAACCAAGGCGTCTGTAACAAAGACGAAGAATTTATTGAGGTATTTGGGCAAAGGGCATATCAGCTTGGAGAGAGAAGTCAAGTCGCTCAGACAAGGTGTGGTTAAGGAGTTGCTTGAAAAGGTCACAGACTACAATTCCATCATGAAAGTTTCAGATGCGACTAGCACAGGCGTGCCGCAACTACGGACTAGACCGACAACGGTAATTAAACCTTACGTTCTTGTGTTTTGTTACAGAGAAAATTAAGTTGAATCTGGAACCTACTATTGCGAACTTGAGAGCCTAATTAGTTCGTGGAATTGGAGACTTTGTGACTAAAGAATATATATGAGCTCAATTTCAATTTTGAACATTCTAAATTGCTACATATAAATAATTTTTATTTTAGATTTCTCATTATAATTTTTACTGGTATTCTTGACTACAAATAAACAAAAAGATATACTTGTGTTTATAAATAAGTGGCCACATTTTTTTATTGGGTTGTTTCGGGATAAATGGCCACTTTCCTGGAAATATGTTTTTCTTATAAAAAGTTATGGGCTCCACCACTTTTTATCTTTTTACTCTTTAAATACTCTTTTCTTTAATACTCGTGCCGAAAAGAATGTGACTACTTATTGCTAGACAGAGAGAGTACAATCTATTATATTTTGTCGCTTCATTTCTTATAATATTAATAATAAAATTTTATGGAATTTTTCATAAAACAAATAACGTGAGCTTTAAATAATTGGATGAAAAAATTATAAGCTAGTTCTTAATGCTTTAAAAACAAAAATAAGTATGTAAGAAAATTTGGCACAAGGAGTGGTAATAGTAGGAAGGGTGTAGGTGTTAAGAATTATAAATATAAGACTTATTTGTACCAAAAAATGAATTAGGGGCTTAATTGAACTTTGGTGTAAACAGTAAGGTCTTTTTAACACTTTTTCCTTTTCAGTTTGTGAATTCCACAGGATTATTAAGATTGTGTTTTTTTTTTTTTTTTCTTGATTCCTGTATTACTTTGTTCTTGTGCGGAAAATGAGTGGTGTATCACTGTATCTAAACATCAAAATAAACATAATTAAAATAAAATTGAAGTAAATTGTACGAAACATCCATTAATTTTATGTTAACGGCATAAAATATTTATGTATTTTATAATACAGTTTTTGTGGAGGGAGGGAATATAATTTTACACATATTTATTTTTTCTAAATTACAATTTATGGGTGGTAAGACTAGCATATTATTATCTGACGTGTCATTAAGTATCTCAAAATCTGCATACATTGTTGAGAAAAGTACATACCCTCAAACATGAATATTATTTTTCTGAGTTACAATCTTAGACCTAGACAAATTATATCCTACATGTACATGTATTACACGCACTTCTCACATGAGAATATTTTAATAATATAAATTTATATTATTAAAATATTCTCATGTAAGAGGTGGGTGTACTACATGTACACTCTTAATAGATTTTTCCCTTTTAGACCTATACGACCAGAGATGGTAATGCTCCAGTGTACCGCATCGGTTGATGTAATTGATTCTATATTTTTTAATTAATTAATATTAAATTGATATTAACTGAATCTTAGTAAATTAACAATGCTCTAATTGAGAATAATTACCCCTAACTGCTTCTATTAACTTAATTGGCTCATAATTTCTCCTAATTATCCCTAATTACTGCTAATGGCACGGTACACAAAGTTTTTGTCCTACTATTAGGCAGGCCTTGTTTGCTATAGGGTTGAAATATTTGATTGAGACATCTTATACGTATAAAAAATCATCTACTTATATTTGGTATGATGTATTAAATTCTCTGCATTATTAATTATGGTAGGACGGTGAAATTATAGTAATTTAGTCTAATACTCCCTCCGTCCCAATAGCAAGGTCTCGCTTTCCTTTTTTGGCTGTCCCAATAGCAAGGTCTCAGTCCAAATAAAAAAATAATTAGTGTGTAATAAGGGGAAAATAGTTGTTAGTTAGGATATTACTTTTA
Source organism: Agastache rugosa (assembly GCA_031470985.1). Lineage (NCBI taxonomy): Eukaryota > Viridiplantae > Streptophyta > Magnoliopsida > Lamiales > Lamiaceae > Agastache > Agastache rugosa. Next base: position 26,515,763 of record CM062608.1, read on the forward strand.
ATTAAAATACTCGTGGAACAAACTTACTTTATACACTAAACCCCTTTCTTCTTAATAATCGTGCCTAAAAGAAGTGAGACCATACTATTGGCACAGAGGGAGTAATAAATTGATATATGGTATAATTAGTCGTAGTATTACATATACCACCTCCTATTGTATATATAACAACAAAATTCAGTATAATACATGGGTACAAGTGTTTGTACCAAACAAGATATTAGAGTGTCATAGATATATTATACACCCTAATTACACATAGCAAACGAATCCTTAGCGTAGAATACAATATTATTGCTGTCATTATTGCTTCTAATTAATCGCACCATATATAACACAGGAGAAGACTATCAAGAACGATAAAGTGGTGGGTTTGGAAGATGAGGAAGAGATCATAACCGGCTATCTCATGGAACAAAATGAGAAACTTGATGTCATCTCCATAATTGGCAGTGCTGGCCGGGGGAAGACAACATTGGCACGGAAGATTTATGAGAGTGAAAGAATAGCTAATGAATTCCCAATTCTTATCTGGACTCATGTCTCTCGAAATTCAAAATACAAGGATGTGTATCTCAGTATTCTGAAACGCTTCACAGGCGAAGACATGTCTATCCTAAACGAGGAAATGTTATGCGAGTCTATCTCGGCATGTTTGGAGGAAGACAGGTTCTTATTGGTGGTGGACAATCTACGTAGTTCTGAAGATTGGCAAGCCATTAAAAGAGTGTTGCCTAGTGGTATCAATGGTGTCAACGGAAAAGTCCTCATAACCAGTCGCGACGACTACGTTGGGGAGGATGCAAATATCAATACAAAGCCTCACACTCTCCGCCCCTTAGGAATAGAAGAAAGTTGGGAACTTCTCAAATTAGAGGTGTTTGGAAATTCGCAAGATTGCCGCCAAGAGTTGGTGGAAATCGGGAGAGACATAGCCGAGAAGTGTGGTGGACTGCCTCTACTAATACTGGCAGTAGCAGGACTTCTTGGTGACCAACTAGCAATAAATGGATGGAAGAAGGTGTCTGAAAATGTGAATGGCAAAACCGGCTTATCAAATGTGATGGAACTGACTTATAGCATGTTGCCTGATGACTTGAGAGATTGTTTTCTTTATATGGGAGTCTTCCCCGAAGATTGTGAGATCTCCGTTTCGACATTGACCCGTCTGTGGATTGCAGAAGGTTTCATACAGCCTAGAGAAGGAGAGAGCTCGGAGGAAATCGCCTCCAAGATTTTGGATCATCTTATCACTAGGAAACTAGTGAAGGCTGATAAAGTGAAATTCAACGGTGAGGTTAAAACATGTCGTCTTCATGATATGATACGCGAAATCTGCGTAATCAAATCCAAGGAGCAGAATTTATTTCAAGAGATAACAGGATCCGAGGCAACAGGAGCACTTGAACCTCCAGCATCTGAGGTACAAAACTCTCGTCTCTGTGTTCGCTCTGATCTCTCCAAGTACCTCTCTGAAAAAAACCCAAACGGTCCACTCGTCCGTTCATTATTGTGTTTTCACGAGCAACCTGTGGAGTTGGAGCCACGATACGTATCAGTAATACAGGACGGCTTTCCTAAGCTTAGGATTCTGGAGGCCAAGTCCATCAAATTGGACCAATTCCCTGCAAAGGCTCCGAAACTAATTCATCTTAGGTACCTCACCCTCTACATTGAAACTCTCATTATTCTTCCAGAACCAATCACCCACCTATGGAACCTACAATCTCTCGTAGTCGAGACAAAGTCTCGTTCCATTAAAATGAAAGCAAATATGTGGAGAATGATTCGGCTGAGGTATTTCAAGACAAAAGCATCCATAGTCCTGGAGAATAAATTGGAAGGCGAAGCAGGGCAGAATCTTCATACATTGAATAGCTTGGCGCCAGAATCTTGCACGGAGGCCGTCTCCAGAAGGGCTAAAAACCTCAAGACCTTGGGAATTTCTGGGAAATTAGCTCCTATCTTCGAAACTGATTTCCTAGAAAAGCTGCATCATCTTGAAAAGTTGAAGCTGGTCAGTAGTTTAACTTATGAGCCAACATCTGAAGATCTGCTGCAGTTTCGTCTTCCTGAAAGGAACTGTTTCCCGCCACATCTCAAGAGGCTGAGTTTAGTGAATACGTTCCTGGGGTGGCAGCATATGTCTACATTGGCAATGATCAAAAGCCTCGAGGCCCTTAAGTTGAAAAGCAATGCATTTGTTGGTGTCTCGTGGAATCTTGGTACTGATAGCTTTCCTAATCTCCAATTCTTGCTCATTTTCAATGCAGATTTAGTTCTTTGGGAGGCCTCAGCCGATGCTTTTCCTAAGCTCAGGTTTCTTGTGGTTAAGAACTGTGAAAACCTCAAAGAAATTCCAGAGTGCCTCGGAACACAACTCGAGAAACTGGAAATAGAGCGTCTCCGTAATTCTGCTGTCGAGTCTGCCAGGATGATTGAAGGAACAAAAAAGGCAAAACAACAAGGCAAATCTGGATTGCCATTCACTCTCAAGATAGGTCCTGTGTAAAGACCAAGTGATTGAGCACAAAAGCAACATCCTATTAGGTAAATTCTAAGTTCTCTTCATTTTGATTCAACACTTCTTTAGTCGTTTAAATGCGCTAAAGGTCTCTAATTTTCAATATCTTTAGGTAAAAATGTCTTGATCTGCGCAGGGGGAACAGTTCAAATAACACAGCAAGTTCGATTTCGAGTTCAAGTTCAAAGAATTGATGTGGCGCTTTCATTTAGTTGAAGAGAAACTTTGAAATGTATTTGACATTTATTTATATGTATAAACCTTTTGCTTCTAGATGTGGTGACTTTACAATCTATTTCACCAACCATTTATAATGATCTTTGATTTATATGTCGGGGCAAAAGTTATAGTAGCACTTCTACTATAGTAAAGATAAATAGTAGCACCAATTATAGAAAAGAATAATACTACATTTTTGAACAAAAATACCCCTCCTTCCAATTTCAATTTACCTATTTTTATTTTCATTTTTTTAAATTCAATTTATGATTTAAATAAAGTAATATAATTATAATTACTCCACAACATTAAATTACTTTTTACTTTTTACATTGAAGAATCTAAACCCTACCATCTCTCATTTATTTTCTCTCCCGACCGCAGTTCCAAAAAAACTAAACCGGTGCCGCCACCTCCAGCGAGATTTCCGTCAACCACCTAGCCGGCGCTTCAACCCTTTGACTTATGATAACCACTCAGCCGGCGCTTCCACCATCAAATCAAAAAGTCTCACCTCCATCCTTGCCATTAATTTCGAAGCCCGTCAAAGAACTTCCCTGAATTTCGGCAAACTACTTCCTCCCAATTTCGGTCAAAACAAATAGGCACCCCCGCCTCCCACAGCGACATCCGCACCACCTCTCCCCACCACGCCAACCATCCCGCACCAACATGCCCACTTCATACTAAAAAACAACATCACATAGCCGGTCGTTGCCTCCATACCACCAAAGCAGTTCCCTCTACACCGAAGTTCACTCACCAACCACCGCCGTCGGCTACGACGTCAAAAACTATTCCGGTGAGATTTTGACCCGATCTAAAGTATTCAGATGTGTTATTTCCGACGATAAATCGAGATTCAACTTTCTAGATCTAGGATTAAATAAAATTTCATTATTATAGTCTTGTAATATTTTAAAGTGTTAGTACGTACTAGGGCTGAGCAAAAAAAAGGAATAACCGAACCGACCCTGAAACATCACGAAACCGTCCCGAAAATGGTGTTAACCGAACCAGCGGTTCAGGTAATATTTCTAATTTTGAAAAACCAGAGATTCCGGTTCGGTTTTGGTTTTTAAATATATAAAGCTGACAGTTAACCGACCGAACCGGTACCTATTAAATAATTATAATATACTTAATTACATATTATATAAATACTTTATTTATTTATTAACCTCATAAATGTTTATTGTTTAACTCTCTGGCTTCTTTCTTAACTTACGGCTTCTATTTTAACCTACCGTTTATAATTAATTAGTCAAAAAACAATTGAAGATGGCTCTTGCTTATATATTCTATGGACGATGCATTAACATTTAGTTATTTTATATTTTTTATATTATATGCTTTGAATCGTTTTATTTTAAATTGAATTTACTCATGATGAATAATAGAAATAACTGTAACTTTCTTCTTCTATGTTGGTTCCACCATTTAATTTAGAATAACCGCTGTAACGATTCGGCTTCCGGACTGACGGATGATCCCACAAACCATCACAAGTCCTTTCTAGCGTGTTTTGTCTGCACTCGTACACTTCTTAGGAAAACTTCCCAGGAGATCACCCATCATATAATGTAACGACCCGGCTTCCGGACTGACGGCTGATCCCACAAACCATCACAAGTCCTTTCTAGCGAGTTTTGTCTTCACTCGCACACTTCTTAGGATTAACTTCCCAGGAGGTTACCCATCATAGAATTACTCCAGGCCAAGTACGCTTAACCTTGGAGTTCTTCCACAATGAGCTCCAAAAAAGAAGATGCATCTTTATAAGTAACCTTATCAATTCATTCAAGCTCTCATCGAATGTGTCGTCCCATTCCGACATATTTTCATAATCCCTCTTATTCGGGTGTGTTTCGATTCGTTCCTACCCCCTCCGCTTTGAAGTCTTATCAGAGCCGCTAATTGTCCATGCCTCTGCACCATCAATCACACCGTATTTATGCCCCGCGCATCACAGACCCACCAGCTTCCGCTTGGTTCGTCCCCGAACAACAGTACCCATTCCGACATATTCTCGAAATCCCTACAATGAGCTTCAGAAAAGAAGATGCATCTTGATGGTATAAGTAACCATATCAATTCATTTAAGCTCTACTTGAATATGTCGTCCCATTCCGACATTTTCAGAATCCCTCTCATTTGGGTGTGTTTTGGTTTGTTCATGTCCCCTCTGCTTTGAAGTCTTATCAAAGCCCCTACTTGTCCATGCCTCTGCACCGGCGATCACTCCGTACTTTTGTCCTGGGCGTCACAGACCCACCAGCTTCCGCATGGTTCGTCCCCAAATCACACCGTACTGAGAGAGATTCGGCTCTGATACCATCTGTAACGATCCAGCTTCCGAACTGACGGCTGGACCCCACAAACTATCACAAGTCCTTTCTAGCGTGCTTTGTCCTCACTCGCATACTTCGAAATCCCTCTCATTCGGGTGTGTTTCGGTTCGTTCTTGCCCCCTCCGCTTTGAAGTCTTATCAGAGCCGCTACTTGTACATGTCTCTGCACCGGCGATCACTCCGTACTCTGCTCCGGGCGTCACAGACCCACCAGCTTCTACTTGGTTCGTCCCCGAATCATACCGTACTGAGAGAGGTTCGGCTCTGATACCATCTGTAACGACCTGGCTTCCGGATTGATGGTTGACCCCACAAACCATCACAAGTCCTTTCTAGCGTGCTTTGTCCTCACTCGCACACTTCCTAGGAAAACTTCCCAGGAGGTCACCCATCATAGAATTACTACAGGCCAAGCACGCTTAACCTTGGAGTTCTTCCACAATGAGCCCCAGAAAAGAAAATGCATCTTAATGGAATAAGTAGCCATATCAATTCATTTAAGCTCTCCTCGAATATGTTGTCCCATTCCGACATATTTTCAGAATCCCTCTCATTCGGATGTATTTCAGTTCGTTCCTGATGAGTCCATATTTTAACATATTTTTGTGTGTGTTTAAGGTGTCTAGATCGTGTCTTTATCTAGTGTTTTGTGTATTTTCGTGTCTGGGAGGGCACTATTTGGGCAATAGGTGCGTTCTGGGCAGAACATGTGCATTGGGGCAATATAAGGATGTTTTCCGTTAAAAAGGCCAAGGTTGCAGATACGAGGCAATTAGTAGCTGGAGAAACCTGAGCTTGAAGAACATTGCTAGCATGAAAAGTGTCGCTGCTCAGCGGAGTCGTTTTGCCCAACACTTGAAGTTGCCTAAAAGAAGTCCGTTGACCATCCAGAGCTTGCACTTGGGCAAGGTAAGAATCCATCTTATCCAAAGAAGTAGATAAGGAAGGAAATAAACCGAGTCAATCCTTCCTTATCCATATAGATTTAGATTGCATCAAATCTCTTGAAGAAAAGGATGGACGAATCTGAGCAGCGCTAAAGAAGGAAAACGAATCTGGGCAGCGCTAAAGAAGGAAAGCAAATCTGGGCAGCGCTAAAAAAGGAAAGTCTTACAGCAGAAGGCAGCTCTTGGCCAAGCCCACGAATCTGGGCTGGGCCTGTCAGAAACCCTACACATGCCTCTATAAATACTTCTTTAAACCATGCTCAAAGAGGGGACGTTTTTATCTTAGTTTTTTTATTCATTCTTAGTTTGATGGACGTTTTTATCTTAGTTTTTACTCATTCTTAGTTTGGAGCTTCGACTCACTTTTAGTTTAGTATTTTTATATTTTCGTTCATGTTCTTTCTGGCGACGTTGGAGTCTGTCGTTGCCCAAGACGTCCAGATTATGTTTTATTGCAATTCAAGTATGTTTTCTTTTATCTCTTTTGCTTTTCTTAATTTAATTATGTCTAGCTAAGTTTGTTTAACCTGGTTTGGATAACGATGAATTGAATATGAACTAATGAACTCGAGAGGTCTAATCTAAGCTTAATAACTACATGCGAGTATTCCCGAAGTGTTAGGTCTGATTTAATATGATCTTTGCAATTGGTTAATTAACTGATCACTAATTAATTGAGTAGTTTAGATTACAAATTAATCAAGAGGTTAGGAGAATTTTCCATAATTATTCTTGGTTGAGATTGACTGACATGGGCGGAAGGTGTCTTGACCTGCTGGGCAAGACGTGATTATTCTTTTTTGGGTCTTTCTAGTTATTAATGCTCTCTGGGCAAGAGACTGAAGGATGACTCCGACAGAGGTATTGCCCAGAGTAGAGAGCCGGAGGTGCGTCGCCAAATAAGTAAGGATAGATAAGGGAAGGGTTTGTTGGGGGCGTGACGAGTAAAAAGGGACTCCGGCATTCAACCTATAACCAATGATATAAATATGTAGTAAATATATTTGCACCGATGACCGAGTAACGTTCATATTTAATTAGTCAAGTCCAGACCAGGTTACTTTTATCTATTGATCAATCTTCTGTTTAGTTTCAGTTATTTATTTTATTGCGTACTGTGACCAAAACCAAAACCTTTAGCAACATCGGTGGAAGAAGGCAAGAGAAAGATACTATCAACTCCATGTGGATCGACCCTGTTCTTACCGCTATCTATATAGCTGTGGGCATAGGCTACAAATTTATTTTGTCGAGTGCTAACGACGACCTCGTCAGTTCCTACCCCCTCGGTTTTCAAGTCTTATCGGAGCCGCTCTTATCCATGCCTCTGCACCGGCGATCACTGCGTGCTTATGCCCGGCGCGTCACAGACCCACCAGCTTCCGCTTGGTTCATCCCCGAACCACACCGTACTGAGAGAGGTTCGGCTCTAATACCATCTGTAACGACTCGGCTTCCGGACTGACGGCTGATCCCACAAACCATCACAAGTCCTTTCTAGCTTGCTTTGTCCTCACTCGCACACTTCCTAGGAAAACTTCTTCTGGCATGCTTTGTCCTCGCACACTTCCTAGGAAAACTTCTCAGGAGTTCACCCATCATAGAATTACTCCAGGCCAAGAACGCTTAGCCTTGGAGTTCTTCCACAAGTAGCCATATCAATTCATTTAAGCTCTCCTTGAATATGCCGTCCCATTCTGACATATTCTCGGAATTCCTCTCATTCGGGTGTGTTTTGGTTCGTTCCTGCCCCCTCCACTTTGAAGTCTTATCGGAGCCGCTCCTTGTCCATGCTCTGCACCGGCGATCACCCCGTACTTCTGTTCCGAGCGTCACAACCGCTATAACGGTTTTTGGTCTTTATTTTGTATTTTTGGACGGTTAACCGAACCGATTAAAAATCGTATGGTCCGATTTTGTGTTGGAAAATAATCGGTTAACTGACCCTTGCTCACCCCTAGTACGTAGTATTTTCAATTTATGGTTCCTTAAACTAGTTAATATTATCATATTTGACTAATACACGGTATGATATATTTTTAATATAATATACTAAATTAAATATATTCCACAAATAATAATATATAATTATATAGAAAATACCTACACATAAATTATAGTATTTGCCCACACATATAAATTACCACGTGTCAATACTTTGTCATCGTCCACATTATTTCCACCTCATCAATACACTACAACAAAATCGTATTTATCCACACATAAAATATATTTTTATTGACATATATATGTGTAGGTAAATGTTTGATGATGTATCCACACATAAGCTGCGCTTCCTCTGCAGCCATATCTTCTTGATCGTGATTTGAATGGACTTCTTCTTCACGATCACTTCCGTTCACCAATGATTCGTTGGAATCAACAGAATTATCTTCTTCAAAAACCTCCAGATTTGAGTTGGAAGTTGTTCTCTCTGGTAGCTCAAATCCCACAAAAACAGATGAACTGGACTCGGACCCTTCCTCCACGCTAGAGAAGACCTCACGAGGTCGGTTGATGTTGTCGAAGTAAGGTGCTAGCTTAATCTTCAAGCTTTGACGACCTTGCATACACAACACTAACAAACAAATCAAACGCACCGGAGGGAGAAAAATATCCAAACCAAAAGAAAGGAATAAAATAAACACGGAAAACAAATAGCACAATCAAACCCCTAAAGCCCTCCCCGGCAACGGCGCCAAAATTTGACTCAATCCAAAACACCTATGAATTGACTCGTAATCGCACGAGGTCACTCTAGTGTGATAAACTAACCCAAGTCGTATCTCAAGGAAGGCTAAGCAGGGTGATTAATCATGCTACGTACAAAAAACAATAAATCCTAAACACTCTAAACAATAGGTTGGGTCTGACACTCTCACTCTTCATTATCTAGACTAAAATTAAATAATAAATTACCAACACAATAAACATAGACAAGATCAAATAAACAAAATTATCAGAATATAAACCCTAACACTGAAAATTCTTGAACTAACAACCGTAGATAAATTAACAAGCGCAAATACTAAACATCAAAATGAACGACAATAATAAATCATATCAATAATGCAAAATCAAACTATGCATAAATAATGAAAATACCAAATCGAATCAAACAAAGAAAAAACGAATACTGGCAAGAATTAAATGGAACTACTAAACAGAATTGAAATGCATTTGATCCTTACAAAATCTGAAAGCAAAGATAGCAGCAAAAATGAAAATTCAAAATGATTCCCAGAAGAAGTAGTTGCCGTCTGTTGTCTGTGTCGAAAGTGATAACCTAAAAAAAAATACAATTCTCTAATTTAAATAGCTAATGAGCGCCCGCTCCACATAAGCGAGCGCAGAATAAAACTGCGCAAAATCTAACAACTAATATATTAAAAGTGAACGACCGCTCATAAATGAGCGACCGCTGACTCAAAACACGGAAAAATGAGCGATGAGGGAATGAGAGGCCGCTCAAAGAAATGAGAGACCCCTTAAGCGGCGGCTGACTTGTTCGCTATTTTCTCTTTGTTTCTTGCCCTTTTCTCACCACTTCTATTATTCTCCCCAATCTCCTGCAAAACTACTTTCACAATCATAAAAAACTCAGAAATAAGACCAACAAATGCATCAACTATATCACAAAGATTACTCAAATAGGAACAGATAAACACAAAACACGGGTAAAAACTTAATTTCTTGTACTAGAGAGAGATCACTAAAGAGAAGTGATCTCAAATACGAATGTGATCGTTGGTTTGTCATGCGATCTCCGCAATCTACAATGGTGAATGATCACCATTTTGTGATTGCAAAAGCAGTTGATGGTCTAATCCACGCTTAACATCTGTAATTTATTAATAATTGTGCAATGTATATATTTGAGATTATCTTCAGCTACGCACGATATGTCACATCCCCTTATTTATGTCTCTTTTTTTTTTTGAGATGGCTCGGATCAAAATTCACAAAGTTTACCCTTAGAGGTTATCCCCAAGTCTCCTTGCGTGGTTTCTCATGCTCATGGTTTACACTAGAGGAGCAGACACTACTAGAAATTCGGCCATACATAATAGTGCATACATAACGGGTATTTTTGGCACCGTTATTTATGTGCGCTTTTTTTGTTAAAGATAACAATTTTGAGGAAACCCGTTATCTTTACTGAAAAGAGCACGCTCATAGATAACGGTTAATACTGCTCCGTTATATATAGTTATACTATACATAACGCGTATAAGCAAAACGTTATGTAGAAGTGTTATCTTATTATTTAATATTATAATATAATTTTTTTTATTATATATCAAATCTCTCCCATCTCACTCTCTCACTGCTCGTATTTCATACTTCTCCCTCATAAATTACAACTCTCTCTCTCTCTCTCTCTCTCTCTCTCAGCACAACCTCCTCTTCTTTTCTTTCTTCTACGGCGGAAATTGTCTGCCGCCCGTCGTCGCCGCCCGCTCCTCGACTTTCCTCTCTGCTCACCTCTAACCTTTGTCTCTCGCCGAAAACTCCAAACCCTTAAAACATTTAGAAATCAGGTGAGTTGTCCAAATCCGCCGATTGGCAACGGCAACAGCCATAAAGCTATTTCTCTCTCCCTTATCCCTTCTATATCTCTCCTTTTTTTTCTTCGATATCACAGAACTCTCACTCTCCTCTCTTCCTTCTCTGATTTTATGGCCAAGCTATTGTTTCTCCACCGCCAGCATCGTTGCCTGCTAGTAGCGCTTCCCGATGCGGCTCCCTCTCTCTCAACTCAACTGTACTGCCACCTCTGCCATCAGCCTGTTGCACCCGACCCGGCCTAAGGTGAAACATATCTATTTTTGAAAATTCAAGGAGTTTATGAGATCTATTCTAAATAGATGCGTAGAAATTAAATTGAAATTGTTGTTTTTATATTGATGTTAAGTTTAGCCCTTTCTGCTTAAGTGATGGTATTGTTGTTTAATTAAGTAGAAATTAAGTTGAATTAAAGTTTTTATATTGTTGTTAAGAAACTTAATTTGTTTGTGTACACTATTGATGGGTTGGAAGAGGTAAAGAATGGGTAGAAATGTCGGATACGGGTAGGGTTTGGAGACAAGGCTCCTTTTATCAATGTAGCTTTAAATTGATACACATCATCTTTACATTAATCTATTAATCTTCAGTTCTCTCTCTCACTCTCTTTGAAACAAGTTTTCTGTGTCTCTTCTTGTATAAGCTTACAAGAACATGTAGTTTATAAAATTATTCTCATTTAAGTAATTAGTACCAATGAAAAAGTTTGGCACCTATAAGATAATATTTCATCTGCTCTTTTGATCCCAGTCTCTTTCTTTCAGTTTATATGGATCATGCTCAATGATCCTTGTTGATGGCTTGTTGGCTGTAATTGATATATCAGTTGTTGCTCTATTAACAAGTCTTCATTACCCTTTTTTGGTGGCTCTTTCTTTGATTTTTCGAATCAGACTTTGGTTTCTTCTGCTGCTACTCCTACATTATAATTTATGATTTTGATTTATTGGTCATGTTGCCTTAACATTTTTAGCAGCTGGTAAATAATATGAAATCTCCCATTTTATAGTTATTGTTATTTGGTTGTATCCCCCTGAATTCTGATTGCATATGATGGCATTATCTGCATTTTAAGATATGCACTTGTTCCCTAAAAAAAAAAAAGAGATATGCACTTGCAGATTAATTCAGGGACTTACGAGCTCTCCTACTTGTTAAGTATGCTAAGCACTTGACAAAATGTGAAATAGTTGAACTTACCAGAGATACCGAAGAGTAAGTTGATAGATCCTATAATCCTCGATGCTACTATGGGTGATGCTATTTGTGTAAATTTGTTTCCATTAGAAATAAGGAACATGTTCTGTGGTTCTTTTGTGGTAATGTCATTAATTGATTGTTATATGTAGAATGTCTGCTGGTAATGTGCACAATATGTGAGAGATTAGGGATTCAGAGCACCCCTACTCTCTTGAGCAGCTCAACGTGATCTCTAAGGAGTCTATAATCGTTGATGAGGAGCCTATATGTAGGCTGATTATTTTGTTCACTTGGCCAATAGAAACAGGTTATTATTTTGAACATATAATCTCTATTAAACTGATGGGAATTGGAGCTATTGAGTATTTGTTTAATCGTGTAATTTTGAGAGTAAGAAATTAATGAATGATTAGTCTTACTTTATAGAATAATATTCAGTATTTTGGTCTTCTGAAATATGATGACATTGCTCTTAAAAATTGCATATGTCGATGAGTAGTTATCAGTCCGAACGCTGCTTATTTCTCTCTATTGTAAAGAAAATTTTTAGTAATTCATGATTGTTGATCTTTATATGTTGGAAATTTGGTTGATTGTGGATGACAAAATTCATGGTTGCTGGTCTATTTTAGGTGCATTGTAATTAATTAGTATGGGAATGAGATTATACACTTGGGTTTTGATGTTTACTGCTGCTTTGTTTTGCCAATTTGTTAATTCAACATGTAATTTTCTTCAAATTGATCAAATTTCTGGAACAGATTACCTTCTAGATCAGCATACACTGGAAATGGAGCATTGTACAGAGCTGATTTGTCTTCGGGTATGTCCTCAAAATCGTCCATCTCCTCGTCACTAACATTAGCGCACGGAGCGTTCTTGGTACGAGGCATAGTTGAGCAGAGGGGAAGATAATTGAACTGGAACCATGGCTGAAAGAAAACAGCTGCTGAAATTGAGCGCCGAATGAAAAGGAGCGCCGGGTAAAAACGAGCGGTCGCTAAAATTAAGCGACGGCTGGACTGACGGTGGTCGACGGCGGCAGACGGAAAAATAGGCGGCGGCTGGAATAAGGGGTCGACTGAAATTGAGCGCCTGTTGGAATAGAGGGTCGGCTGAAATTGAGCACCGGTTGGAATAGAGCGGCGGCTGAAATTGAACTGAGACGACGGTAACGGAACGCGGTGGTTGAACGCCGGTGGCTAGACAAGGCTGTGGCGGGAAATAGCAAGTGGGCGGCTGGACTTGAACGTGCAGGAAGAGACGGCTGAAACTTGGATGAGAGAGCGGTGAAACACAATTTGAACGAGTGAGAGTGTAATACAACGACTAGGAACTAGGGCACAGAAGGGTGCCCTTTTATATTAAACATACATCACCGAGCGCTCAATTTCAGTGGTCCCCGAGTCTCGCTCCAGAATTATTGTCCAGCGCTCGCTGGTTTTCGGCACTCGCATTATCTAAGCGTCGGCTGAATTCCAGCGCTCGTTGGGCGCAATTCTGCGAACATATCTCCTAGCGGCCGCTCGTACTCAGCGCTGGCTGCTTCTCAGCGCTCGCTCAGTTCGAGCGCGATTATGCGAACATATCTCCCAGCGGCCGCTCGTACTCACAGCTGGCTGCTTCTCAGCGTTCGCTCAGTTCGAGTGCTCGTTGGGCGCGATTCTACGAACATACCTCCCAACGGCTGCTCAGTCCCAGCGATCGCTCTTATTTTTTTTTTTTTTCAGATAATGCCAACGATTCCCATCACTGCAAAACAAACAAACAAATTAAAAATTGGAGGGACGGAACAAAAAGGAACCAACAAAAATAGAAACAAACAAATCAGGGGTTGCCTCCCATGCAGCGATCGTTTAACTTCGCAAGTTCGACCAGGAGGAGTCTATGATAAATGACAGAGTCGAGCATAATTGACTCAACGCCTTGTTTTCTTGTTTGACCCTCAAAATACTGCTTAACTCGATGTCCATTGAATTGAAAAGATTCTTTCGTCCACGGATTAAAAAGCTTGACTACCCCATAAGGGAAGACTTCTTCAACAACAAATGGACCACTCCATCGAGATCTTAACTTCCCTGGGAACAACCGGAGACGGGAATTGAAGAGAAGCAGTTTCATGCCCGGTGTGAATTCTTTCCTAAGAATATGGTTGTCATGAAGCTTTTTCACAAGTAATCTCCCTAATTTCTTCCTTGCATCCGACAAGTAATCTCCCTAATTTCCCCCTGGACTTCGACAATTACTTTCATAGTGCTCAAAAATTCATAACAGAAAGGTTTATACCCATCTAACTCCATTTTAGCATAAGTGGACAATCCGATATTTTTCAATAACTGAAACACCCTTTTATCACTACCCAAACTCTCCAGTAACTACCAATCTAATAACCGAGGATGTGTAACTTCAAATTGATCAAATTTCTGGAACAGATTACCTTCTAGATCAGCATACACTGGAAATGGAGCATTGTACAGAGCTGATTTGTCTTCGGGTATGTCCTCAAAATCGTCCATCTCCTCGTCACTGACATTAGCGGACGGAGCATTCTTAGTACGAGGCATAGTTGAGCAGAGGGGAAGATAACTGAACTGGAACCATGGCTGAAAGAAAACAGCTCCTGAAATTGAGCGCCGATTGAAAAGGAGCGCCGGGTGAAAACGAGCGGTCGCTAAAATTAAGTGACGGCTGGACTGACGGTGGTCGACGGCGGCAGACGGAAAAAACAGGCGGCGGCTGGAATAAGGGGTCGGCTGAAATTGTGCGCCGGTTAGAATAGAGGGTCGGCTGAAATTGAGCACCGGTTGGAATATAGGGTCGGCTGAAATTGAGCGCCGATTGGAATAGAGCGGCGGCTGAAATTGAACTGAGACGGCGGTAACGGAACACGGTGGTTGAACGCCGGTGGCTAGACAAGGCTGTGGCTGGAAATAGAAAGTGGGCGGCTGGACTTGAATGAGAAGGAAGAGACGGCTGAAACTTGGATGAGAGAGCGGTGAAACGCAATTTGAACGAGTGAGAGTGTAATACAGCGACTAGGAACTAGGGCACAGAAGGGTGCCCTTTTATATTAAACACACATCACCGAGCGCTCAATTTCAGCGGTTCCCGAGTCTCGCTCCAGAATTATTTTTGGCGCTCGCGTTATCTAAGTGTCGGTTGAATCCCAGCGCTCGTTGGCCACGATTCTGCGAACATACCTCCCAGTGGCCGCTCGTACTCAGCATTGGTTGCTTCTCAGCGCTGCTCAGTTCGAGCGCTCGTTGGGCGTGATTCTGCGAACATACCTCCCAACGGTCGCTCAGTCCCAGCGATCGCTCTTTTTTTTTTTTTCAGATAATGCCAACGATTCCCATCACTACAAAACAAACAAACAAATTAAAAATTGGAGGGACGGAACAAAAATGAACCAACAAAAATAGAAACAAACAAATCAGGGGTTGCCTCCCATGCAGCGATCGTTTAACATCACAAGCTCGACCAGGAGGAGTCTATGATAAATGACAGAGTCGAGCATAATTGACTCAACGCCTTGTTTTCTTGTTTGACCCTCAAAATACTGCTTAACTCGATGTCCATTGAATTGAAAAGATTCTTTCGTCCACGGATTAAAAAGCTTGACTACCCCATAAGGGAAGACTTCTTCAACAACAAATGGACCACTCCATCGAGATCTTAACTTCCCTGGGAACAACCAGAGACGGGAATTGAAGAGAAGCAGTTTCATGTCCGGTGTGAATTCTTTCCTAAGAATTTGGTTGTCATGAAGCTTTTTCACAAGTAATCTCCCTAATTTCTTCCTTGCATCCGACAAGTAATCTCCCTAATTTTCCCCTTGACTTCGACAATTACTTTCATAGTGCTCAAAAATTCATAACATAAAGGTTTATACCCATCTAACTCCATTTTAGCATAAGTGGACAATCCGATATTTTTCAATAACTGAAACACCCTTTAATCACTACACAAACTCTCCAGTAACT
Source organism: Agastache rugosa (assembly GCA_031470985.1). Lineage (NCBI taxonomy): Eukaryota > Viridiplantae > Streptophyta > Magnoliopsida > Lamiales > Lamiaceae > Agastache > Agastache rugosa. The sequence continues at coordinate 26,531,553 of CM062608.1, forward strand.
TCCAATCTAATAACCGAGGATGCGTAACTTCAAATTGATCAAATTTCTGGAACAGATTACCTTCTAGATCAGCATACACTAGAAATGGAGCATTGTACAGAGCTGATTTGTCTTCGGGTATGTCCTCAAAATCGTCCATCTCCTCGTCACTGACATTAGCGGACGGAGCATTCTTAGTACGAGGCATAGTTGAGCAGAGGGGAAGATAACTGAACTGGAAACATGGCTGAAAGAAAACAGCTCCTGAAATTGAGCGCCGATTGAAAAGGAGCGCCGGGTGAAAACGAGCGGTCGCTAAAATTAAGCGACGGCTGGACTGACGGTGGTCGACGGCGGCAGACGGAAAAAACAGGCGGAGGCTGGAATAAGGTGTCGGCAGAAATTGAGAGCCGGTTGGAATAGAGGGTCGGCTAAAATTGAGCGCCGGTTGGAATAGAGGGTCGGCTAAAATTTAGCGCCGATTGGAATAGAGTGGCAGCTGAAATTGAACTGAGACGGCGGTAACGGAACACGGTGGTTGAACGCCGGTGGCTAGACAAGGCTGTGGCTGGAAATAGGAAGTGGGCGGCTGGACTTGAATGAGAAGGAAGAGACGGCTGAAACTTGGATGAGAGAGCGGTGAAACGCAATTTGAACGAGTGAGAGTGTAATACAGCGACTAGGAACAAGGGCACAGAAGGGTGCCCTTTTATATTAAACACACATCACCGAGCGCTCAATTTCAGCGGTTCCCGAGTCTCGCTCCAGAATTATTTTCGGCGCTCGCGTTATCTAAGTGTCGGCTGAATCCCAGCGCTCGTTGGCCGCGATTCTGCGAACATACCTCCCAGTGGCCGCTCGTACTCAGCGCTGGTTGCTTCTCAGCGCTGCTCAGTTCGAGCGCTCGTTGGGCGTGATTCTGCGAACATACCTCCCAACGGTCGCTCAGTCCCAGCGATCGCTATTTTTTTTTTCAGATAATGCCAACGATTCCCATCACTACAAAACAAACAAACAAATTAAAAATTGGAGGGACGGAACAAAAAGGAACCAACAAAAATAGAAACAAACAAATCAGGGGTTGCCTCCCATGCAGCGATCGTTTAACATCGCAAGCTCGACCATGAGGAGTCTATGATAAATGACAGAGTCGAGCATAATTGACTCAACGCCTTGTTTTCTTGTTTGACCCTCAAAATACTGCTTAACTCGATGTCCATTGAATTGAAAAGATTCTTTCGTCCACGGATTAAAAAGCTTGACTACCCCATAAGGGAAGACTTCTTCAACAACAAATGGACCACTCCATCGAGATCTTAACTTCCCTAGGAACAACCGGAGACGGGAATTGAAGAGAAGCAGTTTCATGCCCAGTGTGAATTCTTTCCTAAGAATTTGGTTGTCATGAAGCTTTTTCACAAGTAATCTCCCTAATTTCTTCCTTGCATCCGACAAGTAATCTCCCTAATTTCCCCCTTCACTTCGACAATTACTTTCAAAGTGCTCAAAAATTCATAACATAAAAGTTTATACCCATCTAACTCCATTTTAGCATAAGTGGACAATCATATTTTTCAATAACTGAAACACCCTTTTATCACTACCCAAACTCTCCGGTAACTACCAATCTAATAACCGAGGATGCGTAACTTCAAATTGATCAAATTTCTGGAACAGATTACCTTCTAGATCAGCATACACTAGAAATGGAGCATTGTACAGAGCTGATTTGTCTTCGGGTATGTCCTCAAAATCGTCCATCTCCTCGTCACTGACATTAGCGGACGGAGCATTCTTAGTACGAGGCATAGTTGAGCAGAGGGGAAGATAACTGAACTGGAACCATGGCTAAAAGAAAACAGCTCCTGAAATTGAGCGCCGATTGAAAAGGAGCGCCGGGTGAAAACGAGCGGTCGCTAAAATTAAGTGACGGCCGGACTGACGGTGGTCGACGGCGGCAGACGGAAAAAATAGGCGGCGGCTGGAATAAGGGGTCGGCTGAAATTGAGCGCCGGTTGGAATAGAGTGGCGGCTGAAATTGAACTGAGACGGCGGTAACGGAACGCGGTGGTTGAACGCCGGTGGCTAGACAAGGCTGTGGCTGGAAATAGGAAGTAGGCGGCTGGACTTGAATGAGAAGGAAGAGACGGCTGAAACTTGGATGAGAGAGCGGTGAAATGCAATTTGAACGAGTGAGAGTGTAATACAGCGACTAGGAACTAGGGCATAGAAGGGTGCCCTTTTATATTAAACACACATCACCGAGCGCTAAATTTCAGCGGTTCCCGAGTCTCGCTCCAGAATGATTTTCCAGCGCGCGCTGGTTTTCGGCGCTCGCGTTATCTAAGTGTCGGCTGAATCCCAGTGCTCGTTGGCCTCGATTCTACGAACATACCTCCCAGTGGCCGCTCGTACTCAGCGCTGGCTGCTTCTCAACGCTCGTTGGGCGTGATTCTGCGAACATATCTCCCAGCAGCCGCTCGTACTCAGCGCTGGCTGCTTCTCAGCATTCACTCAGTTCGAGCGCTCGTTGGGTGCGATTCTGCGAACATACCTCCCAGCGGCCGCTAAGTCCCAGCGATCGCTCTTTTTTTTTTCAGATAATGCCAACGATTCCTATCACTGCAAAACAAACAAACAAATTAAAAATTAGAGGGACGAAACAAAAAGGAACCAACAAAAATAGAAACAAACAAATCATGGGTTGCCTCCCATGCAGCGTTCGTTTAACGTCGCAAGCTCGACCAGGAAGAGTCAATGATAAATGACAGAGTCGAGCATAATTGACTCGACGCCTTGTTTCCTTGTTTGTCCCTCAAAATACTGCTCAACTCGATGTCAATTGAATTGAAAAGATTCTTTCGTCCACGGATTAAAAAGCTTGACTACCCTATAAGGGAAGACTTCTTCAACAACAAATGGACCACTCCATCGAGATCTTAACTTCCACCGTAAATTTCTGCCCTTGCAACTCAAAATTAGCAGCTTTGATGGCCCAAAAAGCTTTATGCTCTATCTCCACCGGCAAATGACATGCTTTGCCATATACTAAACGGTACGGACTTATCCCCAAAACCGTCTTGTAAGCTGTTCTATACGCCCACAGAGCATCATTCAATTTAATGGACCAATCCTTTCTTGAGACATTCACAGTCTTCTCAAGAATCCCCTTAATTTGTTTATTACTAGTCTCTGCTTGACCAGATGTCTGAGGTTGATAAGGAGTAGCCACCTTATGAGTCACACCATTCTTCTTCATCAACTTTTCAAACAGTTTGTTACAGAAATGGGACCCCTCATCACTAATGATTGCTCGAGGAAATCCGAACCTGCTCAAAATATTCCCCTGCACAAACTTTATAACTACATGAGCATCACAGGTCCTAGTGGGGATAGCCTCAACCCACATAGACACATAATCAACAGCTAGCAAAATATACTCAAACCCAAAAGAGTTTGGAAAATGTCCCATAAAGTCAATACCCCAAACGTCAAAAATTTCAACAACAAGACTAACATTTAAGGGCATCTCATTTCTTTTTCCAATATTCCCCACCCTTTGGCATTTTTCACAAGATAGGCAAAAAGTATCAGCATCTTTACAAAGAGTTACCCAATACAAACCGGATTGGAGAATCTTCCGAGCTGTCTTCTGCCCCCCAAAATGGCCTCCACAATGCGATGCGTGACACCACATTAAAACATCTTGTTGCTCCTCCTCTGGGACGCAATGCCGAATTACCTCATCTTTTCCCAGATGGAAAAGGTATGGATCATCCCAATAGTAGTTCCTACAATTCACTAAAAATCTCTTCCTCTCTTGAGAGGTAAGGTCAGGACGGAGTTCACCACAAGCAAGATAATTTACAATATCGGCAAACCAAGGTACTGAAGAAATCTCTAAAGCACGCTCAAATGGAAATGTATCAGAAATATCATCATGCTCATGCGATGCACTTAGAATTCCCTCATTAGAAAGGCGAGACAGATGGTCTGCCACAGCATTTTCACTTCCTTTTCTATCTTTTATCTCAACATCAAACTCCTGAAGCAACAAAATCCGTCTAATCAAACGAGGTATTGCTTAGGTTTTAGTGAGTAAATGCCTCAGAGCTGCTTGATCACTATGCACAATAACTTTAGACCCTATAATATAAGACCTAAATTTATCCAATGGGAAGACAACAGCTAACAACTCTTTTTCAGTAGTGGTGTAATTTACTTGAGCACTATTCAAAGTAAGACTCATATAATAAATCACACGAAGCATCTTATCAACACGCTATCCTAAAATAGCTCCCACAACAGAGTTAGATGCATCACACATAATTTCAAATGGTAAGGACCAGTCAGGAGCAATAACAACAGGAGCAGAAACTAATTTCTCCTTCAAAGTGTTAAAAGTAAGTAAACACTTGTCATCAAAATCAAATGAAGTATCCTGAGCTAACAATTGGCATAAAGGCTGACTAATCATAGAGAAATCTTTAATGAATCTATGGTAAAAACCCGCATGACCCAAGAAACTTCTAATTCCCTTAACATTAATAGGTGGAGGTAATCTTTCAATTACATCAACCTTAGCTTTGTCAACACTAATTCCATGCTTAGACACAACATGACCTAAGACAATCCCACTTGTCACCATAAAATGACTCTTTTTCCGGCTCAAAGTGAGATTACTTTCGATGAATCTTTCTAACACACTGTCAAGTTTGTTCAAACAATCAGAGAAGGATGATCTAAAACCTGAAAAATCATCCATGAATACCTCAATAAAACTCCCAATCATATCAGAGAAAATTGAGAACATGCACCTTTGAAACGTACCCGGTGCATTGCAAAGCCCAAAAGGCATCCTTCGACATGCAAATGTTCCAAATGGACATGTGAAGGTAGTCTTCTCTTGGTCCTCCGGAGCAATAGCCACCTAAAAATAACCAGAAAGACCATCTAAGAAACAATAAAAACTATGTCCAGCTAATTTATCCAACATTTGATCAATGAATGGAAGGGGAAAATGATCTTTTCGAGTGGCTGCATTAAGTTTTCTGTAATCAATGCACATTCGCCACCCTGTAATGGTTCGTGTAGCCACTTGCTCTCCCTTGTCATTTTCAACCACTATGATCCCTCCTTTCTTTGGAACCACATGCACTGGACTAACCCATTCACTGTCGGCCACTGGATAGATTATACCTTCAGCGAGCAATTTTAGAATTTTTTTTTTACCACTTCCATCAGTGCCGGATTTAGCCTTCTTTGCCCCTCTCTCACCGGTTTTGCTCCATCTTCTAGCACAATCCGGTGCATGCATGTTTAGGGACTGATTCCCTTAATGTCTGCTAAACTCCACCCGATGGCTAGCTTATTTTTCTTAAGCACAGCGATCAATTTCTCCTCTTCCTCCTTTGTTAGCTCGGCATAAATAATTACCGGCTTCTGCTTATCTTCCTCCAACAAGACATACTTGAGGTGCTTAGGTAGCTGCTTGAGCTCAAGTTTGATCGCTGTTTTCTGCTCCTCACCTTCTATTGCCAAGATTTCCATCATACCAATGCTTTTTTCCAACAGAAAGTCCATCTATTCTTCTTCTAGTTCCTCAAACCTGCTTTCAGAACTGTCTTCCTGCACAAAAGAACAATTATCAACCAAATAAGAAACAGGTATAGCCCTATTGCCATGCACACAGAATGATATAGTTTCACCTAAAACAGACATTGTCAGAGTTCCACTCTTCACATCAATGAAAGTATTAGTAGTAGCCATAAATGGTCTACCCAATAGCAATGTATGCTCTTTCCCTGTCTCTTCCACATTTCCCACATCAAGGACAACAAAATCAATAGGGATAATTAACCCACCAACTTTCACAAGAATATCATCGATAATTCCCTTAGGATATCGATTACACCTATCCGCAAGTTACAAACACATTCTCGTGGGTTTCAAATCTCCTAACTCTAATTGCTTGAATATAGAGTAAGGCATCAAGTTTATCCCCGTCCCCAAATCTAACATGCCACATGCTTCTTTACCATTACCCAAAGCGATTTTAATAGTAAAGCTACCTTGATCACCAAGCTTTGGTGGTAGTGGGTGCTGCAAGATTGCACTTGTTACCCGTAATAAATAAGGGGATGTGACATGGATTCTACTCCTATCGGGCGTAGCTTTTTCTTTGAAATCTTGCATGATGAGTATGGGAAACCACATTAGCAAACTCGGATATTTTGTCCGATGACTTAACCTAATGAATTTTGTCCTAAGTTCTATCCTCAAGTCCTTATTAAAAAGAAATAAATAAATTTCATGCTTGAATGTTAAAGAGAGCATTTGTCACGACTTGTTTGGTTCGTCTTCTGATTGATGATTCTCGTTAGACGGACAACATGCTAAATTGGATTATTGCTTAATTTTGAGATTGATGATTATTCTAGCGTTGAAGCTTTGTGGAAGTAATTGATTTGCATGATCTTTTGACTTTGATTTCTTATCATTTTCTCCTCAAATTATTGTTGTTTTTGCTTGTGGACAAGCAAAGTGTTAAGTGTGGGAGGTTTATTTAGCCGTTTTGTGTGATGTTTTTATGTTGTTTTGAGTCGTGTTTCCGTGTGTGTTTGTATGTTTTCCGTCTTTTATTTCTCGCTTTTGGCTACTCTTGGTTGTTTGTGGTGAGGTTGATGGTGGTTGTAGGTTTTGAAGAATTAAAAGGAGAAAGCAGTGGAAAAGGGATTGTGCACAAGAAAGAAGCAGGCGTTGGGTGTGAAGGAAGTAACAGCCAGCGGTCGCTCAACTTGAGAGCGCGCTGGGTTCCAGCGGTCGCTGGAAACATCTTCGCAGAAATGGAAAGCAACGAGCGCTGCAATCCAGCGAGCGCTGGAAATGTGTAACGCCTGCTGCGCGTTTATTACTTCAGCTAGGGTTCTGTTTTAGAGTGCATTCTGGATTTTCTCTGTTTTTCTGACGGCTCTTGGGCGATTCTCTGTACTTTTTTATACTTCTCATTTTAGTTTTTGGTGGCTACAAAAACAAGATCGTGAGTTTCGATTGTGATCATCATCACAAGTATTGTAAGGATTGATTGTCTTATCTTTTTTCTTCCGATTAATTTGATGAACTCTTTTCGTAATTCTTCAATGTCTTGTTCTATAGATTGCTAATTTTCTTTTTTAGGGTTTAGATATTCGATTTAATTCCAATCCTTGCTTGATGTGTGTTAATTCTTCGTTGATTGAATTGTTGCATTTATATTGAATAAATTGGCCATTGTTCGATATTGTTAGGTAGTGGATGAGATCGATAGATGAATTTGCTGCGCGATCATAATTCTCTCAATAATTAGATTGATCGGAAACGCATTTCTAATCGTTAGTCTTAATCGTACAATTTAGTCTTAAAGGTTTAACGGATTGAAACGAGAGTTATTGATGTTAACCTTTTGTTGAAGTGGATTATGCGAATTGATTAATTGAATTAAGTTGTGTCGAGCTTGGTGAGGAATTAAGGAGAAGAATCTAAGCCCTAATACCTTTTCCTCGTGTTTATCTCTTTTACTATCTTTCGTCATTTATTTGGTACATTGAGTTTGCTCTTTTATTTAGTTCTTTGTTCTCAAATCATTGGTTTAGAATGTTTAGGATCGTTTTAATTTCTGTGTAAGTAATACTGAGAGTATTCGCCCTGTTTAGCCTTCCTTGTGAATACGACTTGGGTTAGCTTGACGCCCTACATTGACCTTGTTCTCTTGCGAGTCAAGTCTATGTGTTTAGAGTTGAAACAAAATTTGGCGCCGTTGCCGGGGAAGGCTTTAGGCGAATTGTTCTTGTGTTATTTTTTTTTTCGTGTTTATTTTTGTAATTATTTTTATTTATTGATTCTTTATTTCTTCAAAAGGTGCGTGTGATTCTTTTGTGTTTTGTGTTTGTTTATGCAAGGTAGACGAAGTCTCAACAGGAGATTGGCTCCCGTGTTTGATAGCATACACAAACCAAAAGGATTAGTGTTACCCAATTTGGAGGAAGAAGAATCAACTGAGAATTGCTCCTCGAGTGACGAGTCTCAGATTCTGAAGTTGGCAGTCCCAAATAAAGTCAGAAATATACGGGATTTCGCTCGCCCGGTGATTGGGGCCACAACTTTTTGTATCGTCTTGGGAGAGGCAGCAAGGAACTATGAGTTGAAGAATATTCACTTCAATCAGCTACCATCTTTCTATAGAATGCCCGCAGAAGATGCTTTGAACTTCATCAGGGAGTTCTATGCCGTGGTTCAGACCTTTCCTTTACAAGGTCTGAATGAAGATCAATTGAAGATGAGGTGCTTTCCATACACTTTGAAAGATCGAGCCAAGACATGGTTCATGTCACTTTCTCCGAACTCGTTGGCAAATTGGGATGCAGTCTACGAGAAGTTTTTGGCTAAATATTATTCAAATCAGAAGACTCTTGAGGGCTCAGATAGTCACATTTGCTCAATCTTCGGGTGAATCATTTCTCGAAGCTTGGGACCATTTCAGGAGTTTGCAGCAGTATTGCCCACATCATCACTTACCGGTAGAATTGTTAAACCAATTTTTCTATGATGGTTTATCACAGACTTTTCAGTATATGGTTGACAATGCAGCTGGAGGGGATATTGGCAATCACACAGCCGAGGATGTCTCTAACATTTTTGAGACGATGGCCACTACTTCCCAATAAAAGAGTGTAAGAGGGAAGCGTGCTTCTGTGAATGAAGCAAATCCTAGTTATGATGTGACTAAGCAATTGGCTGAATTAACTTGGAAAGTGGAGTTATTGAGGCCATTCGATGGGGTACCTCAGCAGGTTATGTCTGCTGAAACCTGTGGTATTTGTGGTGAGTATGGCCATGGGGCCAATATTTGTCAGAGGACAATTGAGCCTAGTTTTGATGAAGAGGCACAGTTTCTCGATCCACAGGAACAGGTTTTTGCTATGCAAGGATATCAATCTCGACAGCAGAATAATTTGTTCTCACATACGTATAATCCTTGGTGGAGAAATCATCCCAACCTTTCTTGGAAGTATCCCCACCAGCCTATGCAAGCAGGAGCAGGACAAGCTCCACAGTACACGCAGCAGGCACAACAGCAGACAATTTTGCCTCGACATCAACAATACCAAACTCAGCAGACTCAACCTCCCAAGCCGTCTTTGCAAGCCAGTTTGCAGGCATTTATCCAGTCGAATTAGCAAAGGTTTGAGTCGGTGGAGGCTTCAATGAAGCGAGTTGAGACTCAAGTGGGCCAATTGGCCAGTACTGTGGGTGAATTTGTGAAACAAAACCAAGGAGGGAAGTTGCCAAGTCAACCCGAGCAAGCGCATGCCGTGACTATTCTAAGAAGTGGCAAGGTGATTGACAATAAGGTTGAAAAACCTAAGGAGAAAGAGGATGATACGCAAGAAAAGAAGAGTTCTTCTCTTGAGAGGGATGGGGATGTGCAGAAGGAAGATAAAGGCAAAAAACATGTGCTTCACAAGGCTGAGAATCCTTATACTCCTCCGATTCCATATCCGAGTAGATTGAGGAATGTGAAGCAAGATCAGCAGTTCCAAGAGTTTTATAAGCTCTTGTCAAAAGTCAATGTCAACCTTCCTCTCCTTGATGTGAACAGAAATGTGCCAGCTTATGTAAAGTTCTTCAAAGAGTTGGCATCTACAAAGAGGAAATTTGGAGAAGACGAGAAGATAGTGGTGTCCGAAGTAACAAGTGCAATCTTGCAGCACCCATTACCACTAAAGCTTGGTGATCCAGGTAGCTTTACTATTAAAATCGCTTTGGGTAATGGTAAAGAAGCATGTGGCATGTTAGATTTGGGGGCGGGGATAAACTTGATGCCTTACTCTATATTCAAGCAATTAGAGTTAGGAGATTTGAAACCCACGAGAATGTGTTTGCAACTTGCGGATAGGTCTGTTCGATATTCTTGTGAAAGTTGGTGGGTTAATTATCCATGTTGATTTTGTTGTCCTTGATGTGGGAAATGTGCAAGAGACAGGGAAAGAGCATACATTGCTATTGGGTAGACCATTTATGGCTACTACTAATACTTTCATTGATGTGATGAGTGGAACTTTGACAATGTCTGTTTTAGGTAAAACTGTATCATTGTCTATGCATGGCAATAGGGCTATACCTATTTCTTCTTTGGTTGATAATTGTTCTGTTATAGATGCCATTGATGCCTTGGCCGAGAAAGTTTTTGTGCAGGAAGGCAGTTCTAAAAGCAGGTTTGAGGAACTAGAAGAAGTAGAGATGGACTTTCTGTTGGGAGAAAGCATTGGTATGATGAAAATCTTGGCAATAGAAGGTGAGGAGCAGAAAACAGCGATCAAACTTGAGCTCAAGCAGCTACCTAAGCACCTCAAGTATGTCTTCTTGGAGAATGATGAGCAGAAGCCGGTAATTATTTATGCCGAGCTAACAAATGAGAAAGAGGAGCAATTGATCGCTGTGCTTAAGAAAAATAAGCAAGCCATCGGGTGGAGTTTAGCAGACATTAAGGGAATCAGTCCCTCAACTTGCATGCACCGGATTGTGCTAGAAGAAGGAGCAAAACCGGTGAGAGAGGGGCAAAGAAGGCTAAATCCGGCACTGATAGAAGTGGTGAAAAAAGAAATTCTAAAATTGCTCGCTGAAGATATAATCTATCCAGTGGCCGACAGTGAATGGGTTAGTCTAGTGCATGTGGTTCCAAAGAAAGGAGGGATCACAGTAGTTGAAAATGACAAGGGAGAGCAAGTGGCTACACGAACCATTACAGGGTGGTGAATGTGCATTGATTACAGAAAACTTAATGCAGCCACTCGAAAAGATCATTTTCCCCTTCCATTCATTGATCAAATGTTGGATAAATTAGCTGGACATAGTTTTTATTGTTTCTTAGATGATCTTTCTGGTTATTTTCAGGTGGCTATTGCTCCGGAGGACCAAGAGAAGACTACCTTCACATGTCCATTTGGAACATTTGCATGTCGAAGGATGCCTTTTGGGCTTTGCAATGCATCGGGTACGTTTCAAAGGTGCATGTTCTCAATTTTTTCTCTGATATGATTGGGAATTTTATTGAGGTATTCATGGATGATTTTTCAGTTTTTGGATCATCCTTCTCTGATTGTTTGAACAAACTTGACCGTGTGTTAGAAAGATGCATTGAAAGTAATCTCACTTTGAGCTGGGAAAATAGTAATTTTATGGTGACAAGTGGGATTGTCTTAGGTCATGTTGTGTCTAAGCATGGAATTAGTGTTGACAAAGCTACGGTTGAAGTAATTGAAAGATTACCTCCACCTATTAATGTTAAGGGAATTAGAAGTTTCTTGGGTCATGCAGGTTTTTACCGTAGATTCATTAAAGATTTCTCTAAGATTAGTCAGCCTTTATGCCAATTGTTAGCTCAGGATACTTCTTTTGATTTTGATGGTAAGTGTTTACTTGCTTTTAACACTTTGAAGGAGAAAGTACTTTCTGCTCCTGTTGTTATTGCTCCTGACTGGTCCTTCCCATTTGAAATTATGTGTGATATATCTAACTCTGCTGTGGAAGCTGTTTTAGGACAACGTGTTGATAAGATGCTTCGTGTGATTTATTATGCGAGTCTTACTTTGAATAGTGCTCAAGTAAATTACACCACTACTGAAAAAGAGTTGTTAGCTGTTGTCTTCCCATTGGATAAATTTAGGTCTTATATTATAGGGTCTAAAGTTATTGTGCACAGTGATCATGCAGCTCTGAGGCATTTACTCACTAAAACCCAAGCAAAACCTCGTTTGATTAGATGGATTTTGTTGCTTCAGGAGTTTGATGTTGAGATTAAAGATAGAAAAGAAAGTGAAAATGCTGTGGCAGACCATCTGTCTCACCTTCCTAATGAGGGAATTCTAAGTGCATCGCATGAGCATGATGATATTTCTGATACATTTCCATTTGAGTATGCTTTAGAGATTTCTTCAGTACCTTGGTTTGCCGATATTGTAAATTATCTTGCTTGTGGTGAACTCCGTCCTGACCATACCTCTCAAGAGAGGAAGAGATTTTTAGTGAATTGCATGAACTACTATTGGGATGATCCATACCTTTTCCATCTAGGAAAAGATGAGGTAATTCGCCGTTGCGTCCCAGAGGAGGCGCAACAAGATGTTTTAATGTGGTGTCATGCATCGCATTGTGGAGGCCATTTTGGGGGGCAGAAGATAGCTCAGAAGATTCTCCAGTCCGGTTTGTATTGGGCAACTCTTTGTAAAGATGCTCATACTTTTTGCCTATCTTGTGACAAATGCCAAAGGGTGGGGAATATTGGAAAAAGAAATGAGATGCCCTTAAATGTTAGTCTTGTTGTTGAAATTTTTGACGTTTGGGGTATTGACTTTATGGGACCTTTTCCAAACTCTTTTGGGTTTGAGTATATCCTGCTAGCTGTTGATTATGTGTCCAAGTAGGTTGAGGCTATCCCCACTAGGACCTGTGATGCTAATGTAGTTATAAAGTTTGTGCAGGGGAATATTTTGAGCAGGTTCGGATTTCCTCGAGCAATCATTAGTGATGGGGGATCCCATTTCTGTAACAAACTGTTTGAAAAGTTGATGAAGAAGAATAGTGTGACTCATAAGGTGGATACTCCTTATCATCCTCAGACATCTGGTCAAGCAGAGATGAGTAATAAACAAATTAAAGGGATTCTTGAGAAGACTGTGAAAGTCTCAAGAAAGGATTGGTCCATTAAATTGAATGATGCTCTGTGGGCGTATAGAACAGCTTACAAGACGGTTTTGGGGATGAGTCCGTATCGTTTAGTATATGGAAAATTATGTCATTTGCCGGTGGAGATAGAGCATAAAGCTTTTTGGGCCATCAAAGCTGTTAATTTTGAGTTGCAAAGTGCTGGGGAGGAATGAGCTTTACAAATCTCGGAGTTATGAAAATGCAAAGATTTACAAGGATAAGGTGAAAAAGCTTCATGACAAGCAAATTCTTAGGAAAGAATTCACACCAGGCATGAAAGAGCTTCTCTTCAATTCCCGTCTCCGGTTGTTCCCGGGGAAGTTAAGATCTCGATGGAGTGGTCCATTTGTTGTTGAAGAAGTCTTCCCTTATGGGGAAGTCAAGCTTTTTAATCCGTGGACGAAGAAATCTTTTCAAGTCAATGGACATCGAGTTAAGTAGTATTTTGAGGGACAAACAAGGAAGCAAGGCGTCGAGTCAATTATGCTCGACTCTATCATTTATCATTGACTCCTCCTGGTCGAGCTTGCGACGTTAAACGAGCGCTGTATGGGAGGCAACCCATGATTTGTTTGTTTCTATTTTTGTTGGTTCCTTTTTGTTCCACCCTCCGACGTTAAACGAGCGCTGCATTGATGGGAATCGTTGGCATTATTTGAAAAAAAAAGAGCGATCGCTGGGACTGAGCGGCCGCTGGGAGGTAAGTTTGCAGAATCGCGCCCAACGAGCGCTCGAACTGAGCGAGCACTGAGAAGCAGCCAGCGCTAAGTACGAGCGGCCGCTAGGAGGTATGTTCGTAGAATCGCGCCCAAAGAGCGTTGGGATTCAGCCGGCGCTTAGATTACGCAAGCACCGAAAACCAGCGAGCGCTGGACAATAATTCTGGAGCGAGACTTGGGGACCGCTGAAATTGAGCGCTCGGTGATGTGTGTTTAATATAAAAGGGCACCCTTCTATACCCTAGTTCATAGTCGCTATATTACACTCTCACTCGCTCAAATTGCGTGTCACCGCTCTCTCATCCAAGTTTTAGTCGTCTCTTCCTTCTCGTTCAAGTCCAGCCGCCCACTACCTATTTCCGGCCACAGCCTTGTCCAGCCACCAGCATTCAACCACCGTGTTCTGTTGCCGCCGTCTCAGGACAATTTCAGCTGCCGCTCTATTCCAACCGGCGCTCAATTTCAGCCGACCCTCTATTCCAACAGGCGCTCAATTTCAGCCGACCCCCTATTCCAGCCGCCGCCTGTTTTTTCTGTCTGCCGCCGTCGACCACCATCAGTCCAGTCGTCGCTTAATTTCAGCGACTGCACATTTTCACCCGAAACTCCTTTTCAGCGGCGCTCAATTTCAGCAGCTGTTTTCTTTCAGCCATGGTTCCAGTTCAGTTATCTTCCCCTCTGCTCAACTATGCCTCGTACCAAGAATGCTCCGCCTGCTAATGTCAGTGACGAGGAGATGGATGATTTTGAGGACATACCCGAAGACAAATCAGCTCTGTACAATGCTCCATTTCCAGTGTATGCTGATCTAGGAGGTAATCTGTTCCAGAAACTAGATCAATTTAAAGTTACGCATCCTCGGTTATTAAATTGGAAGTTACTGGAGAGTTTGGGTATTGATAAAAGTGTGTCTCAGTTATTGAAAAATATCGGATTGTCCACTTATGCTAAAATGGAGTTAGATGGGTATAAACCTTTATGTTATGAATTTTTGAGCACTATGAAAGTAACTGTCGAAGTCAATGGGGAAATTAGAGAGATTACTTGTTGGATGCAAGGGCAAAAATTTACAGTGGATTTGAACACCATGAAATATGTGTTCGGTTTTCCGGTCACTGGCATTGGGAGAAGGCCAAAGTCGTTTGATGTTGAAACGGCATGGCAAGAAATTACAGGGTGTGAGAATTGGAAAACCAACGGTTCAGCGAATGAGTTTATAAAAGACCCAGCATTGGCCGTTGTGCACAAATTCATTGCATACAATGTCTCGGGAAAGGAGCAAGCTAACAAAGTAAATTCTACTGAGGTTTGTCTGTTACGGTGTGCCACGGGAAAGATCCGAATTTTCCCTTCCAGTTTCATTTGGAGAGCAATGGAAGGAATGCAGAATCGACAAGGTTCTCATGCTTCCCTGTACGGCATAATTACTGCTTTGGCTCAGCATTTTGGTGTTTTTCCTTCTGCGGGGTCTGTGCCTCAAGGTCAAATAGTAGTGCGCCGGTATTTGATAGACCTTAGTGAGCTTAAGGGTGCTCAAATTGCCTTTGACAGAACGAAGTTGGTTCCTCATGAACAACGCATTGCGTTCGGGAATATCTCAATGGTCAGATTTTAGCGACCAACCGACAAGATGGAGCAGGAACCTCAGCTGGACCCTCAGCCGCACAGCCCCAGACTGCTCCCTATTCTCCCGTTCCAGAATCCGATCCACTTTATACCACCATGCCTTCTTATGACTTCCAAATGTTGCGTGATGACTTGAGGTCATTTCGTGACCATTATGATTCTACTCAGGCTGCCTTCCAACACGAATTTGGCGAGTTCCGCCAAGAAGTCTATCATCGCTTCGACACGCAGGAGTAGCGGATGTCGGCATTGGAGGCCCAATGGAGTGCATGGACAGTTGCTCACTCACCACCACCAGCACCACCACCACCATTTCACCCAGACGAGCAGTGACTTCTCACTGCTCCAGGGTTAGCTATTTTTTGTACTTTGTGTGAGTCGTGTTTTTTAGGTATTTTTTATTATTGTTTGTTTTCGTCGTGTGGTTTTCTTCTTTTGTGTCTCAGTTGTCTCATTTTGTTGGTTTAGGTTTCCCACCGTTGCCGGCTCTACACACTCAGGGACGTATCTCTCTCTCTACCTTTTAACTCCTGTTGTCTGGTTATTTTGTTAGCCTTGAGGACAATGCTAGTTTTAAGTGTGGGGGGGTCGTTCTTATGTTTTGAGTCGTTTCTTGTAAATTATGTCGTTATGTGTTGTGTATTTTGTGTTTTTGTGGCACTTAGTACTTTCTTTCCATAGTGAACTTTTATGATTTGAGGCGTTAATTGTTTGTAATCTCTATTGATTGATCATGCTCATTAATTGCTTCTCGTGGTTTTAGCTCTAGAACTTGAGTCATTTTGAAATTGAGTATTGTGATGATTTGTGCTGTGGGGTACTGTCTTTTTAGAATTGGATTGACGAGGATAATTTTACTTGTTTTGACTTTTGTTCTCTCTGATCATCTTGTCGTAAAAAAAAAAAAAAGAGTGACATAAATAAGGGGATATGCAGTCGTTACTATTGCCGACGGAAATATCCTTCGGTAAATTTTAATTTTTCTAATTAAAAATAATAAAAAAATTACCGACGGATATATCCGTACGGACGGTAGGCCGTCGGTATTTACCGACGGATAAATCCGTTGGTAATATTAATCAGGCAAAAAAATATTATTTAATTAGATATAATAATTAACGATGGATTTATCCGTCGTTAATTACCGACGGATATCCTTCCATCGGTAATTACCGACGGATATCCTTCCATCGGTAATTAACGACGGATAAATCCGTCGGTAATATTAACCAGAAAAAAAATAATAAATCAAACATATTTAATTAACGACGGATTATCCGTCGGTAAATCTGTTATATACAGAGCAGCACGATTCTTCTCCCTCATTCACTCAGCCCTAATTTCTTCCCTTAAATCGCACCCGCAGCCGTCCTACCCGCCCTACTCCGCCTCGCCGCCGCGCCGCCGCCGTCCTACCCGCTTAAAGAAAGCTTTTTAATCTGAACTTCCAGATTGCATAATCGTCGACCGAGAAGGTGGGAAGGTTCCTGTTAAGATAAGAATCCATGGAGATATGCACAGTATGAAATAATAATATGAGTTTTTCCAAAAGAGGATCTGTTCAGTTGACCACTGACAGATTTTCAAGACAAATCTCTTGATTCAGAAACATCGGTCTTTTGAACCATCGCTCTGATACCAATTGATGGTCCCTGAGCTGGGTCTTTGGTGTAGAGAGGGGGGTGAATACACCAAAGATAGATTTCCAAAAACGTTTTCAAGTTTAAAATAGAGTTTGTGAGCTCAGTTATGAATCCAGCTGAGGAAAGTCAGCTGGGCTAATAACTCAGCTGGCGGTGCGGAAAGTGGTGGTTTGAAAACTTAGCTCGGTTGCTTAGAAAAACTCAGCTTGAAAATATTTTTTACGTTTTCGACTTAGTCAAGTTGTGCAAGTTTATAAAACACAGCTGTCTTTGGAGAGCAGCTGAGTATGCAGATTTGATAAAGATGCAATGTGCAAATGTAATTAGTACAATATCTGAAAATAATGAGAAAGTAAATAACACGAGATTTTACGTGGTTCGGAGTAACACCTCATACGTCCACGACCAGATTCACTGGTAATTCACTACCACTTGGTTTCCAAGTACCAAGCAACTTAACAACTCTAACCCGAGCTATGTTCCAACAGTTTACGGGCACTGTCAAGCCTAACCTTTCAGTTTACGGGTACTGAAAAAACCTTACAACCACTTGAATTTCGCGCTTCAAGCAAGCGTAACCTTGACCTATCCTTTCTGGGTAAAGAGTGGTTTGGTTTGGAGTTCCAACTATGAACGAGTTCTTACAATGAAGAACTTTAGAGTTAGATGAACTCGTTCGAAATCTAGGCTTAAGATATACAATGATTTCTGCCTAGGAACCAGACGAAAAAGTGGGCAGTTTCTGGATTAGAAACACTTTAAGATAAAGTGTTCTTTGAACTATTTAGAACTGCTTATGAGCTTTTGAAGGCTTGATAATTTTAGAGAATGAAAGCTTGTAGAGAGTTTTTCGTATTTGATCCTGAGGTTGAAGACGGGTTTATATAGGTAGAGATTCAAGATTAGTCGTTGGAGGAGCCGTTTGAATCTTACCTATTCTACTTAAATTCAAAATCTACCGTTGGGCATTTTTGCACATGTGTTCATGAGTGTCACATCCTAGGTTTTGAAGTCTAGGATGCTGATTTGGCAATCCCTAATTGGTCGAGCTATATTGACTTCCCCTGACACCGGGATCTCTGCCTTTGGAGCTGGTTTTTGAATTTAGAGCTGGATTTGGTAAACTGACTTGAAGTGACGTCTTCAGAGTTAGTTCCCTTTGTTCTGTATAGCTGGACCAGCTGTGTCTTGAACTCAGCTCGATTTATCGTCAGCTTGATCCTGCTCCGTTTTGAACTCAGCTCAGCTGAAAAATTCAGCTGATAGTTGACTCCTGCTGTAAACACAGCTGGATCTTCTGCTGTCTTGAGCTTCTGCTGTCTTCCGCTTCCTGAACCTGTAAACTTAGAAAATCTAGAGCTCAAACAGGCGAGTTGGAAAACACTACTTAGGTTGATGCGATCATCTAGTTGGTTGGAGAACAGTTGGGTTTTGGTATCAAATCAAAACTCTATTAATTTTCCCAACAATTTCTCCCTTTTTGATGATGCCAAAACCTAACTGAGACAACTTATGAAGCTTCCCCTTATCTTCCCCCTACATTTTAAGAGGGTAAAAGAATCAGCAGATAAGAGTTCAGAGTTCAGAGCCTGGACAAAAAGTAATTGTCATCAGGGTGAGCTTTGATCAGCAAAGAAAATTGTGTTTTATTAATGTAAGGAATTACAACTGATAGAGAGATACATCTAAAAGAAAGAAAAAAAAATCTTCAATCTTCAATCTTCAATCCCAGCTGGCTGGGTCTTCTCTTCTGCATCCGCTGCTTCTTTCTTTTGACTCGATTCTCCTTTAGCTGATTCAGCTAGTTCCTCTAGCTCGGCAGTATGGCTCTTTATCTCATTAACTTTTCCCTTTTTGGCATAATCTACAAGGCGGGAGAGACACACCATCGACCTATTGAGCTGTGCAATTTTGCTAAATTGCGTCAGCGATCTTCGCTGTAATATCAGCTGTTGCGATGTTTAGTTTGGCTGTGCTGCGGTTGTCAGCTCTGAGCAGCGAGGTCTGGAGTCTTGGTGGCTCAGCTGTTGCATTGGCTGGCTCTTCTTTAATAGCATTAGCCTCAGCTATGATTGCAGACACAGCTTCCTTGGCCTGTTTCAGCTGGGGCTGTCCAGCTGAGTGCTTGGAGGTATGAGTTGGCACTGGAGATGACAACTTCTGAGTAGGGCACAACTTCATTCCTTGCAATTTGGCTTCTTCAGACTTCATAGATTGAATGAGAAAGTCTGATTCAGCTCTTCAGTTGCGCTTGTGACTCCTTTAAGCATGAGGTCTTCAAACCTTGAGATGGAGGCGTCACGTGCAACTCTTGAGGGACTTAAGTATTCCCCTTCCACTTCTAAGTGGTGGGTATGGAGTTTAGCTCATATTTTCATCATCCAGCTGCAAGTGATCATCGGCTGGATGATGTTTTCCACTTGAGCTTGGTGCAGGGGCTCGAGCTCCAACTTCCATAAGTTGATCTTGAAGCTGGTGTCCCTGTTGAGCTGAAGGAAATTGAGAGAAGGCGGTTGAAGTATTCCATCTGCTGTGAGTTTTAAGCTTAGTTGATTGGGGTCTAAGCTTAGTTCATCAGCTGGAATACGTCATTGTGGTGTTGATGATGACGATGTTCACGCTGGCACATGAACTTCTTCTCCACCGTAAGAAACCATCGCTTGTTGACCTTCTGCTCATCGGAGAGTAATTACGAATTCTTTCTCAATGTCAGCTGTCTTCTCGGCTGACTGACTGAGCACCTTTAGCTTGAGTTTTCTCTTTGAAGACGGTGCTTCAGCTTGTTTTGTCTCCTCAAGTTGTTTCCTCTTCCCAGCTGGGAAGAAAGTAGATGCATGCTGCTTTGTCTCATGCATATTTTTCTGTGCCTCCTGTGGCGGAGCAAGAGCTTTGACATGACTGCTCTTAAGACTTCGGCTTTATCAATATCTCGTCCAGTTCTAACTGGGCTTCCTCTCAGGTTGAATTCCCTTGATAGGATCTTGTTGACGTTGATTTCCGTATTTCGGATCTTTTTGACATTCCTAGGAAGAATTCTGCAACTTCCTGGTGAATGAAGTTCTTGAGCTTTGCAGTCACCCACTGCATTAGACCGGATCTGTCGATGAGCTTCAATTTCTCCTGGAACTCCGTCTTCTTGTGGTTCCTGAGAGTTAAGCAACTCTCATAGGCAAGCTTTGACAGACTCTTCATGTTGATCGGCTTCTGGAGATATCTTTCTAGATTCCATGTTTTTCTTCTACAACTTTTGTTAGTAGAACAAATAATACAAAGGAGAGGAAGAAGAAATAATGCCGAAAAACTTTTTAGGGTTAATGCAAATGTTTGCGTATCTCTTCTAACATATATATCAACTTTCTTGATGAATGGACGATCAAGATTTATAGTTTGATAAGAAGATCTACGATTGGGAATGATTCTCGCGTCATGTCAGTTTCTTGTTTTAGAAAATGCGAGTTAATGCGCGAGAGAGGACTATTGAGGCGTTTTGACTTTTGCCTTGAAACTCCCATGTTTCAGTTCTTTGCAGACTTTTAATTAATTTTGATTAGATATGATAAGATATGATTTGACTGATGTCTGTCTAAAACAGAGTGAGTAGGTATATGTAATGATGTTGCAAACCTCTCAGCTGATCATCGTAGTCAGCTGATATCTCGGTTATGAATAGTTGTGTTGAGTGATCGTTTTTCTAGCTGGTTCTCCCTCAGCTGATTAATCCTTCAACTTAGGCGTCTGGCTGAACTTGATTCTTTCTCAGCTAGGTTCTTTGAGGTTGGTTCTGAATTCCAGCTGGGTCTGCTTCCATTCAGCTGGATGTAGCTTCGTCTGGGTTGAGTAATCCAAGTAATCCGCACAGCATCTTGAATCTTGCTTCTATCAGCGGCTTTGTGAGTATATCAGCCCGCTGTATGTCTGTGTGAATTTCTCAACAATCACATCCTTCTTTTCCACGTGATCTCTGATGAAGTGATGGCGCACGTCCACATGTTTGCATCTTGTGTGATGTACTGGATTTTCTGATATAGCAATCGCACTTGAGCTATCACAGAAAATTGGAACTTGTCCAGTTTTCACTTCGTAGTCATCCAGCTGATGTTTCAGCCAGAGAATTTGTGAGCAGCAGCTTCCAGCTGCCATATATTCTGCTTCTGTTGTGGAGGTTGCGACGCACGTTCGCTTCTTTGAAAACCACGAGATCAACTTGCTTCCTAGGACCTGACATGTTCCTGAAGTTGATTTTCTGTCCAACAGATCTCCAGCGATGTCTGAGTCTTAATATCCAGTCACCTGTAGATTGTCTTCAGCTGGGTACCACAGCCCAACATTCTGAGTTCCTTTGAGATATTTGAGAATGTTCTTGGCTGCTTGCATGTGTGCTTCCTTTGGATCAACTTGAAATATGGCACACACTCCGATTGCAAAAGATATGTCTGGACGGCTAGCTGCTAGATACAGCAGGGAACCTATTATCCCTCTGTATTTGCTGGAATCAACTGACATCCCTTCAGTTCCAGGTTCAATCTTCCAGTTGGTGTTCATCGGAATCTTAACTATTCTGCTGGATTGAACTCCATACTTCACGATCAAGTCTTTCACGTACTTGGATTGATTTATAAAAATCCCTTCTGCTGATTGCTTGACTTGAAGTCCTAGGAAGAAGCTCATTTCTCCCATCATAGACATTTGGAACTGTTCTGATATCATCTCTCCAAATCTTTGGCATAAGAATGTTGATCTTGATCCGAAGATGATGTCGTCTACATAGATTTGAACAACTAGGATGTCTTCTCCCAACTTGATGGTGAAGAGTGTTCTGTCTACTGAGCCCTTCTTGAATCCTTTGGATACAAGGAAATTTGATAGAGTATCATACCAGGATCGAGGTGCTTGTTTCAATCCATAAAGCGCATTCTTTAGCTTGTAGACTTTATTTCCTTCTACTTCAAATCCTGGAGGTTGTTCAACATAGACATCTTCTTTAATTTCTCCATTTAAAAATGCACACTTTACATCCATTTGATAAACCTTGAATTTGTGATGTGCTGCATAAGCGAGAAAAATTCTGATTGCTTCCAATCGTGCTACTGGAGCAAATGATTCTTTGAAGTCAATTCCTTCTTGCTGTGTGTAGCCCTTGGAGATCCAGTTTGAGTCCTATGACTTTGACTCCTTCAGGTCTGTCGACCAATTCCCAGACACAATTTCTGAGGAATTCATTTAGCTCTTCCTGCATGGCGTTTGTCTATGGTACGCTTTTTAAGGCTTCTAGAATTGTTTGAGGCTCTGGAACTTGAGCTACATAACACGCCATTAGAGCTGTGTTTTCATCATAGACAGTCAGTTCTAGCTCTACTGAGAGTTGAGCTGTGTCAGCTGTTTCTTGATGATCCGATGTAGCTTGAGCAGTTGAGCTTCTGGTTTTGACTTGGTCAGATGGTTCTCCAATGATTGCTGATGATGGATGATCTTCAATCCATCTTCTTCTTTTACGAATTTCTTCTTCCAGCTGATTGATGCTAGAAGTGGCTAGAGTTCGTCTGGCTTGGAGTTTCTCTGGAGTTGAGTCTTGAGAAAGAGACTCTCCTTGGATTGAGTTTTGAGGTGACTTCTGTAGAAGCTCTGCTGGATATAGTGCTGGGGATTCAGCTGTGCCTGGATTTCCAGCTGATGGCATTCCCCCTTGATTTGGCGTTGGAGGTTCCTCTTGATTTCCAGCTGGTGGAGCTTCCCGATTGATTTGAAGTTCCTCCTCTGGCTCATCATCCCATATTAATGGTTCGGCCAGATTCCTGATTCGATTCTCTTGAGCTCTTGTCTGAATCTGCCTTGAAGATTCTCCTTCATTTCTTTGTTTGATAGAATCTCTATATTCAAATGATGATTCGTGAAAGGTAATATGTGGAGTTACTTCGACCGTTTGAGTTCTTCTGTTGAAGACTCTGTATGCTTTACTCACAGCAGAGTAACCAAGGAATACTCCTTGGTCAGTCTTCACGTTGAACGTCTTGAGCTGTGTTTTTTCATTGTTTAGGATATGACATTTGGATCCGAAGACCTTGAAATATCCAATGTATGGTATTCTGTTATTCCATATCTCATACGGCGTCTTTCCTTGCCTTGATGTGAGTAGAGAGCGATTCTGTGTGAAGCAAGCTGTGTTGATTGCCTCGGCCCAGAACTTCTTTGGAATGGCAGAGCTGGCTAGCATTGAGGTAGCCGCTTCTTTGAGTGTTCTGTTTCTTCTCTCTGCTACACCATTCTGCTGA
Source organism: Agastache rugosa (assembly GCA_031470985.1). Taxonomy (NCBI): domain Eukaryota; kingdom Viridiplantae; phylum Streptophyta; class Magnoliopsida; order Lamiales; family Lamiaceae; genus Agastache; species Agastache rugosa. Next base: position 26,554,533 of record CM062608.1, read on the forward strand.
GGTGTGCGTGCTGCTGAGGTTTGATGTTGAACTCCATTCTTCTCGCAGTATTCATAAATAGTTTCATTCAAAAAACTCTGTTCCTCGATCTGATCTGATTGACATTATCTTGCACTCCTTCTGAGTTGACAACCTTTCCAGCAGGGCCGGCAGCTTAGATCTTGTTTCACTTATCTGGTACAGGAATGAAACCCATGTGAATCTGGAGAAGTCATCCGCTACGACCAGAGTGTATTTCCTGCCGTTGAAACTCGCTGGTGTTACTGGACCAAAAAGATCCATGTGAAGGAGTTGAAGAACTCGATCAGTTGACTGAACTAGCTTGAGAGAGAATGAAATCCTTGTTTGTTTTCCTTGTTGACATGCGCTGCACATATGACTTTTGTCATATACTTGATCTGGAATTCCATTAGCGAACTGGTTCCTAGCCAGTTTGTTGATTGTCTTGAAGTTGAGATGATTCAGCCGTCTGTGACACAACTAACTGACTTCATTGCTGCTTTTCGATACAAGACAAGTCTCAGGAGGGCTGATATTCCAGTCAGCGAAATACATATTTCCTTCTCTTTTCCCTCTTAGTAGTATCTATTTGGTTTCCCTGTGCTTCACTGTGCATCCCTGTGCATCAAACTTGACAGAAAAACCGTTGTCGCAGAATTGGCTAATGGAAAGAAAGTTATGTTGCAGTCCTTGTACATAAGAAACATTGGGGATTATAACATTATTTGTTTTAAATGTACCATAACCTTTGGTTAGACCTTTGGAGTTGTCACCAAATGTTACTTGTGGGCCTGGACGCTCGATATATTTTTTCTGAAGTAGATGCTTTAAGTGCGTCATGTGCTTGGAACATCCACTGTCCAAGTACCATAGCATTCTCATCGACTTCTCAATGATGCGTCGTTCCCTTGCAACCTATAAAAAAGATCAAAATTTGGTACCCAGTTTTAATTGGGTCATTGTGGGTTGGACAGAGATCCTTTTACGACCTAGATCCGCTTGATGACTCGAATTGGGTCATTTGATCTGATGATCCTTCCAGCTGAGTCGATATACACATTCTTTGTGTTCTTCGGTTGTTGCAGGTGGGGTCTTAATCTCAGTATCTTCCCAGCTTGATGTCTTTGTTGATGTCCTGGTCTTTTTCGGTATCTAGCTGAGTGCCCAACTGAGACGTTCCTTTGTCTCTGCTGTCTCTTGTGATACCTCGGCTGGAATTGGTGCTCCAGCTAGTGATCATATGAGTGATATCCAGCTAGGTATCTCCTTTGATATCTCGGTTGATATCTTTCGACGTGTTGTTGATGTTGCTGGTATCTGAACTGTCCAGCCTACTGTCTTTGTTGAGTTTGAGCACGTTGCTGTCTGATCTGTGCTTGAGGTTGTCTCACAGCTGGCCTTTTTTATGCCTGCTGTGTCCTCAACGGTCGTTGCTGAGTTGCTGGAATTGGGTTTTCTTTTGCTCTTACAAACATTACCTTTGTTCCACTAGTGGAAGCAATGTTTGTGGCATTCTTTGATTCATTGTAACCCAGTCCTGCTTTGAGTGCTGCTAGACGTTGTGCACTTATGATTTCGTTCATTGTTGTTGTAGATTTGATGAGAGCTACCATCTTCTTAGATAGTACCTCTTCGGAACTTTTCAGCTCTATAATCTCAGCTGACTTCTTTTCTGATTCAGCTGTGGCCTTTTCCAATTCTTTCATCAGCTAATCTTGTTTCGCTATTTTGTTCTTTAGTAAAATAACTTCCTCTAGGAGCTGTGTTGTATCAGCTGCTTCTGATACCTTTTTCTTTTCCAGTTCCACCTTCAGCTCGGCATTCTCACACATTATGATGTCAAGGATCTCTTGAAGCTCCTTGGAATCGTTCATAACCTTCTCTACTAAACTCCAATCAAGTAGCTCTGATTCTGAAACCTGTGTAGAGTGTTCGTGTGATGGTGAGGAGTTAGATAGATTTTGAGTTCTTGACATTACCTCATCTTCATCGATTCCGTCTGTCTGTCCCTTGAAGCATGTATCCCATTCAGGTTTATCATGAGCCATCAGTGCTTCTTCTTCTGAGTCTGAAAATGGCATGTTATCCTGCACTTGTTGCACTCCGACTCCTCGTCGGCGATGTAGGCTCTCCTTCTGTCAGTTGCCTTAGCTTTCAGTTGGTCTTTATCTTTCTTGGATAGCTTAGGACAGTCTAGCCTGTAGTGTCCCGGTTCCTTGCAGTTGAAGCATCCTTCGTCTGTTCGTTTGTCAGTTGACTTCTCATCAGCTGCTGCGTACTTGTCTCTGTAAGTTCTTGCTAACTTCTTGTACTTGCCCTTGCTGGTGTTGAGTCTGTTGTAGTTTTTGACTAGCATGGCTATCTCTTCAAGTAGCTCTTACTTGCTCATGTCCTTCTTGTCCTTCATTGATGACTCAGCTGACTGCATGTATGTGGATTTTTTAGAGTTAGCTCTGAACGCAATCTTCTTTGGCGCAGGTGCAGCTCTCCATCATTCTGATTGCTTGAAGATTCTTTCATGGTAATCTTCAAGTTGTATTCGTTGGCTTTGAGCAGGGAGATTAATCTTTCAGTTGAAAGATCACCCAAGTCACTTCGACTTTGGTGTACCACCTTGTATGTGTTCCATTCAGCTGTGAGCGCTGAAAGGACTTTTAGGTTCTTTTCACGCTGGGTGTATTTCCCAGTTATGATGGTTTCAATTTCTACCACGATATTTGAGAATCTGAGTTCCATCCCTTCGATGGACTCGTTGACAAGTTGCTTGAAATTATCAAACTTCTGGCATGCGATTATGAATTTATTTTCTTTTATCTCCTCCGACCCTTCGCATAGCTTGGCTAGGGTTTCCCACATCTCCTTTGCAGTGTTGTAGTTGATGATCTTGCTGAGGTAGGCGTGGGAGACTGTTGACGTGATGGTGTTCCTTGCGAAGCTGTCTAATCCAGCTTGTTTCATTTCTTCTGAGGTATGTTCACTCTTTGGCTTGGGAATGAGCTGATACGTTGGCTGTCCACCATCTTGAGCTGGAACAAGCTCGTTTCCTTGTTTGTAAATGATGATGGGTCCGTCTGTGATGACGTCCCACATCATGTCATGATGCGCATAAAGAAAGCTTTTTAATCTGAACTACCAGATTGCATAATCGTCGATCGAGAAGGTGGGAAGGTTCTTGTTAAGATAAGAATCCATGGAGATATGCACAGTATGAAATAATATGAGTTTTTCCAAAAGAGGATCTGTTCAGTTGACCACTGACAGATTTTCAAGACAAATCTCTTGATTCAGAAACAACAGTCTTATGAACCATAGCTCTGATACCAATTGATGGTCCCTGAGCTGGGTCTTTGGTGTAGAGAGGGGGGTGAAAACACCAAAGATAGATTTCCAACAACTTTTTCAAGTTTAAAATAGAGTTTGTGAGCTCAGTTATGAATCCAGCTGAGGAAAGTCAGCTGGGCTAATAACTCAGCTGGCGGTGCGGAAAGTGGTGGTATGAAAACTTAGCTCGGTTGCTTAGAAAAACTCAGCTTGAAAATATTCTTTACGTTTTCGAGTTAGTCAAGTTGTGCAAGTTTATAAAACACAGTTGTCTTTGGAGAGCAGCTGAGTATGCAGATTTGATAATGATGCAATGTGCAAATGTAAATAATACAATATCTGAAAATAACGAGAAAGTAAATAACACGAGATTTTATGTGGTTCGGAGTAACACCTCCTACGTCCACGACCACATTCACTGGTAATCCACTACCACTTGGTTTCCAAGTACCAAGCAACTTCACAACTCTAACCCGAGCTGTGTTCCAACAGTTTACGGGCACTGTCATGCCTAACTATTCAGTTTACGGGTACTGAAAAAACCTTACAACCACTTGAATTTCGTGCTTCAAGCAAGCGTAACCTTGACCTATCCTTTCTGGGTAAAGAGGGGTTTGGTTTGGGGTTCCAACTATGAACGAGTTCTTACAATGAAGAACTTTAGAGTTAGATGAACTTGTTCGAAATCTAGGCTTAAGATATACAATGATTTCTGCCTAGGAATCAGACGAAAAACTGGGCAGTTTCTGGATTAGAAACACTTTAAGATAAAGTGTTCTTTGAACTATTTAGAACTGCTTATGAGCTTTTGAAGGCTTGATAATTTCAGAGAATGAAAGCTTGTAGAGAGTTTTTCGTATTTGATCCTGAGATTGAAGACGGGTTTATATAGGTAGAGATTCAAGACTAGCCGTTGGAGGAGCCGTTTGAATCTTACATATTTTTCTTAAACTCGAAATCTGCCATTGGGCGTTTCTGCACCTGTCTTCATGAGTGTCACATCCTAGGTTCTGAAGTCTAGGATACTGATTTGGCAATGCCTAATTGGTCGAGGTATATTGACTTCCTCTGACACCGGGATCTCTGTCTTTGGAGCTGGTTTTTGAATTTAGAGCTGGATTTGGTAAACTGACTTGAAGTGACGTCTTCAGAGTTAGTTCCCTTTGTTCTGTATAGCTGGACCAGCTGTGTCTTGAACTCAGCTCGATTTATCTTCAGGTTGATCCTGCTCCGTTTTGAACTCAGCTCAGCCGGAAAACTCAGCTGATAGTTGAATCCTACTGTAAACACAGCTGGATCTTCTGCTGTCTTGAGCTTCTGCTGTCTTCCGCTTCCAGAACCTGTAAACTTAGAAAATCTAGAGCTCAAACAGGCGAGCTGGAAAACACTACTTAGGTTGATGCGATCATCTACTTGGTTGGAGAACAGTTGGATTTTGGTATCAAATTAAAACTCTATTAATTTTCCCAACATGTACAATTTGAATACATTATGTATAGAATTACCAAATTTATGTATTCGGGTTTTGATTTTATTTTGAGTTTTGTTTACAGTTTCTGATTTATATATTCATACATGAAAATGAAATTTAAGCAAAAATAAAACATAAAAATAAAAAATTAAAAAATTAAAAAATTAAAAAATTAAAAAATTAAAAAAATAAATTTAAAATTCCGTCGGTAATCCGTCGGTAAATTTTGGCAATGATTTCTACAACGAAATCGTTGCCGACGGAAATTCTATTGGTAAAATTAACGACGAACCTAAATCTGTCGGTAAAAATTTAGCGTCGAACGATTTGCCGACAGACATTATCCGTCGGTAAATCCGTCGGTAACTGTTTTACCGACGGATTTTGTGGATTTACCAACGGAAATTTCCGTCGGTAAAACGTGTTTTTTTTGTAGTGACGTTGAAATGCATGTGACCACGTTGAAATGCATGTGACCACATTTCAAACTTGAATTGATATATGCATTGAGCACATAATCTAAAATAGGTAGTAAATAATAAAATAATTAATATTTTAGGGGAATACTAAAATAATTAATTAATGTACATTTATTTCTCCTTTCAAAATATAAATAACAAATAAATAACCTATAATTACACATGACTAAAGGATGCAGATGGCAGCTTTTGCAATTACATTTACACACAAACTAATGTGCACCAGTCGCACGCAAGTGGCGGAGCCCATGCACGGGGCGCGTGTAAACCTAGCGCCCTTTTTCGATCTATAGGTCAGACGCGTGCATCACATGCACCCCTCAAGGCGTGTCCATGCCCTTGACAATTTTTTTTATTTGGTGCGTGTGTTACACGCACCTAACTTTCAATTTTTTTTATTCAGTGCGTGTGTTACACGCACCTAACTTTCAAATTTTTTTCCGATTTTTTTAGTTTTTTTTAATTCTTTTTTTCAGTTTTTTATTTTTTAATTTTTTTAAAGAGTCGAGCGAGGGGAGCCGAAGGCGTCGGAACGAGCTAACAAATATTAATGTTTCCACAATCATTATCTATAAATTAAAATCGAAGCCGAAGACAGAGAAGAAAAACAAATTAAAAAATCAAATTTAAAAAAAAAGTCAACGGGTTTGACCCATTTTGACCGGATCGGGTCAGAGGATTCGGTTGCACAGCAAGTGACCGGTGCACAGGAGTGAGCTCTTACATTTATATTCCATTAATTGAAGGACAAATTCATTATGTATAGTGTGAACACGTTGAAATGCATGTGAACACGTTGAAATGAACATATAATCTAAAATATTAGTAATAAATAATAAAATAATTAATTAATGTACATTTATTTCTCCTAACAAAATATAAATGACAAATAAATAAGAGAAAATATAGGATAATAGCATTTCTAAGGAAAAAAATACTAATAATAGCATCACTTTTTAAAAATACAAAAAATAGCACTTTATGACTTTTTTACCCCTAATTATTTTATTTATTGATCTCAAATATTTCAATTCAGGAAATAAATTAATATTATTTCTTCTATTTAGTTAACTTTTCTAACTTTTTCCTTTTATCATTATTTACCTCAAGAGTTTGTACTTATCATAATTTCTTGCGATTTTTTTGTTCTTCCATATAACTGCTTCCGCTGTGGCGATTTTTGTCGTCGCCTCCGCCACCGTTGTTGCCGCCACCCTCTGCCGTTGCTACTGCTACGCCACCTGACCTCCGTCTTTATTTTCATTGTGACACCAACAATTACTACTGTCATAGTTAGATTAAAATAATAAACCTAGTCTACCCGATCCTATGCATGAGATGCATATATCCCACTCTCTTACCTCACTCACGCACACAACAACACAGCAACAGCTGCAACTCACTCTCTCTTCTCTCTCTCGACTACACACACGACACACACATATACAAGATCTCCATTGTTGTTCATCTCCAAGCTTCAAGATTCAAGTTCTTCATACTATCTATCATCTCCAATCATTTAAGTAAGATTAGAACTCTATCTTTCCAAGTTCTTGGTTCATTTCCATGGTGGAATCACCATCTTCTTCCATATATATGTATGATCAAAAATTTTGGGAGAAATTTTGGAAATGGTTAAGTTAGGTTTTTTAGTTAATTAATTAATAATTTCAATTAATTAATAACAAATTAATCCTCTAATTTCTCAACACATGAAATTAGCTTAAGGTTTCACGAACCTTAGATAAAAATCTCACAGAAAGAATCGGAGATTCGAAACATTTTCAAATCGACCGAAACTAAATTTTTAAGCGATAAATTACGTAAAATTTCACGTAATTAAATTAAATTATTCCCTCAGTCAATTTATGACTAACATTTATCATCTATTGATAAATGTAGAAACTTCTTAGTTTCGGATTAACCGAGACGATAAAAATTATTTAAAACTCATTTTTCCGTAGTATATATCTGCCGGGTAAAATTTTCTGAATGAAAATTTTTATTTTACTAAAATTCTTATCTTACTCATTAAATTAATAAATTTTAGTACGCAAGAAAGACGGAATACTACATTCAAGGATGTTTTTCATGAAGTCTTGTTAGAGCTACCCAGACAGGCAATTGAAATTCACCATCAACCTTGAGTCTGGATTAGTTTTAATATCAAAAGTGTCGTAGAATGTCCTGAACGAGTTGTAAGAATGGAAGATTCAGTAGCAAAAGTTTCTTGATCTCGGTTTTCTCAAACCTAATGTTTTCCCTTGGGAAACGCTAATCTTGATCATCAAGAAGAAATACGGTAGTCTAAGAATGTGTATGGACTATCGGGAATTAAACAAGTATTCTTTGCCAAGGATAGATGATATGTTTGATCAGCTCTAAGAAGCTAGCGTTTTCTCAAAGATTAATTTGAGATTTGGCTATCATCAGCTGATGATTCGTCATAAAATATTCCAAAAACCGCATTTCGAACGACGTACGGCCACTACGAGTCTGTAGTAATCTTGTTTGGATAGAAAAATGCTCCAGCAGTACTTATGGATCTCATGAATCGAGTTTCCCATAAATGTTTGGATAGAATTGTTATAGCCTTTTACGACAACATTCTCGTGTATTAAAAAAAAATGAACCGGAGTATGAAGAGTATCTCCGAATTATATTAGAAAAGCTAAGATCTGAGAAATTATATGTCAATTTCAGTGAGTGCGAATTTTGGCTAAGAGAAGTAAATCTCCTCAGACATGTTTCTTCCGAAGAAATTAAAGTTGATACTTCAAAGTGCAAATAGTCCAAGATTGGAATCGCCAACCTCACCCCGTGAAATTCGTAGTTTCTTGGGTCTAGCAGGTTACTATCTGAGGTTCATGAAAGGATTGTCCAAGATAGCCAGGCTAAAATAATCCAACTTCTCAAGAAAGAATCGAAGTTTAAATGGTCTCCTGAATGCAAAGAAAGTTTTCAAGAGCTTAAGAGAAAGCTAACCACTGCTCCAGTTCTAGCAGTGCCAGAAGGAAGCAAGGATTTTATCGTATTTTTACGGATGCATCAAAGAATGGACTTGGTGGTGTCCTGATGCAAGAAGGAAAAGTCATTGCTTATGTGTCAGGACAGCTCAGGTCTCATGAGATAAATTAGTCAACTCATGATTTTTAATAAGCTGTAGTTGTACAGCTCAGAAGATCTGGAGATATTATCTGGTTGGAGCCAAGTGTGAAATCGTTGCAAATTGCAAAAGCCTCAAGTACTTTTTGTAGCAAAAGAGTTAAATATGAGGCAAAGAAGATGACTCGAGCTAGTAAAAGACTATGATTGCAAGATTTCTATCACCAGGGAAAGTAAACGTAGTATTCGATGCTTTAAGCAGAAAGAGTAAACCCGAGTTAGAATTTTTGCTCACTCAAGAGAAAGAGCTTACTAAAGGTCTTGAAGAGATGAAAATAGAAGTGATTTTACCACCTCAATTTTTATAGCAGCTAATTGCAGCATTCAAAATAACTCCAGATTTGAGAATAAGAATTTCGAATGCTCAGAGAAAGGAAGAGAAGCTAATGGAATTACGACTTATGATTCGCAAGGAAAAGTAGAAGATTTTCACGAAGCTGGAGATAATACTCTCGTGTTTAGAAAAAAGCTTTGTGATTCAGATAAAGAAGAATTGAGAACTGAAATCATGAGAGAGAAACACCTTATATCGCTCATATCAGAAACACCAAAATATATCAAGATTTAAAGCAGAAATTTTGGTGAGAAGAATGAAGCAAGATATAGCTTCAGTTGTAAAGTGATGTTTAGCTTGTCAGCAAGTTAAGGTTTTGCATCAAAGACCTTATGAAAAGTTTCAGCTGTTAGATATCCTAGAGTGGAAATGAAATGATATCATTATGGACTTTGTAACCAAGTTACCGAAGTAAAAAGGGAAAATACAGTTATTTGGATGACTATGAGCAGACTGTTAAAATCTGCTCTTTTCATACCAATTCCAGTAATGTTTGGACCAGATAAGCTAGCTCAGCGGTATGTTTGTAAAATCGTGCGTCTGCACGGCATGCCCAAATCGATCACGTTAGATCGAGATTATAGATTTACCTCCCGTTCTGGAGAAGTCTGCAAAGTTAAAAAGGATGGTCAATCCGAGAGGACAATTCAAATATTGGAAGAAAGTGTCGATCCCCGCTTTATTGAGATGAAATAGGCAAAAGAAAGTACTAGGACCCAATACAGTTGAAGAAATGATCAAGATCGTTCATCAAATCAGACAACGGATTAGAGAAGTGCAAGATAGCCAAAAGTTTAATGTAGATACTCGAAGATCAGAGTTAAAGTTCGAAATCGGAAATAAAATTTATCTGAAAGTTTCGCCTTCGAGAAGAATCTATAGAGTCAAATTATGTTCAAGCTGGCTTTACTGCCAAGCTTTAGAAATTCGCACAGCGTGTTTCATGTATCCCTGTTGCGTGAATACGTGTTCAACCCTAAGCATGTTTCTAGTCAAGAAAAAGTGGCCCTAAAGCAAGATCTCAGTTTTGAGGTGAAACCAGAAGCAATTCTGGATCAGAAGGTCCATTAGCTAAGAAATAAGTCGATCGTGTTAATAAAAATCAAGTAGAGTTATCTCAGAAGAAAAAGCATTGAAATTGAAAGATAAGATGAAAGAAAGGTATCACGAGCTTTACTTTTGAGATAAGCAAAATTTCAGGACAAAATTTATTTTTAGGGGGAGAGAATATAATACCCCATTTTTTCATAATCAATATTAGTAATCAATTAAGAGCTTGTTTAAAATAATTAAGCTACAAGATTTTTAAAATGAGATTAAGTTTCGGCATTTAATTTTTTTTTTCGGCAGCTCTAATTTGCCGAATTTTAATAATTTAAGGAATTTAAGATTTTATCTCATCTCGGTTAATCCGAAATGAGGTGATGAAGGTATTTATGATTATATGCTTATATGTTTGAATTTATCGGAGAAATATATATTATTTTTGAAGATTTGATTTCCTCGGAAATTATAAAAATTTCACCTGCAATTTATTGTATTTTCAGATTTTATTTCCGAAAATTCTTAGAGAAAGCATATATATATGTGTAATTAAGTAAAGTGAATGAAGATGAAGAAAAATTCCCTTTTTAATAATTTTTGTTCGGCAACCCTAATTTTTGTAAAAAAAAAGTGGAATTTAATTATTTTTCTTTCGTCTCGGTTTAACCGAAACGAAATAGAATTTATGTTTATTGGATTGAGCATTTATGCTTGATTTTTATTGAGAAAATTATGAATTTAATTTTCTTAATTTAATTTATTAGTAATTTATGATTAAAAATAATAATCTTATTTATTTCATAAATAATTCGTTTCTCAGCATTTTCTTACGAGAATTTGCATTGGAGTTTGAGATGCCCTAATTGATTTTTCTAGATCGAGAAATTATAGATTAAAGTTGTTATTAACAAGTTAGTAATTAATTGATTAAATTAAGTATTTAATCAATTATTTAATCCTATTTATGACCTCATTGATGACCTAGGTGATGACATAATTTGATTAGTAGAAGTATTAAAAGTTATTAAAGTGATTATATAATTAATGATGTTATTATATGTTTAAGTGTTTAATGTTAATGTTTATAAGTTAGATTGTTAAATAGAAATTAAGTTGAGATTTAGAAGTGTTTAGAATTTATAAGGATTGGTATTGAGTTAAGTTTTAGAAAATCGAAGCGAAGTAGAAGTTAAGTTGATCGAGATATCGTATATTCTCGCCTGTCGTTTATTTTTCGTTCTGATGGTTGATAAACCTAATCTCAAATGAAGGAACGAGCGAGAGCATAAAGTCGGGAAATCAAGAATGAGAAGTGTAAGATAAAGCAGACTCCACAGGTGGGCTTTCTAACCAAAGAAATGATGAATGAGAATATATATATATATATATATAGATGATGTTTTTAAATTCATTAACTTGCCAAATAGTTTAAGTTTTGTATGTTACCATCTACTGAAGGAAGACGAATTCGGTCCTACGCAATGTAGGATTTGTGTACACTAGTTTGTAATCGTGTGCCTTCCGAAAGGTGGGCCGATTACAAGTGTTTGAGAAGGAGGCCTACTTCTCAGCACTATTATATGATTGTAGATCTGGTACATACATGATAAAAGTATATAACTCGCGAGTTGCTTATTCAGAAAGAAATATTTGAGCATGCACAAGTTTGTTTTATAAAATTTACTTGTGTTATGCATTGGGCAAGTTAAATCTATAGCACTAAGTAGCAAGATTTCAAGTATTTTGGCATGTGTCCACTGAGTACGAAGTACTCAACCCTGCATGTTGTTTTTCTAAAATGTTGTTTAGTCGTTTTGTGTGATGTTTTTATGTTGTTTTTTAGTCGTGTTTCCGTGTGTGGGTGCATGTTTTCAGTCTTTTATTTCTTATTTTTGGCTACTCTTGGTTGTTTGTGGTTTGGTTTACAGTGGTTGTAGGTTTTGAAGATTTGAAAGCAGAAAACATTGAAAAGGGATGGATTTAGAACAAGAAAGAAGCAAGTTGGAGCGTGAAAGGAAGCAGCCCGCGGTCGCTCAACTTGGGAGCGCGTTGGGTTTCAGCGGTCGCTCGAACCCAGCGGTCGCTGGAAGTATCTTCGTAGAAACGGGAAGCAACGAGCACTGCAATCCAGCGAGCGTTGGAAATGTGTAACGCCTGCTGCGCGTTTATTACTTCAGCTAGGGTTCTCTTCTAGATTTCATTCCTCATTCTCTCTGGTTCTGTGACGGCTCTGGATGATTATTTTGAGTTCTTTTAGCATAGTTTTAATTTCCTTATTTTGTGGCTACAAAAACAAGATCGTGGGTTTCGATTGTGATAATCATCACAAGTATTGTAAGGATTGATTATTTTATCTATTTTCTTACGGTTAATTTGATGAATTCTTCTCGTAATTCTTTGATGTCTTGTTCTATGGATAGCTAATTTTCTATTTTAGGGTTTAGATATTCGATTTAATTCCAATCCTTGCTTGATGTGTGTGAATTCTTCGTTGATTGAATTGTTGCATTTATATTGAATAATTGGCCAATATTTGTCAGAGGATGGGTGAGACTATTTTTGATGAGGAGGCGCAGTCTTTGGATCCACAAGAGCAGGTTTTTCCTATGCAGGGATTTCAGCTTCGGCAGCAGAATAACCCGTTCTCCCATACATATAATCCTGGGTGGAAAAATCATCCCAATATCTCGTGGAAGCAACCTCAGCAAGCAGAAGTAAGTCAAGCCCCACAGTACACACAACAAGAACAACAGCCAACAATTTTGCCCCGTAATCAACAGTACCAGAGTCAACAAGCTCAACCTACACAGTCGTCCTTGCAAGATACATTGCAGGCGTTTATTCAGTCGAGTCACCAGAGATTTGAGAATGTGGAAGCATCGATTAAACGCATCGAGACTTAAGTGGAGCAGTTGACTAGTACTGTGGGAGAATTGGTTCAGCAGAATCAAGATCAGAAAAAGCCTGTGCAACAAAAGCATGTTCATGCTGTCACTGTTCTTGCAATTGATGAAGGAGAGGAGCCCAGTGTGCAGGAGACAAGGCCTTTCAGAGTTTATGTTCCGCCGATTCTTTTTCCAAGTCGATTGATGAAGACAACACAAAAGGATGAGAAGATCCCAAAGGAGGAGGTGGAGAAGAAAACTATCCAGCACCAATCACCGCCGAAGCAGCATGATCCAGGTAGCTTTGTTTTGAATCTTGCTTTTGGTAATGGTAAACAAGCGTCTGGTATGTTAGATTTGGGTGCTGGAATTAATTTGATGTCATGCTCTGTTTTTCGGCAACTTCAGTTGGGGGATTTAAAACCTACTCATTTGCGCTTACAATTAGCTGATGGAACTGTCAGACATCCTAAGGGGATGATTGAGCATGTTTTGGTTCGAGTGGGTAATTTGTTAGTTTCAACTGATTTCATTGTATTGGACATGGTAGATGAGAGAAAAGGAAAAGATGATCATACACACCAACGAGCGATGGGATTCAGCCGGCACTGAGATAAAGCGAGCGCTGAAAACCAGCGAACGCTGGACAATAATTCTGTAGCGAAACTCGGGGACCGCTGAAATTGAGCGCTCGGTGGTGTGTGTTTAATATAAAAGGGCAACCTTTTGTGCCCTAATTCCTAATCGCTGTATTACACTTTCTCTCGCTCAAATTGCATTTCACCTCTCTCTCATCCAAGTTTCCAGCCATCTCTTCCTTCTCGTTCAAGTCCAGCCACCCACTTCTTATTTCCGGCCATAGCCTTGTCCAGCCGCCGACGTTTTCCACCAAGTTCCGCCGCTGTCAGGTTTCAGCCGCTGCCCTATTCCAACCGGCGCTTACTTTCAGCCACCGCCCTATTCCAGCCAGCGCTCATTTTCAGCCGGCGCTTAATTTCAGTAGCTATTTTCTTTCAGCCGTGGTTCCAGTTCAGTTATCTTTCCCTCTGCTCAACTATGCCTCGTACGAAGTACGCTCCAGCCGCTCATGTTACTGACGAGGAGATGGACGATTTCGAGGAAATACCCGAAGACAAATCAGCTCTATACAATGCCCCATTTCCAGTGTATGCTGATCTTGAAGGTAACCTTTTTCCAGAAATTTGATCAATTTGAAGTTACACATCCTCGGTTATTAGATTGGAAGTTACTGGAAAGTTTGGATATTGATAAAAGGGTGTCTCAGTTATTGAAAAATATCGGTTTGTCCACTTATGCTAAAATGGAGTTAGATGAGTATAAACCCTTATGTTATGAATTAATGAGCACCATGAAAGTAATTGTCGAAGTCAAGGGGGAAATTAAGGATATTACTTGTCGGATGCAAGGGCAGAAATTTACAGTGGATTTGAACACCATGAAAGATGTGTTTGGTTTTCCGGTTATTGGGAGAAGGCCAAAGTCGTTTGATGTTGAAACGGCATGGCAAGAGATTACAGGGTGCGAGAATTGGAAAACCAACGGTTTGGCGAATGGGTTTATTAAAGACCCAGCATTGGCCGTTGTGCACAAATTCATTGCATACAATGTCTCGGGCAAGGAGCAAGCTAACAAAGTAAATTCTACTGAGGTTTGTGTGTTACGGTATGCCACGGCAAAGATCCAAATTTGCCCTTCCAGTTTCATTTGGAGAGCAATGGAAGGAATGCAGAATCAACAAGGTTCTCATGCTTCCCTGTGCGGCATAATTACTGCTTTGACTCAGCATTTTGGTGTTTTTTCTTCTGCGGGGTCTGTGCCTCAAGGTCAAACAGTGGTGCGCCGGTATTTGATAGAACTTAGTGAGCTTAATGGTGCTCAAATTGCCTTTGACAGAAAGAAGTTGGTTCCTCATGAACAATGCCATTGCGTTCGGGAATATCTCAATGCTCAGATTTTAGCGGCTAACCGACAAGAAGGAGCAGGAACCTCAGCTGGACCATCAGCTGCGCAGCCCCAGACTACTCCCTTTTCTCCCATTCCAGAATCTGATCCACTCCATACCACCATGCCTTCTTATGACTTCCAGATGTTGCGTGATGACTTGAGGTCATTTCGTGACCATTATGATTCTATTCAGGCTGCATTCCAGCACGAATTTGGCGAGTTCCGCCAAGAAGTCTATCATCGCTTCGACACACAGGAGGAGTCTATGTCGGCATTGGAGGCCCAATGAAGTGCATGGACAGTTCCTCACACACCACCACCACCACCATTTCAGCCAGACGAGCAGTGACTTCTCACTGCTCCGGGGTTAGCTATTTTTGTCCTTTGTGTGAGTCGTGTTTTGGGTATTATTGATTGTGGCTTGTTTCCGTCGTGTGTTTTTCTTCTTTTGTGTCTTAGGTATCTCAGTTTGTTTGTTCGGGATTACCACCGTTTGGGATTTCCACCGTTGTCGGCTCTACACACTCAGGGACGTATCTCTCTACTTTTTACTCCCGTTGTCAGGTTATTTTGTTAGCCTTGAGGACAATGCTCGTTTTAAGTGTGAGGGGTTGTTCTTATGTTTTGAGCCGTTTCTTGTAAATTATGTCTTTCTGTGATTGTGTATTTTGTGTTTTTGTGGTACTTAGTACTTTCTTTCCGATAGTGAAATTTTATGATTTGAGGAGTTAATTGTTTGTAATCTCTATTGATTGATCATGCTTATTAATTGGTTCTCGTGGTTTTAGCTCTAGAACTGGATTCATTTTGAAATTAAGTATTGTGATGATTTGTGTTGTGGGGTACTGTCTTTTGAGAATTGAATTGACGAGGATAAACTTACTTGTTTTGACTTTTGTTCTCTCTGGTGATCTTGTTAAAAAAAAAAAAGAGGGTAATAAGGATCTCTGCTCCTCTTGTGTAAACTATGAGCATGGGAAACCATACAAGGAGACTTGGGGATAACCCCTAAGGGTAAACTTTGTGAATTTTGATCCGAGCCCCTCTCAATAAAAAAAGAAGAAGACATGAATAAGAGGATGTGACATGGATTCTACTCCTATCGTGCGTAGCTTTTTCTTTGAAATCTTGCATGATGAGTATGGGAAACCACATTAGGAAACTCGGATATTTTGTCCTAAGGATTCACCTAATGAATTTTGTCCTAAGTTCCATCCTCAAGTCTTAAAAAAAATGAATGTCATGCTTGATTGTTAAAGAGAGCATTTGTCATGACTTGTTTGGTTCGTCTTCTCATTGATGATTCTCATTTGATGGGAAACATGCCAAATTGGATTATTACTTAATTTTGAGATTGATGATTATTCTAGCGTTGAAGCTTTATGGAAGTAATTGATTTGCATGATCTTTTGACTTTGATTTCTTATCATTTTCTCCTCAAATTATTGTTGTTTTTGCTTGAGGACAAGCAAAGTGCCAAGTGTAGGGATTTTGTTTAGTCATTTTGTGTGATGTTTTTATGTTGTTTTTTAGTCGTGTTTTCGTGTGTGGATGCATGTTTTCCGTCTTTCATTTCTCGTTTTTGGCTACTCTTGGTTGTTTGTGGTGTGGTTTACAGTGGTTGTAGGTTTTGAAGATTTGAAAGGAGAAAGCATTGAAAAGGGATGGATTTAGAACAAGAAAGAAGGAAGTTGGAGCGTGAAAGGAAGCAGCCAGCGGTCACTCAACTTGAGAGCACGCTGGGTTCCAGCGGTCGCTCGAACCCAGCGGTCGCTGGAAGCATCTTCACAGAAATGGGAAGCAACGAGCGCTGCAATCCAGCGAGCGCTGGAAATGTGTAACGCCTGCTGCGCGTTTATTACTTCAGCTAGGGTTCTGTTCAAGATTTCATTCCTCATTCTCTTTGGTTCTGTGACGGCTCTAGATGATTCTTTTGAGTTCTTTTAGCATAGTTTTAATTTCCTTATTTTGTGGCTACAAAAACAATATTGTAGGTTTCGATTGAAATCATCATCACAAGTATTGTAAGGATTGATTATTTTATCTATTTTCTTACGGTTAATTTGATGAATTCTTCTCGTAATTCTTCGATGTCTTGTTCTATGGATAGCTAATTTTCTATTTTAGGGTTTAGATATTCGATTTAACTCCAATCCTTGCTTGATGTATGTGAATTCTTCGTTGATTGAATTGTTGTATTTATATTGAATAATTGGCCATTGTTCGATATTGTTAGGTAGTGGATGAGATTGATAGATGAATCTACTGCCCGATCACAATTCTTTCAATAATTAGATTGACCGGAAACATATTTTTAATCGTTAGTCTTAAAGGTTTACCGGATTGAAATGAGAGTTATTGATGTTAACCTTTTGTTGAAGTGGATTATACGAATAGATTAATTGAATTAACTTATGTCGAGCTTGGTAAGGAATTAAAGAGAAGAATCTAAGCCCTAATACCTTTTCCTCGTGTTTATCTCTTTTACTATTATTCGTCATTTATTTGTTTCTTTGAATTTGCTCTTTTATTTAGTTCTTTGTTCTGAAATCATTGGTTTAGAATGTTTAGGTTCATTTTAATTTCTGTGTAAGTAATACTAGGAGTATTTGCCCTGTTTAGCCTTCCTTGTGAATACGACTTGGGTTAGCTTGACACCCTACATTGACCTCGTTCTCTTGCGAGTCAAGTCTAGGTGTTTAGAGTTGAAACAAATGTGCAGGTTATTTCGGATGGAGATGCAAGTGTGCTTGGACGGACTTTCGTTGGTTGAATCCTGGAAAATTGTTTAAACTAAAGAGTTTGGTTATATGTCTTAATACATGTAACCTAGTCTTGTTTTCCACTGCAACGCTTTGAAATATGTTCTAAAGTATGAAGTTCATTTTTAAAACTCTGAAGTTTATAACTTCTGAAGTCTTTTGATGTTGTTAGTTAAGGTTTTAATGCTAGTCTGCCTTAACTTGAAATAGTTGTTGATTCTATGTTGAGATCTTCTAAGTTATACGACTCTTTTATCGTACTTTCTTGATCTGATAAACTTTTTGTTGATATTGATCTCTTGGCATCGTTGGTCGTATGGTATGAATTGTTGATATCAGATTAAACCTGATTTCTTGATGATGTTTATACTTGATATATCCTGGTCATGTGACCCTACATATTGATATCAAGTTATATCTATTGTTGATAACCATTTGTTGGTTAAAACTATCGAGCATGTTATTGTTATTGATTTCTTGATAAGCATGTTCATTGGAAGTGTTTTGTAGTATGTTTGGTTTTGTTTGATAATTGGGTCGTTATCTATTCCTTGGTTAATCATAAATTGTGTACGTCGCTGGATCCACCGGCTTAGTTATCTTAATTCTAAGTCGGGTTGTGACAAGTTCACAGCAGAAATCTACCCGCACAAGATGGGTTGAGGTGAGTGTGGTTGCTGAAAGTCCTGACATGAAAAAGCAGCTGGCCAGCATGATGAGAAGGCTGCAAGAGTTAAAAATGAGTAAGTCGGTTGTTCCTCCACCTCAACAGGAACATGCCAGACAAGAGATGTTCGTTGAGCCGTGTGACATCTTTGGGGAGCAAGGGCACAATCCTAAAGACTGCCAAAGAATGGGACAGCTGACATATAAAGGGGGAACAGAGGTTTATGCTGCACAGGGATATCCTCCACGTCAGCAGTTTGATCAAGGGCAGAGATTCAATCAAAATCAACGACAGCAGAATTCGGGATGGCAGAATCACTCTAGCACTGGATGGAGGAATCAGAATCAAGGACAGGTATCTGGAGGAAGTTTTCAAAATCATCACCCTCCACAACAGTTTAATCATTACTCCCCCCAGCAGCATTGGTATTCCCATCAGCAGTAGAATTACAATTCTCAGTGGCAGTACCCACCACAGCAGAATCAGTTTCAGCAAGCACCATAGCAATTTCAACGTCCACCGCCGCCACCTTCTCAAAGGAACCCTCTTGATGTTAATCTTACTGCCTTTATGCAAGAGAGCAAACAGGCGATAGAAGCTCAAGATGCTAACATGAAGCGTCTCGAGACAGCTGTGGGACAAATTTCTGGAACACTTAATTAGATGCAGCAACAACAGCAGACTGGGAAAATTCCGAGTCAAGGTCAACAACCTCATCAAGCTCAAGCTGAAAATGTTCTGAGAAGTGGAAAGAAGATTGATAACAAGGTGGGAAACACTCCATCAGAGGAAACATAGCCTGCAGTTGGGAATGAGAAGGAAGAATCGGAGGTCCGATTGCATAAGGCTGAGAAGCCTTACCGACCACCAGTGCCTTTTCCTAGCAGATTGAGGAATGAAAAGCAAGATCAACAGTTTTCCGATTTTTACAAGATGTAAATGTGAATTTACCATTGCTGGAGGTTATCAGGAATGTTCCAGCATATGTCATGTTTTTCACGGAGTTGACGTATAAGAATAGGAGGTTCGAGGAGAATGAGCAGATTTTGGTATCCGAGAGTGTCAATTCAATTATGCAACAGTCTTTACCTCCGAAACAGCGGGACCCTGGGAGTTTTGTGATCAAGATTACCATGGGAAATAGAAAAGAAGCATCAGGAATGCTAGATTTAGGGGCTGGCATTAATCTAATGTCGTACTCTATTTTCAAACAATTGGAGCTGGGAGAGTTGAATCCGACTAGGATGTGCCTACAGCAGGCCGATCGATGCATTTGACATCCTAGAGGGATTGTAGAAGATATTCTAGTCCGTGTTGGGAAATTGATAGTTTCTGTCGATTTTGTGATTCTCAAAATTGGAGATGTGCAAGAGGATGGACGAGAGCATACTCTGTTATTAGGAAGACCATTCATGGCTACTACCAACACGCTGATCGATGTCAAGAATGGGATCAACAAGATGTCGGTGTTGGGAGAAACAGTCTTCTACAATGTGCACGCCAGTCGAGCCGTGCTATCAGTCAATAGTATTGATAACTGTTCTTACATAGATGCCATTGATGTTCTTACTAAGGCATGTTTCGTGGAATAGAATTAGATGGAAGAAGTTTTTAAAGGATCTGTTGATTTAGAGGAACAGCTCAAAGAGGAAGCAAGTCTAGAGGAGTTGGAGAGAATGCTTGTTGACCAGACATTGATACCTGAGAGTTCTAAGAATGAAAAAGAAGTAGAACTCGAGCTTAAGGCCCTTCCCCCGAATCTTAAATATGTGTTTCTTGACCAGGGATGGAAAAAACCAGTCATCATCTCATCCGAGCTCAACAAAGAGGAAGAGCAGGCCTTAGTTGATATCCTTAAGAAGTTCAAGGCAACTTTTGGATGGAGTTTATCTGATATTAAAGGTATTAGTCCCGCCACTTGTATGCATAGGATTAACTTGGAAGAAAGAGCCACTCCGAAGAGGGATAGCCAAAGGAGACTGAATCCTGTGCTGATGGAGGTGGTGAGAAATGAGATTTATAAATTGCTAGCAGAGGGAATTATTTTTCCCATTACTGATAGTAAGTGGCTGAGCCCCGTACACGTGGTCTCGAAAAAAAGGGGCATTACAATTGTGTTGAATGACAGGGTTGAGTTGGTGCCCACTAGACCTATTACTGGTTGGAGGATGTGCGTTGACTACCAGAAGCTCAATGCCGCTACAAAGAAGGATCACTTTCCGCTTCCTTTCATTGATCAGATGCTGGATAGACTAGCTGGTCATGAGTTCTACTACTTCTTGGATGGATTATCAGGATATTCCCAGATCGCAATCGCTCTAGAAGATCAAGCCAAGACAGCTTTCACTTGTCCGTTCGGAACATACGCATGCAAAAGGATGCCTTTTGGACTCTGCAATGCCCCAGGTACGTTTCAGAGGTGTATGATGTCTATTTTTTCTGAGATGGTTGGTGATTTTGTTGAGATTTTTATGGATGATTTCTCTGTCTTTGGATCGTCTTTTCATGATTGTCTTGGTAAAGTTGAACATGTTTTGAGTCGGTGCGTTGAGAGTGGTCTGACCCTTAGTTGGGAGAAGAGTCACTTCATGGTTAGAAAGGGAACTGTGTTGGGTCATATTGTTTCAAGAAAAGGGATAAAGGTTGATAGGGCTAAGGTGGATGTTATTGAGAGATTACCTCCACCTCGTGATGTAAAGAGAATTAGGAGTTTCTTGGGTCACGTGGATTTTTACCGTCGTTTCATTAAGGATTTTTCTAAAATTTGCCAGCCTCTGTGTCGTTTACTTGCTCAGGATGTTGTGTTCAATTTTGATGATGCATGTTTAAATACGTTTAATACACTAAAACATAAGTTGAGTACTGCACATGTTGTGATTGGGCCTAATTGGTCAGAACCTTTTGAAATCATGTGTGATGCATCGAAATCTGTCGTTGGAGCTGTATGCTGTGAAATCTGTCGTTGGAGCTGTATGCATCGAAATTACACTACTACTGAACAAGATATGTATGCTGTGATTTTTGCTCTAGATAAATTTCGTGCTTACATCATAGGTTCTAAGGTGATAGTTCATAGTGATGATGCTGCTTTGCGTTATCTGTTAACTAAGCCCCAAGCTAAGCCTAGACTCATTCGGTGGGTTCTTTTGTTGCAAGAATTGGATATAGAGATCCGTGATAGGAAGAGAATTGAGAATACTGTAGCTAACCATTTGTCTCGTTTAGAAAATTCGTTCCCTTCTCCGTCATGTGATAATGTTGTTTATTCCTTTCCGTATGATTATAGTATGGAATTTGTGCCCTGGTATGCCGAAATTGTGAATTATCTGGCTTATGGTGAAACGCGGCCGGATATTACCTCCCAAGAGAGGAAACGTTTTCTCTCTTTATGCAGGCAATATTTTTGGGAAGATCCTCACCTTTTCAAACTCGGAAGGGATGATGTTATTCGGAGGTACGTACCCGATGATGAGCACGCCAAGGTGTTGCAGTTATGCCACGAAGCGCATTGTGATGGCCATTTTGGAGGACAGAAGACAGCACACAGGGTGCTACAATCCGGTTTGTTTTGGCGAACATTGTTCAAGGATGCCCAAGCTTTCTACATGTCTTGCGATCGGTGTCAACGGGTTGAATCCATTGGGCGAAGGAATGAGATGCCCCTTAATAACATTATAGTGGTCGAAATCTTCTATGTGTGGGATATTGATTTCATGGGGCCGTTTCCCAAGTCTTTTGGGTTCGAAAATATACTGTTAGCTGTTGATTATGTTTCCAAGTGGGTTGAAGCGATTCCCACTAGGACTTGTGACTCTAATGTTGTCCTTAGATTTGTGCAAGAGAACATTTTGTGTAGGTTTGGGTTTCCAAAGACGGTCATCAGTGATGGCCGAAAGCATTTCTACAACAAGTTGTTTGAAAAGCTGACGAAGAAAAATGGAATCCCGCACAAGGTGGCAACTCCTGATCACCCGCAGACTTCTGGGCAAGCCGAGACAAGCAATCGGCAAATCAAGGGAATTTTGGAGAAGACGGTGAAACCGTCTCGTAAGGACTGGTCCACTAAGCTAAATGATACGCTATGGGCATACCGAACATCGTATAAGAGTATCTTGGGAATGAGTCCTTATCGACTGGTTTTTGGTAAAGCGTGTCATCTCCCCGTGGAGATTGAGCATAAGGCTTATTGGGCTATCAAGGAGGCAAATCTTGATCTATCTAAAGCTGACGAGTATCGGATGCTACAAATGTCCGAGCCCGATGAGTTACGTAATGAGGCGTATGAGAATGCCAAGATTTACAAGGATAGGGTCAAGCGACTTCATGACAAGAGGATTTTGGTGAAAGAACTCAAGCCTGGGATGAAGGTTTTATTGTTTAACTCATGGTTAAAGTTGTTTCCCGGAAAGCTCAAGTCTAGGTGGAGTGGTCCATACACTATCACAGAAGTTTTTCCGTATGGCTCGGTTCAACTTTTGAATGAGGAAACGCATCACTCTTTTCCAGTGAATGGGCACCGAGTAAAACATTATCTTGAAGACGAGACTAAGGCATAGACGGTAGAGTCTGTACATATCTAGGATCCCATTCTCTGAATGCTCGGTTCGCGTCAAGCTAATGACGTTAAACAAGTGCTGTGTGGGAGGCAACCCATAATTTGGTAGTTTCATTTTTTCTCTTTTCTTTTTCTTTTCTGATTTTGTTTTTAAATCTTGTTATCCTTGTGGGTGGCTGTCCGGGGTATGTGTTTGTGATGTGCAGGATTTATGGTTTTCAAGGAGCGCATAGTACGTCAACACGTTTGACCCAGCGGTCTCTCATCCTCAACGACCGTTGTGCAGGGCCAACTTCAGAATTCAGGGCGGAAAGTTAGCGGTCACCTAAGCGACCGCTGAGTATGGTGAAGCTTTAGAGTACAGGGTGGAAAGTCAGCGGTCGTTGCACCTAAGCGACCGCTGAGTATGGTGAAGCTATGGAGTACCAGGCGGAAAGTCAGCGATCGCTGCACCTAAGTGACCGCTGAGCTTGGCGAAGCTTTTGGAGTACAGGGCGAAGAATCAGCGGTCGCTTCCCCTCGGTGACTGCTGTGTGTTATTAGGGTTCATTGCCCAGAGACCACTCAATAGCCGTGATCGCTGAGCTTTTCAGTCTTTAAATATATGCGAGCCATAAATTGTCGTCATTTTTAATCTTCACTTTTCCCCTTTCGCTTTCTCTCTCAAATCTCATCCCCTCCACCACAATCTTACCCCACCACCATAATTTTTTTCTTTTCCATCACTCTGCGACCGCCGTCGTTCTGCCATCGCTAACCGCCGCCGTTGATCTCGCATTTTCTCTGACTCAGTGACCGCTGAGTTCGCAGTTCTAAGTTCAGTGCCCGCTGAGTTCCGTCTTCAGACCCTCGTTCGCCGGTTTTCTTGTACGCTTGCTCCAGTTCTCCTATCGACATTCTTGGGTCAGATTTGTCAAATGGCACGTACCAAAAATCCTTCGGGTTCTACTTCTCGACCACAACACCCCATGGAGGAAGAGGAACCTGTGGACTGTTCTCAAGATTATGATTGCCCATTTCCTATGTTCAACACTATATCAGGTACTCTTTTTCAGCATTTCAATCGTTTTGAGGTTACTGTGCCTCGGTATTTTGATTGGGAGTTGATGGAGTCCCTTGGGGTGAAGACGTCGCTTAAGCAATATCTAAAAAATTTGGGTATGGATAAATTTGCTATGATGGAGTTGCCCGGTTATTATCCATTATGTTTAGAGTTGTTAACAACTTTTGATCTTGCGGATGATTTTACTCAGTTCACTTGTCGGATGTTTGGTCGTGAGTTTACTGTTACTGACCGCATTATGAAGCGGGTGTTTGGTTTTCCACTGGAGTGGTTCCGTAAGCCCCCACCGGAGTTTGATGCTGCTGAGGCATGGAATTCTTGTCCGAGTTCAATAATTGGTACTCCCGGGGTATGGCTAGTGGATTTATTAAAGATCTTGCGTTGGGAATTTTGTACAAATTCCTTGTTTACAACGTTAGTGGTAATCAGAAGGCGAATAAAGTTAACATTGGGAAATTTTTCTACTCACAACTGCTCTTCAGAATGTCCAAGTATGCCCTACGGCATTTGTGTTTGAGGCCTTCCAGAATATTCAGCGCCGAACCCGTTGCCATCCTGCGCTCTCCCACATTGCTACTGCTTTGGCCAATCATTTTAAGTTGATACCGCCGAATGGATTTCCACCCGAGGTTCAAACAAGATTACTATTGCGTCATATTGATCTGAGTGAGTTGCGTGGGGCACCATTTGCTGTCAACAAGACTACACTTATTCCCTACAAGCGGCGACGGTGTGTGAAAGCTTATCTTAATAATTTGGCTGCCAACCCACTTTTAGAACCGCCGCCAAGTACTGAATCGGAGGAAGGTCAGGATGATGATGAAATTGCTCCGTCATGTTCGGCTGGGATGACTTTTGGATGGCCAACTCGTGGGACGGGGTCTTCTTCTTCTGAATTTGCCCAGCTCCGTAAGGATATTTAGTCTTTCCGTGCTGATTGGAGCACTCAGTGGGGGCAAATTCAGCATGATGTTTATGGCCGGTTCGACGCACAGAATCGGCAATTGTATTCGTATCAGTAGCAGTTAGAGGAGCATAGTCAACGTTTGGATGCTCAGAATCAGCAATTGCATGCTCATAATTGCCTTTGGAGCGAACAGAATCAGCAGTGGGCTCTCCAGCAGCAGCAACTTGCCGATCAGAATGCGCACTTGGCCGCCTTGGAACAGCAGAGGGCTAATTGGACCCTGCATCATGGACATCCACCTCCACCGCCTTCTGATCAACAGTGATTCCTCAATGTTGTTTCGTATGTCTTCTATTTCTTCTTTTGTGTTTAGTTTTTCCTTGGTTGCTGGTTCAGTGTCACTTTTGGTTTTGCGTTCCGCCCTCCTTTTGTTTCATATTGCCCTTTTTCTCTTTGTCGGTCTCTTGTTATTACAATGAGGGCATTGTTTTCTTCTCTTGTGTGGGGGGGGGGGGTCAGGCTTTGTCGGTGTTTCTTGCATATCCGCATGAGTTTTATTTTGATCTAAGTTGTAAATGTGATGATTGGATTTGATGAATTATGTATTGATGGACTTGATTGATCGGGATGTTCTGTTATGAATCAATTGTTTGTGAGTAGTATTCAGTTAACTGTGGGGCCTTGTCGTACTTGAATGATTGATGCTTGATATTTGAATATGAGGTTTTGGTGAGAAGATTGTGCTCTAATTGGTGTATCCAAAATAAAAATAAAAAGGTCTGAGTCATGTTGAGGGGCTTCTGCTCTTCTGGGAACCATGAGCATGGGAAACAATGTGAGGACACTTTAGATAACCTTTAAATATTTACACCTCATGAAATATGGCCACATAACTCGACTTGACTTAGAGTTGTTTCATTTGCCTTTTGGTGTAAATTTGTGTGTGATTTGAAAGGCTCTACCCCTCTTTCTCTTATGTTCAAAATTGAATCTTTTATACGAGGAATGGGTATGGGAAAACCACGCTAGAATGCCGGAATTTTTCCGAGAATAAACCTAGTGAATTTTGCCTGGAATTCACCTTATGTCTTTAAGCTTCATTGTGACTTGGAATTTTGGGATACGTCGAAAAGTTGTGATATCTTCTTGCCTATAATCTTGTTTTTAAATGTTGGGTGGTTTGAGTTTTTGTGTAGCGGGCCACTTGTTACTGCGTGCTAATCACGTTCGATTGATGATTGATGGAATGTGTTGTGATTGATAGGTTGTCGAAGCAGGGATTGTTGAGATTGGTTGATCATTTTCATTTTAGTTTGAAATGAGATTTGCTTGAGGACAAGCAAGGTTTTGTGTGTGGAAGGTTTGTTGCGTTAGTTTTTTGTTGCATTTTTTGGATGTTTTACATGTGCACTTGTGTTGTCACTTGCTAGATTTTGCATTGTTTTGCGCTAATGATGTTTTGTCGAGCTTCCAGTGAAAAAATGTAGATTTTGTCCAAGAACGACGAAGGCAACCAATGCTCGATCAACCTTCACTGTAATCTTGAGTTTTTGGCGTAGTGAAACTCAGCGGTCTCTCACCTTAGGAGACCGCTGAGTTCCAAGTGTGTGCCACGTTCAATACAGGGCAAGAAGTCAGCGGTTGCTGCACCTAAACGACCGCTGAGTCTAGCGCCTCAGCAATACAGGGCCAGAAGTCAACGATCTCTCAACCTAGGAGATTGCTGAGTTCAGCGCTCGCTCAGTCGGACAATTAGCGTGCTTGATGAAGAACGCTCAGCGGCCGCTGAGCCTAGGAGACCGCTGAGCGTGATTTAATTGTGACGCATATAAATAGCAGATGAGGGTTTCAGAGATAGGGAACGGTTTTTGCCAGACGCCATTTCTAGTAATATTTCAGAGTTTGTTTTTAGGGTTCTAGGGTTAATTTCTATTGGGGATTTCTAGTTAGTGATTTACCTATTGTAATTTCATTCTGGATTGGATTGTACGATCATTGCACCTTCTAAATTCAATTCCAGTTCATCATTATCATCATTTTCATTCACGTTTGTAAGCTCTTTCAATTCCCGCACTTGATTTATGATTACAATTTATGCTCATAATTTCTCCTGCAAGTTGCTCAATTAAATTAATGGTAGGGTTAAAATCATTTAATGCTTTTATTAGATTAGATTTTGATTCTTGCCTCGGGGTAATCTTTTGTTAAATCTCTCTTTTCGTCTAGTTAATAATTCAAGAATTAGAGTAGTGAATGACCCAACTTTATTTACTATTTTCTTGTACGCAATGCAATTAGTTTCCCTGTTAAGTTTTCCTTGGGAGACGACTTGAGTTTGCTTGCTTAATCTACGGTGATCTCGTTTAATTGCGAGTGACTTAGGGTTAATTTAGTCGAAACAATCTGTTCAAGTCAGAGTTTCAGATTTAGCTCCAAATTCAAAAACCAGCATGAAGTCAACAAATCCCGGTGTCAGAGGAAGACAATTTACCTTGACCAATGAGAGATTGCCAAATCAGCATCCTAGAGTGCAGAACCTAGCATCTGACACTGATGAAGACAGGTGAAGATACGCCCAACAGCAGATCGTGAAGATCAGAGAGTAGGTGAGATTCAAACGGCTCTTCCAACAGCTAGTTTTGAATCTCTACCTGTCGCAGCCCGACTTAGAATGAAGATGATCAAACCGGTGGGTCCCATGACATACACAATTTATGATTAATCAAAGAATAGATAACGACCCAAGTTATCGAAGAAATACCAAATGAACAATAAAATTATGCTCTCAAGGCAAATGAAGTCGAATTAAATATCAAACAACGACATTAATTCTTAGAACAACAATTCATACTTTAAGTTCAAGTAAAGATAAACGAGAATGGTCGAGAGACAACACCATTTCGTATCGGAGTTAAGCAAACTGAAACTCAGGTTTATTAATTCTTATCATAAGTGATGAAACTAACACAACATAAACTGAAACAGGTTCAGAGTATTGCAGTGGAAAAACACATCTTTGGTTATATGTATGCAGACATATAACCTTGCTCAAGTTTAAATAACATCTCAAGAGGTTATAAAACAAAAGTCCGCCCAACACACTCCATCCTCATCCGAGCTAACCTGCACATTTTAGAAAACAATATGCAGGGCTGAGTACTTTCGCACTCAGTGGACACATGCCAAAATAATTGAAAACTACTGCTTAAAGCTTTAGATTGAATCTTGCCATAAAGCATAGCACAACTAAACTTTTGAAAACAAACCAGTGCTTGCTCAATCATTTTCTTTTGATATAAGTGATTCCAGTCAAAATACTTATCATGTATGTACCATATCTACTATCATTTATTAGTGCTGAGAAGTAGGCCTCCTTCTCAGACACTTGTAACCGGCACACTAAAAAGGAAAGCGCACGATTACAAAACTGTGTACACAAAATCCTACCTTGCGTAGGACCGAATTCGTCTTCCTTCAGTAGATGGTATCATACAAACACTTCAAACATTTAGCAAGTCAATCAATTTAAAAACATCATATATATCATCATATCACATTCGTCATTTCTTTAGTTTAGAAAGCCCACCTGGACTAAAGCTACTTTAACTACACTTTCACTTCTCGGCTTTTTCCCTCACTTTACGATCCAGCTCGATCCTTCATTTAAGAATTTAGTTTTAACGTAAGAGCGAGAAGAATTAAACAAAGAAATGAGGGATGCCATTGCCATACTACGAATTTTTTATTTCGACTCGGCTTTCTAGGGTTTTTCTCTCGACAACTAAAACTTAACCTATCTATTTACTTTTTCTACTTTACTTAACTCTTTAATCGATAACTAATCGATCACAACTTCAGGAAATATTTAGAAACATAAAATCACATATTTCATCATTTAATCTCATACTTAAACATATAAACACTTAATTAACATTTAAACTCATACTAATTACTTCATTAACCACTTAAGCTTATCATCAATCATATCATTAATACATAAACCTTTCATTTCTTCATATTAGCATCTCATTAACAATTAAACTCTTCATTTACTTATTCAAACACATCATTAGTGAATAAGCTCATTAGTAATATTTAAACTTAACATTATATGATCAACATGTGTCTTTGACATATAAGCTCATTAATGACATATCATTAACACTTAAACTCATCATTTGCGTGTCATTAGCAACTAAAATCATCCTTAGCTGATAATTAACAACTAACATCATCATTAACATATATTTAACATATAATTTATTATTTACTATTCATAGTCTCAACTTAAAATATTTCTCGACTCGTCAAACGAGCTCCAAAAATTCTCAAATTAATTTCATATACTTTTTATACTAAATTAAACATAATTA
This sequence comes from Agastache rugosa, assembly GCA_031470985.1. Lineage (NCBI taxonomy): Eukaryota > Viridiplantae > Streptophyta > Magnoliopsida > Lamiales > Lamiaceae > Agastache > Agastache rugosa. The sequence goes on from CM062608.1 coordinate 26,583,524, forward strand.
CATGATCACATCATCAAATTCTGAAAAATACTACGATACTTAATTTTTATCGTAGAACTCATTTCTATCATTATTTTCTCAATTAAAAATTAAATAAATGGCCTTATTAAATGTTGGTTCCAAGACGGATATCTTGGTGTAGGGGGGGTGAATACACCAAGATTTAAAAACTTTTCCAAGTTAAAACTCTTTTGAGAGAGAGCCTGCTGTGTCCGATCCAGCTGGATGACAGCTTGATTGACACAGCTGGCTGTGTGAGAGTGGGTACGGAAGATGGTGGGTTTGGAAAATCCGTCTGTTGCTTCAAATCAAATTACAAAGCTCTGTTTCACTTTTCAGTTAGTCAGTTTATGCAGCTTGAAATGTATGCGTGAGAGGTTAGCTAAATGCATAAAACAAAGCAATAAAGAACAAAGCAATTTTAACGTGGTTCGGAGTAGCACCTCCTACGTCCACGACCAGGTTCACTGGTAATTCACTACCACTTGGTTTCCAAGTACCAAGTAACTTCACAACTCGAACCTGAGTTGTGTTCCAACAGTTTGCGGGCACTGTCAAGCCTACACCTTCAGTTTGCGGGTACTGAAGAACCTAACCACTCGAATTACACGCTTCGAGCAAGCGTACCTTTACCTAACCTTTCTGGGTTTGGGTATGGGTTTTCCAACTATGAACGAGTTCTTACAATGAAGAACAAATAGTATTATGAACTCGTTAAAACTAGGCTTAAGATATTTCTATTCTAATCTATTCTGCCTATGACTGAATATGTGAACAACTAAGAACACAGCTGACTGGTTGGGTGTTCTTGAAAGATTTGGTTATGAAGATCGTTGTTCATTCTTCTATTTTTGTCTTTTATTTCTTCAATCGTTTTCGCCAGCCTCACCCTTCTTCTTTCTTCAATGGTGAAGGAGAGATATATATAGGTGCAGATTCAAACTAGCCGTTGGAAGAGAGCCATTTGAATCTTACCTACTCTCATTTACTTCTGGCCTTTAACCTACGAAGTAGGTCTGTATCTGCAGAAGCTATTTCTTCTTTGATTTCACCGCGTCAGACAAGATCTTCTGACATCGGGATCTTGTCTTGAGAAGGTCTTCATCTTCGAGCTGCTAAGCGTTTCTGCTGTGTCTTCAGCGACTTGGACTCTGTTGCGTCTCGACTCTGAGCTGTATCTTAGACTTGTACTGTTTCATTAACCCGAGCTGTGTCTTCAACCTGAGCTATGTCATTGATCTGAGCTGTCTTAGACCTGAGCTGTGTCATTGACACTAAGCTGGGTCTTTTACACTGAGCTGGGTTTTTGACACTGAGCTGGGTTTCCGTCACTGAGCTGGGTCTTTGACTCTGCTTGGTCTTGCTTTGCTGAGTCTGCTCTGCTGAATACCTCAGCTGGGTCCAGCTTAGCTGTGTCTTCTGCTAACTTCTGCTGTCTTCAGCGACTACCTGTAAACTTAGAAACTCTATAAGCTCAAACAGGTGAGCTAAAAAATGCTTAGGCTTGTGCAATCATCTACTCGGTTGGGGTCAACTGGGTTTTGGTATCAAATCAAATCTTTATTAATTTTCCCAACAATTTCCCCCTTTTTGATGATGTCAAAACCTACCTGAGAAAAACAATTTACTTCCCCCTTAACAAGAAACGGGGTTTCAAAAGATTAAACATTCACAGCAGGTAAATATTTTCAGAGTTCAGTGCCTGGTCAAAGAGTTATTGTCATCAGGGTGAGCTTGAGAGCAAAAGCAAACTTTTCATTAATAAAAGGAAATTTTACAACTTTACAATTACAAAAATTCAAAAGACAAAATTCCCAGATGGCTGGGTCTTCAGCTTTGCTTCCTCTGTTCGTCCATTTGATGGTCTCTCTTGAGACCATATCTGTTGAAGATGAATTCTTCCAAGTTTCTCCATTCTTCTTGATTTTTAGACTTGGAGATTCCTCTTTCGCCAGCCCAGTGATGAACTTATTTGATAATCTGGGCCTTGTCGGGAAGATTCGTTCCAGCTAGAGTAGGAGGCTTCAACTGCTTGACTTTTGGAGCTTTGAGCTGGATGTCGTTTCTCTTGGCAGCTAGGGCTAATGATCTTGCCATCATTGGATCTTCTTCAGTTCGAGCAAGTATTCTTTGAATGCAGTTTCATGATCCATACCTTTGTATTGATTCAGGTAGTAGAATTCTTTGATGAATTCAGTTTTGCATTGTTCTCAGTTTTCATTGATTTCATCTGGATTCCTCTTGTCGGATCTTGGAATGCTTGAACCTGCTTGTTTCTTCCTAGTTTGCCTGTAGCTTAGTCTTTTCTTCCTCCGCTTTTTCTCAGCAGGCTAGAGCGATTCGGCTTTCTTCTTGATGATCTTGTCCAGCTCTTGCATTTCTCTTCTTTGCCCGTTGTGGAAGTTACACAGCCAGTGATAGTCCTTGTTTTCTTCTGGCTTATGTCCACAAGCTTTGGCAAGAGAAACCATCTTCTCTCTCCATGTCTCTTTGACTGCTACAGATGGCTCATCCTCATCCAGCTCTTTGGCAAAGTCGTCGATTTTTTATTGAATTGGCTGCACAGGTTCCCCCTTAGCTGCAGCTTTCCTCTTCATTGTTTTTCCAGTTTCATTCTTTTCTTCCTCCTTTTTGGCATTATCAACAAGGGAGGCCGAGAGGTTAATGACTGTTGCGTTGAGCTTGGCGAGAGCGGTTTCAACATCAGCGATCTTGGCTGTGTTGTCAGCTGTGGCGAGGTTCAGCTGAGCATTGCTGCTGCTTCCAGCTTTGAACTGAGCATTCAGATCTTTGTACAAGTTAAACAGTTGGCGGATGTTAGAGCTATTGGAGAGAGTAGACTTCTTGTTGGCTTCCAGCTGGCTTGAAAGATTTGCTATGTCGTCAACCAGTGGAACTTGAAGTCTTGTTACAATCTCAGGAACTCTTTTATCTAAATGATTTCTGAGTTCGAGATCTTGAGAAACAAGAAACTGCTTGATATCTAGACTTGTACTTTCTTGTACATTTTGAGCAAACTTATGGACTTTATCAATTGTCCGCTATTGCTCTCTAACTTGACAGTCTAGTACTGTGAATCGCATGATGACCTCGACTTGAGACTTCAGTCGGTCTTCAAGAAGAATTTCCTCAACCTCTTTAGAGATTGCGTTTTTCATGGCGGTTGATAGCTCAACATCTGAGTCCGTTTGTGTTCCAGATTAAACATGACTGGGTATGACTGCCTGGAACTCGACCAGCGCGCGAGTGTCATCGGCAATTGGAATTAGTGGGGCTGCTATCTCTAGTTCAGCTGTTGCATCAGCTGGTTCTTCAATGATTACTACCCCAGCTATGTTATCTGGTACAGCTTCCTTGGTAATCTCAACTGAGACTTCTTTGGATATGACATCTCCAGAAGGTGTCTCCCATCCCGCTGCTGTTAGAAGCTTGTTGGCTGACTCCCAGACGTCTGCTAGGTACGGCTTGGGGTACTGCTGAGATACTTCGATAATACCTCTGATGAGATCATCTTGATGCAAGTAGGCATCCTCCAGACTTCCAAAGCCAAAAGTGTGCTGGGGGCATGCTTCATCCGTCTTCAACTTCTCGTAGGAGAAGGTCTTTATCAGCTGCTCATTCTGGTACCAAGTTGCCATCTTGGTGGCCAGATAGAATTTGAGATCTCCAACTTTGACGAGGGCGATTGGCAGGTGCGCCTAGATAGGATACTGAGTTAGAACACTCTTGATCCCTGCAATGCTGATACGGCCAATCAAGACGCGGAAACGAGGACTCGAACTCACGTCAACGGAAAGGATGATTCAACCCAAATTACAAACTGAACCAATATAGATTATATACCTAATCGACTGATCTCAAACGAGAATTGAACGAGAAACAAACCAAACACAAAACAAATCCAAAAATAACGATTAAAGCCCTAACAGACGACTCGACTGGAAACTATAGCAAATCAACTCCGATTACGCTGAAATTTTAACACGAACTATAAAATGAACACAGGAAAAACATATCCAAAATTCAGCAAAAACGCACGAGTAGAACTCAAAAACGCTCGGTGCTCAATTTCGGTGCGATTTGGGATTTTAGCAATGCAACGGGTTCGAATTTGATGAAAACTGGACTTGGGCGAAGGATGGGACGAATATGAACGATTTATGAGGGTAACAAGAAGGCGAGGATGGCTGGGCGAAAAACACAGAACCAAGAAACGAACAGATTGGAGATTTACCTCAATACGGACCCCGAATCGACGAACGATTGAAACACGTATCACGGAAGCAATTCTCCGGCGGCGTAGTTAACCCGAGACCCACACGAGATCACGAACGAACTAGAGATTTCAGATTCAAAGGTGCCAAAATCGAATCCTACCAAGAACTAGGGTTTGTGTACTTGAAGAACACGTGAGACAAAGTCGAAAAATAACTTTTGATTCAAAACTCGTCTGCTGAACAGTGCCTACGAAAATTAATTAAATACTAGGCTAATTCTAAGCTAGGGTTCGAAAGTTACAAGGCTTGGGCTTGGTAATTTCGAATCCCTTAATTAAATATAACTGGGCCAATTAATCACCTAAACATGTTGTGATAATTGGGCTACTAATTAAATTGAAATAAAAACAAACTATACTAATGGATAAATAACTCAATAGTACACATGGTCGTGGCTAGGTGTCCTCCTCAATGCTCATGAAAGTTACCAACTTGTAATGTCGGGTTTCAGCTCCATCGTCTTCCAACTTCTTCTGAATATAGCACTGAAAATATCCTTGCAGCTTCTTGGCTCTTAATCTCGTCACTGGACCTCTAAGCTGCAATTCCGGGTTTAGGTCTTCAGTGCTAGGCCCGGTCTCATCAAATGCGTAGCTCCTCGTACATAGCTTCCATAAAGGCTGAGCCAGAGGAGTTGAATGATAGAGAGGCAGTGAAATCACTCTCCTCTGATTCTGTGGAGATTTGAACTTTGGGTGATGGCTGTTTTGGGGGTGAGCTGGGTTTAGTAGAAGTGGGTTCAGCTTGGGTGTCAGCTGACTGTGAATGAGCTTCAGCCAGTTGAATATCTTCCTGCTCTCTTACAGGAGATGGCTCATTGGTTGGAGGCGTGGGTGGAGGAGAAGGCTGTTTCGGCGGAGAGCTTTGAGGCGAAGAGGGCTGGGGTGAGGTCCTTGGATTATCCAGCTCATCCTCTGAGTTGGATGACGATCCATTATTCAATCCCATATCAGCCAGGATGTTTGATCCGAATTGATTGGAAGGCTGATACTGGCTGTGGGAAGAGAATCACCATTGCTTGACTTGGAGTTTCTTCTGAAGAAGAGCTCGCCTCAGTTGGTGGGATGACAGCTGTTTTCTTTTTCTTTTCAGCTGGGCCTCCAGCTGGTTTGGGGTCAGCTGTCTTCCTTTTTCTCTATTTCTTCTTAGCTGGAACTTCTGCCTCTGTTTCTTCCAGCTGCTTCTTGCGTTTGCTCATAGCAGGCTGTTTCCTCAGGAGATCATTGATTTGACTAATTCTCTGGAAGAGAATCTTCGTTTCTAGAAACGGTTCTGAATCAGCCCACTTTACTGTGTATCCTTTCACAGCTTGTTCTATTAAGAACGAAATCTTAGAGCATAGATATAGGGGCTCTGAGGTTGAATACGTCGTCCTGGTGGAGTCGAACTTGATCTTCTCTGACTCCTTGACCAGTCGGTTGAGTAAGAAATGAAACCAGTTAACGTTTGCGCCTTTGATCATGACAATCATCGGTTTGAACTTTGGAATACTGATCTCTTCTTGAGATCCAGCTATCCCCATAATGCACTTCTGCGTGATATCCAGCAGCAGCCTGTACTTTGGATTGAGTAGGAGCTTTGACATGCTTGCTCTAGACGGCTCTGGAGAGATAAGCATCTCTTGACTGAGGAATTCATCCACTTCCTCACGGCTGTAATCGTCTGGGATGAATCCTCCTTCGCTGGGTAGATTGAACACCTTTCGCAACATTTTATTGAGTTTGATGTTGACGGTTGCTGAGTTAAATTTTCCATCATCGCCCTTGACAATCACATCGAATGAAGATGAGTAGAAGCCTTCTTCGTCAATGATGTTGAGATAGAAGAGAGCATCTTCTCTCTTCAGCATGAGCTTGGGCATGGAGGTTGCCCACAGCAAGAGACCGGAGTCTACAAGGAGATCCACCATCTCTTTGAGTTCTGATACTTGAAGGTTGGCGGTGGAAAGACAACTTTCAAATGACAACATTGTCATAAGAACTTCGAACTGGTTCATCCCTACGGTTGATTTCTTGGGTGCCATTTCTGCAATCTGTTGATTTTGATCGAGCGAAGAACTTGCAGAAAATAGTAGAGAATTTGAAGATTTGAAAATCCACAGAGATAAAGATGTAAGAATTCTGCGTATCTTTTCCATGTATATCAACTGCCATAATGGATCAACGGTTGAGATTGATACAGCTGATATTCTGATCAACGGTTGGGAGAGATTATCACGTTTTGCTAACGTGCTTACGGCAAGTGTATTACAACCGCGCGTGAGGCAGTTCAAACGTTTGACGTTCTGCCTCGAAACTGCCGTGCTACAGAACTCTGACTATAATTAATGCGATGGGAAAAAAACTTATCAGACAATTTAACTAAGGAACATATGTCCGCTTAAAATAGAAATTTAAAATAATTGGACTTAAACAGTATATTCCTTAGAGAAATAAATTCATGAGATGCAAACCGGTCAGCTTGGTCAGAGTATCCAGCCGATATCACGGTGGTCTTCTCTTTTGCTTTATTGAAATATCTCCTCAGCTGAGTATCTGGAGATTAGCTTGATTCTACTTCAGCTGAGTTCCCTTTAGAGTTCTGTGTCTAGATGAGCTTGATTCCTCTTCAGCTGGATGAACTTTCTTCATCCGGATTGAGCTGATACCAATTGTTGGTGAATCTGCTACACTGAGTTCCCTTCATCTAGATTCCTTTTCAAAATTCTGTGATTTATGCTTGATCCAGCTTTGTTTGATATCCAGAGGATGACCTTTGATGGTTCAGCTGAATTTCTCTCTTGATTCTACACTTGAATATTCTGCTGGATTGAATTTGCCCTCAGCTGATATCACAGCTGTGTCGATTTCCAGCTTGATGGAGTTCCCCCCTGAATTTGATAGTAGGTGGCTGTCTTTTCACAGCTGCTTCCTACTTGAGTTGATCGGAGTCTCATCGCTGGCTCATTTCTTTGATGATGTCAGCTGTTTCATGATTAGCTGAGTTCACTGATGCTTTGCGGGGTAGAATCTTTGATTTCATGTTCTTTGCAATGCATTCCTCCATATTGAACTCACCAGGAAAACCGTTGTCACAACAATTGGCTGGGACCAGTAAGCTTGACATATTCTTCGATGAGCTTTGAGGTGAGTCTTGAGCTTTGATCATCAGCTGTCCTTCTTTCACAGCACGCTTGATGACATCCTCAATTGCGTCTGTCCCTCCTTGACCTGTTATCACTCATTCGGCACCCAGTTGTGATTGGGTCCGGCTTTGTTGCTGAGGGTTCCATTGAAAACCCAGATTTGTCCTTGTCTTTTGTGAGTGATACTTCTGGTTGGTCCTTGAAGGGGTCCTTTCTTCTTTGGACCTTGTTGACTGCTTGAACTCCATTTTCTTTAATGAGGTCCATTTCCCAGCTGGAGTCTGTCAGCTTGATATATCGTCTGCCGGAATCTTGATGTGAAACTCGGTTGATTTTTAGCTTTATAACCAGCTGAGATCCTTCTCAGCTGTCTTTTTAGTTGACCTTGAAGTCTGCGCTGGATGACATTCTGTCTTTGATTTTGATTCCAGTCAGCTGGATTTATCTGCTGCCTTTGAGCTTTATGATCAGCTAGGAGTTGCTGTTTTTCTTGGGCTTGGAGTTGCCGAGCAGTTTTCTTCTTTGATCGGACTGAGCTTGGAGTGCTGGCTTGATTATGTATGACCTCTTTGGTACATCCTTGGCTTGGTTCCAGCTGGGTTTTCATTGGCTGGGGCCATTCTTTGATCTGATTCAGCTTTGGCAATCTTCAAGCTCCTGATCATTCAATCTTCTGCTTGACTTTCTGAGTTTATGATGATGGGTCCATTAGTGATAACATCCTACATCATGTCGTGAAGCGCGCTCTGAAAGCTTTGAGTCGGAACTTCCAGGTCTGATAATCATCGATAGAGAATGTCGTAAGATTCCTGCACAAGGAAGATTCCATGACAATATGCAATATAATGATTTTTTTTTAAAATTTTGAAGCTTTGAAGGATCTGTTCAGGTGACCACTATCAGTACGGAAATGCTGACTTGACACAGATACAATGATCTTTTGAACCACTGCTCTGATACCAATTGTTGGTCCCAAGACGGATATCTTGGTGTAGAGGAGGGGTGAATACACCAAGATTTAAAAACTTTTCCAAGTTAAATCTCTTTTGAGAGAGAGCCTGCTGTGTCCGATCCAGGTGGATGACAGCTTGATTGACACAGCTGGCTGTGTGAGAGTGGGTGCGGAAGATAGGGGGTTTGGAAAGTCCGTCTGTTGCTTCAAATCAAATTACAAAGCTCTGTTTCACTTTTCAGTTAGTCAGTTTATGCAGCTTGAAATGTATGCGTGAGAGGTTAGCTAAATGCATAAAACAAAGCAGTAAAGAACAAAGCAATTTTAATGTGGTTCGGAGTAGCACCTCCTACGTCCACGACCAGGTTCACTAGTAATTCACTACCAATTGGTTTCCAAGTACCTAGTAACTTCACAACTCGAACCAGAGTTGTGTTCCAATAGTATGCGGGCACTGTCAAGCCTACACCTTCAGTTTGCGGGTACTGAAGAACCTAACCACTCGAATTACACGCTTCGAGCAAGCGTACCTATGCCAAACCTTTCTGGGTTTGGGATTGGGTATGGGTTTTCCAACTATGAACGAGTTCTTACAATGAAGAACAAATAGTATTATGAACTCGTTCAAACTAGGCTTAAGATATTTCTATTCTGATCTATTCTGCCTATGACTGAATATGTGAACAACTAAGAACACAGCTGACTGGTTGGGTGTTCTTGAAAGATTTGGTTATGAAGAACGTTGTTCATTCTTCTATTTTTCTCTTTTATTTCTTCAGTCGTTTTCGCCAGCCTCACCCTTCTTCTTTCTTCAATGGTGAAGGAGAGATATATATAGGTGGAGATTCAAACTAGCCGTTGGAAGAGAGCCGTTTGAATCTTACCTACTCTTATTTACTTCTGGCCTTTAACCTACGAAGTAGGTCTGCTTCTGCAGAAGCTATTTCTTCTCTGATTTGACCGCGTCAGACAAGATCTTCTGACATCGGGATCTTATCTTGAGAAGGTCTTCATCTTTGAGCTGCTAAGCGTTTCTGCTATGTCTTCAGCGACTTGGACTCTGCTGCGTCTCGACTCTGAGCTGTGTCTTAGACTTGTGCTGTATCATTAACCTGAGCTGTGTCTTCAACCTGAGTTGTGTCATTGATCTGAGCTATCTTAGACCTGAGCTGTGTCATTGACACTAAGCTGGGTCTTTTACACTGAGCTGGGTTTTTGACACTGAGCTGGGTTTCCGTCACTGAGCTGGGTCTTTGACTCTGCTTGGTCTTGCTTTGCTGAGTCTGCTCTGCTGAATACCTCAGCTGGGTCCAGCTTAGCTGTGTCTTCTGCTAACTTCAGCTGTCTTCAGCGACTACCTGTAAACTTAGAAACTCTATAAGCTCAAACAGGTGAGCTAAAAAATGCTTAGGCTTATGCAATCATCTACTCGGTTGGGGTCAGCTGGGTTTTGGTATCAAATCAAAACTTTATTAATTTTCCCAACATTAAACATATCATTTTCGACCCTTTTTTCTAAAATTAGGTTAAATACTCAATTTCATTCTAATCACTTCCAAACATGTTTATTTAATTTATAAACCTCAAATATAACATAATCACTTAATTAAATTGAAGAAAATCCAAAACCCTATACTTAAAACTTTCGAAATTTTCATTATTAGGGTTTAGATAACTTATTTTTACCCAATTCCACTTATAATATGCTTAGATATATTCAGAGAGATTAATTATACCATTACTTGATCAATTTATGCTTTAATTTAAAAACCCCTAAATTTTAGCAAACGTTAATTTTTAAAAATCAATCAAATGAGCTTAAAAAATTCTCAAAAATTCACTATAAGCTTATTTCATCATTCTAAGCTTAAATCCAACATCAATTTCATCATAAAAATTTCAACATCAAAAATTCCCAAACCTAGGAACCCTAATTTTCGAATTAAATCCAAATTAAGGCAAAGGAGAATTCAACTCATTCAATTCATATATAATCATGCTCAATAACATCATATAAGCTAAAATTAAACATCAATTTAAGCATAGAACATCAAAATCAATAAATCATATTTTTACCCTAATTTTCGGCCATGTTGGGAAAATCAATAGAGTTTTGATTTGATACAAAAACCCAGCTGACCCCAACCGAGTAGATGATTGCACAAGCCTAAGCGATTTTCAGCTCACCTATTTGAGCTTATAGAGTTTTTAAGTTTACAGGTAGAGTCGCTGAAGACAGCAGAAGACACAACTAAGCTGACCCCTGAGGAATTCAGCAAAGCAGACTTAGCAGAGCAGACCAAGCAGAGTCAAAGACCCAGCAGTATCAAGACCCAGCTCAGTGACGGAAACCCAGCTCAGTGTCAAAGACCCAGCTTAGTGTAAAAGACCCAGCTTAGTGTCGATGACTCAGCTCAGGTCAAAGACAGCTCAGGTTAATGACACAGCTCAGGTTGAAGACACAGCTCAGGTTAATGAAACAGCACAGGTCTAAGAGACAGCTCAGAGTCGAGACGCAGCAGAGTCCAAGACGCTGAAGACACTGTAGAAATGCTTAGCAACTCGAAGACGAAGACCTTCTCCAAGAAAAGATCCCGATGTCAGAAGATCTTATCTGACGCAGTCAAATTAGAGAAGAAATAGCTTCTGCAAATGCAGACCTACTTCGTAGGTTAAAGGCCAGAAGTCAATGAGAGTAGGTAAGATTCAAACGGCTCTCTTCCAACGGCTAGTTTGAATCTCCACCTATATATATCTCTCCACCTTTGAAGAAAGGAGGCTGGCGAGACGACTGAAGAAATAAAAGAGCAAACACAAAAATGAACAACGATCTTCAAAGCCAAATCTTTTAAGAACACCCAGCCAGTCAGCTGTGCTCTTAGTTGTTCACATATTCAGTCATAGGCAGAATAGATCAGAATAGAAATATCTTAAGCCTAGTTTGAACGAGTTCATCATACTCTTTGTTCTTCATTGTAATAACTCGTTCATAGTTGAAAACCCTTACCCAAACCCAAACCCAGAAAGGTTAGGTCAAGGTTACGCCTGCTCGAAGCGTGTAATTCGTGTGGTCATGTTTTACAGTACCCGAAAACTGTAAGTCAGGTTTTTTTCAGTACCCGTAAACTGAAAGGTTTAGGCTTGACAGTGCCTGTAAACTGTTGAAACACAACTCAGGTTCGAGTTGTGAAGTTGCTTGGTACTTGGAAACCAAGTGGTAGTGAATTACCAGTGAACCTGGTCGTGGACGTAGGAGGAGTTACTCCGAACCACGTTAAAATTGCTTTGTTCCTTACTGCTTTGTTTTATGCATTCAGCTAACTCCTCATGAGCATTATTTCAAACTGCATAAACTGACTAACTGAAAAGTGAAACAGAGCTTTGCAATATAATTTGAAGTACCAGACGGACTTTCCAAATCCATCACATTCCGCACACATACAGCCAGCTGTGTCGATCAAGCTGTCATCCAGCTGGATGGAACACAGCCAGCTCACTCAAAAGAGTTTTTAATTGGAAAAGTTTTTAAACCTTGGTGTATTCACCACCCCTCTACACCAAGGTATCCGTCTCGGGACCAACAATTGGTATCAGAGTTGTGGTTCAAAAGATCACTGTATCTGTGCCAAGTCAGTTCTCTTTGCTGATAGTGGTCACCTGAACAGATCCTTCAAAGTTTCAAAATGTTTTTAAAATCATTATATTGCATACTGTCATGGAATCTTCCTTGTGCAGGAATCTTTCGACATTCTCTGTCGATGATTATCAGATCTGGAAGTTCCGACTCAAAAGCTTTCTGAGTGTGCGTCACGACATGATGTGGGATGTTATCACTGACGGACCCATCATCATCATAAAATTAGAAAGACGAGCAGAAGAATGAATGATCAGGAGCTTGAAGATGAGAAAACACAGCTGATCAAGAAGCTGAAGATGGCCAAGGCTGAATCAGATCAAAGAATGGCTCCAGCCAATGCAAACACAGCTGGAACCAAGCCAAGGATGTACCAAAGAGGTCGTACATAATCAAGCTGGCAACTCCAAGCCTAAGAAAAGCAGCAACTCCCAGCTGATCACAGAGCTCAAAGGCAGCAGATAAATCCAGCTGACTGGAATCAAAATCAAAGACAGAATGTCATCCAGCACAGACATCAAGGTCAACTAAAAAGACAGCTGAGAATGATCTCAGCTGGTTATAAAGCTGAAAATCAACCGAGCTTCATATCAATATTCCAGCAGATGGGATATCAAGCTAGATATCAAGCTGACAGACTCCAGCTATGAAATGGACCTCATCAAATTGGAGTCAACAAGGTCCAAAGAAGAAAGGACCCTTTCAAGGACCAACCAGAAGTATCACTCACAAAAGATAAGGACAATTCTGGGTTATCAATGGAACCCTCAACAACAAAGTTGGACCCAATCACAACTGGGTGCCAAAGGAGTGATAACAGGTCAAGGAGGGACATGCGTTTTTGAGGAGTCATCAAGCATGCTGTGAAAGAAAGACAGCTGGTGATCAAAGCTCATGACTCACCTGAAAGCTCTTTAAAGAATATGTCAAGCGTACTGTTTCCAGGAAAGCATTGCAAAGAAAAGAAAATCGAAGATTCTACCCCGCAAAGCAGCAGTGAACTCAGCTGATCATGGAACAACTGACTGTCTTCTCAAGATCAGAGATCAAGCTGACAAATGAACGTAATGGTTGAGAAAATCACTAGCTCAAGTAGGAAGCAGCTGAGAAAAGACAGCCACCTACTATCAAATTCAGGGGGAACTCCACCAAGCTGGAAATCAACACAGCAGTGATATCAGCTGAGGGGAAATTCAATCCAGCAGAATATTCAAGTGGAGAATCAAGAGAGAAATCCAGCTGAACTTTCAAAGGTCATCCTCTAGATATCAAACAAAGCTGGATCAAGCGTAAATCGCAAAATTCAGAAGAGGAATCTAGATGAAGAGAACTCAGTGTAGCAGATTCACCAACAATTGGTATCAGCTCAAACCGGATGAAGAAAGTTCATCCAGCTGAAGGGGAACAAACTCAGCTGGATCCCAAAGCAGAAGGATTACCCAGCTGAAGAGGAATCAAGCTCATCTAGACAGTTACAGAACTCAAAAGATACTCAGCTGAGGGGAAAACTCAGTCAAGCAAAGGAAAAGACCACCGTGGTATCAACTGGATACTTTGTCCAAGCTGACCAGATTGGGTCTCATGCATTTATTTCTCTAAGGAATAAACTATTTAAGTCCAATTATTTTGAATTCCTATTTTAAGCAGACATATATTCCTTAGTTAAATTGCTTGATAAGTTTCCTTTCCCATCATTCATTATAAAGTTAAAGTACTGTAGCACGGTAGGATCGAGGCAGAACGTCAAACGATTGAACTGCCTCACGCGCGGTTGTAATACACTCACCGTAAGCACGTCAGCAAAACGTGATGAATGAATCTCTCCCAATCGTTGATTAGAATATCAGCTGCTTCAATCTCAACCGTTGATCCATTATGGCAGTTGATATATATGGAAAAGATTGCAGAAATGTCGCCCAAGAAATCAACCGCATGGATTAACCAGTTCGAAGCTCTTATGACAAAGTTGTCATTTGAAAGTTGTCTATCCACCTCCAACCTCCAAGTTTCAGAACTCAAAGAGATGGTGGATCTCGTTGTAGACTCCGGCTCTATTTATTTCCTAGGAATTTTATGCTTAATAGATTAGCTTAATTAATTAATTAAACATCTAAATAATTAATTAAACATTAAGCATATAAATCTCACTTTAATTGATTAATTGATTCTCTAATTAATTAATCAAACATCCAATAAACAATCATTACGGCTTTAATTAAAAGCTCTCTAACTATAAAAATTATTAGGGTTTCTCAAACCCTAATATAAGCTTTCTCTCGAAATTTCTGGAAATAAAATTAAATTGTCGGAGATTTTATGATTTTCGGAGAAATCAAATCTTTCAAAAATAACACATATTTCTAACATAAAATTAAACATATAAGCACATACTCATAAACACCTTCGTTATCTCATTTCGGACTAATCGGAACTAGATAAATCTTAAAAACTTTAAATTCAGTAATTTAGGGCTGCCGAAGAATTTTAATTGCCAAAACTTATTTTCTTTCTAAGTTCTCGCAGCTTAATAATTTTAGGCGAGCTCTTAATTAATTACTAAGATCGATGAAAAGTGGGGTATTCCACTACCTATAAATACCAGTCTTCAACCACAGAATTAAATACGAAAAACGCTCTACAAGCTTTCATCTTCTGAAATTCTCAAGCATTCAAAAGCTCTCTAGCAGTTCTTACTCTCTCAAAGAACACTTTATCTTAAAGTATTTCTAGTTCAGAAACTGCCCAGTTTTTCGTCGGATCCCTAGGCAGAATTCAATATATATCCAAAGCCTAGATTTCGAAAGAGTTTCACTTAAACTCAAAGTTCTTCATTGTAAAAACTCGTTCATAGTTGGAACCCCAAAACCAAATCCCTTCTATTCCCAGAAAGGTTAGGTTAAGGTTACGCTAGCTTGAAGCGCAAAATTCAAGTATTTGTAAGGTTTTTTCAGTACCCGGAAACTAAAAGGTTCATGCTTCTACTGTACCCGTAAACTGTTAGAACATAGCTCAGGTTCGAGCTGCGAAGTTGCTTGGTACTCGTTAAACCAAGTGGTAGTGAATTATCAGTTTATCTGGTCGTGGACGTAGGAGGAGTTTCTCAGAACCACGTTAAATATCGTGTTCTTTTCTGTTCTTTATTTCCAGTATTCTAAGTTAAAGAACTAACTCCATCAACATATCATATATATCAAACTGCACACTCAGCTGCTCGCTCAAGCCAGCTGTATTTTTCAAAAACTGCACAACTTGACTAAGCTGAAAACTTAAAGATAACATTTTCAAGCTGAGTTTTTCTAAGTACACGAACCTAGTTTTAAAACCACCTCATTCCGCACCGCCAGCTGAGTTATCAGTCCAGCTGAATGTCTTCGTCAAGAAGTCAGCAGGATTTATAACTGAGCACTCACTCTCAGTTTTTAACTTGTTAAAAAGTTTAAAAAGTTTTCATATTTGGTGTATTCGACCCCCCCTCTACACCAAATACTCCGCTCAGGGACCATCAATTGGTATCAGAGCAGTGGTTCAAAAGACCGCTGTTTCTGAATTAAGAGATTCGTCTTGATCTTTCTCTGTCAGTGGTCAACTGAGCAGATCTATTTTGGAAAAACTCATATTACTGCATACTGTGCATATCTTCATGGATTCTTCTCTTAGCAGGAATCTCCCGACATTCTCAGTCGATAACTTTGCCATCTGGAAATTCAGATTAAAGAGTTTCCTATGTGCACATCATGATATGATGTGGGACGTCTTCACAGATGGACATATTCTTATATACAAGCAAGAAAATGAGCTTGTACCGGCACAAGATGGTGGAAGCCAGTATATCAACAAGTCCTCAAACCAAAGAGTGAATATACTTCAGAAGAGAGGAAGCAAGCTGGTCTCGACAGCTTTGCAAGGAATATAATCTCATCAACCATCTCAAACGCCTACCTTAGCAAAATCATCAATTGCAATACAACAAAGGAGATGTGGGAAACCCTAGCTAAGCTCTGTGATGGGTCAGAAGAAATTAAAGAAAATAAGTTCACAATCACCTGCCAGAAATTCGATAACTTCAAGCAGCTAGCCAACGAGTCCATCGAAGGGATGGAGCTCAGATTTTCAAGCATCGTGGTGGAAATTGAAACAATCAGAACTAGGAAATACACCCAGCGAGAAAAGAACTTGAAGGTCATTTCAGCACTCACAGCTGAATGGAATACGTACAAGGTAGTTTACCAAAGTCGAAGTGACTTGGGTGATCTATCAATAAAAAGATTATTCTCCCTGCTCAAGGCTAACGAATACAACTTGAAGATCACCATGGAAGAATCTTCAAGCAAGCAAAACAATGGAGAGCTGACACCTGCACCGAAGGAGATTGCTTTCAGAACTAACTCTGAAAAATCCACACACATGCAGTCAGCTGAGTCCTCAAAGAAGAAAAAGGACAAGAAAGACAAGAAGGACATGAGAAAGGAAGAGCTAGTCGAAGAAATTGCCATGTTAGTCAAAAATTACAACAGACTCAACACCAGCAAGGGCAAGTACAAGAAGTTCGCAAGAACGTACAGAGATAAATACGCTGCAGCTGATGAAAAGTCAGCTGACACCTCAAAACGGACAGACGAAGGCTGCTTCAACTGCAAGGAGCCGGGACATTACAAGCAGGACTGTCCCAAGCTGTCCAAGAAAGAAAAAGACCTTATGAAAGCTAAGGCAGCTGACAGAAGAAAAGCCTACATCGCTGACGAGGAGTCTGAGTGCAATAAGATGGATGATAACATGCCTCTCTCTTCAGAGGAAGATGCACTCATGGCCCATGATGAACCAGAATGTGATACTTGTTTCATGAGACAGACTGACGGACTCAACGAGGATGAGGTAACTTCAAGAACACAAAATTTATCTCACCCATCACCATCACACGAACACTCTACATAGGTTTCAGAATCAGGACTACCCGACTGGAGTTTAGTAGAGAAAGTTACGAATGACTCCGAGGAGCTACAAGAGATCCTTGACATCACCATGTGTGAGAATGCTGAGCTAAAGGTTAAACTAGAAAAGAAAAGGGCATCAGAAGCAACTGATGCTACACAGATCAGAGACGAGGTTGTTTCACTCAAGGACAAGATAGTGAAACAAGATCAGCTGATGAAGGAGTTCTACTACGAAAAGAAACAGCTGTTGGAAGACTTGGAAAAGACAACAGCTGAATCAGAAAGAAAGACAGCTGAAAAAGTCCAAAGATGGTAACACTCATCAAAGCTACCGCAACAATGAATGAAATCATAAGTGTTCAGCGTCCAGCAGCACTCAAGATAGAATTGGGTTACACTGAAACAAAATATGTCACTTACATTGCTTCCACAAGTGGAACAAAAGTAATGTTTGTAAAGGCAAAAGAGAACCCAACTCCAGCTGCTCAGCAACAAATATCGAGAACACAGCAGGCTTCGAAAAAGCAAGCTGTAAGGCAACCACAAGCACAAATCACACAGCAACGTGCTCAACCACAACGGAGACAGCATGCTGGACAAGTCAAATACCAGCAATATCAGCAGCACGTAGCAAGATATCAACCAAGATATCAAAGAAGATACCCAGCTGGACATCAGTCATATGATTACCAGCTGGAGTACCAATTCCAGCACAGATATCACATGAGACAGCAGAGACAAAGGAACGTCTCAGCTGGATACTCAGCCGGAAATCAAAAAAGGTCTGGATATCAGCAGAGAAATCAAATTGGGAGAGCACAAAGACCAAGACCCCACCAACAGCAACAACTAAAGAACACAAAGAATGTGTACATCGACACAGCTGGAAGAATCATCAGATCAAATGACCCAATACGAGTCATCAAGTAGATCTGGGTAGTGAAAGGAACTTTAACTAACCCACAAGGACCCAATTAAAACTGGGGACCTAAAATCTGATTTCTATTACAGGTCGCAAGGGAAAGACGCATCATTGAGGAGTAGATGAGAACACTATGGTATATGGACAGTGGATGTTCCAAGCACATGACTCACCTAAAGCTTCTACTCCGGGAGTACATCGAGCGTCCAGGCCCCCAAGGAACATTTGGTGACAACTCCAAAGGTCTAACCAAAGGTTATGGTACATTTGAAACTAACAATGTTAAAATATCTAATGTTTCATATGTACATGGACTGCAACATGATTTGCTTTCCATTAGCCAATTCTGCGACAAGGGTTTTTCTGTCAAGTTTGATGCACATGGATGCACAGAAAAACTAAGTAGCCCTCCAGAAACTTGTCTTGTATCTAAAAGCAGCAATGAAGTTAGCTGGTTATGGCACAGACAGCTGAATCACCTCAACTTCAAGACAATCAATAAACTGGCTAGCTAATGGAATTCCAGATCAAGTATATGACAAAAGCCATATGTGCAGTGCGTGTCAACAAGGAAAACAAACCCGGATTTCATTATCTCTCAAGCCAATGCAGTCAATAGATCGCGTTCTTCAACTCCTACACATGGATCTATTTGGTTAAGTTACTCCAGCAAGCTTCAACGACAGAAAATATACTCTGGTCGTAGTGGATGACTTCTCAAGATTTACATGGGTGTCATTCCTGTACCAGAAGAGCAAAACAAGAACCAAGCTACCAATCCTGCTGGAAAGGTTCTCAACTCAGAAGAAGTGCAAAATAATGTCAATTAGATCAGATCGAGGAACGGAGTTTCTAAATAAAATGATCTATGAATACTACGAAAAGAATGGAGTTCAAAATCAGACTTCAACTGCACGCACACCCCAACAGAACGGTGTAGCAGAAAGGAGAAATAGTACACTCAAGGAAGCGGCTACATCAATGTTAGCCAGCTCAGCCATTCCGAAAAAGTTCTGGGCCGAGGCAATCAACACAGCATGCTTCACTCAGAATCGATCCCTACTCACTTCATGGCAAGGAAAAACACCGTACGAGCTATGGAATAACAGTAAACCTTACATTGGATACTCTAAGGTTTTCGGATCCAAGTGGCACATATTAACCAATGGAAAAACCTAGCTAAAGACGTTCAACGTAAAGACAGATCGAGGAGTATACCTTGGTTACTCAGCAGTAAGCGAGGCCTACAGAGTCTTCAACAGAAGAACTCAAATAGTCGAAGTGACTCCCCATGTTACTTTTGACAAATCTTCATTCGAATTCAGAGATTCAACCAAACAAAGAAATGAAGGAGATCATCAAGACAAATTCAGACAAGAGCTCAAGAGACTCGAATCAGGAATCTGGCAGAACCTTTAATATGGGATGATGAGCCAGAAGAAGAACTTCAAATTACCCAAGTAGAAGTTCCACCAGCTGGAAATCAAGAGGAACCTCCAACGCCAAATCAAGGAGGAATGCCATCAGCTGGAAATCCAGACACAGCTGAATCCCCAGTACCCTCTCCAGCTGAACTCTTGCAGACGTCACCACAAGGAGGATCAAATTCAATTTCAAATCAAGTGGAGTCTCAATCTCAAGACTTTACTCCAGAACAACTCCAAGCCATACAAGATCTAGCTACTTCTAGCATCAATCAGCTGGAAGAAGAAATTTGTAGAAGAAGAAGATGGATTGAAGATCATCCATCATCTGCCATCATTGGAGAACCATCAGACCGAGTCAGAACCAGAAGCTCAGCCGCTCAAGCTACAACATCAAATCATCAAGAAGTAGCTGACAAAGCTTAACTCTCAGTAGAGCTAGAACTGACAGTCTATGATGAAGACACAACTCTAATGGCATGCTATGTAGCTCAAGTTCTAGAACCCCAATCAATTTTAGAAGCTTTAGAGAGCGTACCCTGGACAAATGCCATGCAAGAAGAGCTGAATGAATTCCTCAGAAATTGTGTCTGGGAATTGGTCGACAGACCTGAAGGAGTCCAGGTTATTGGACTCAAATGGATTTTCAAGAACAAGCTGGACACTCTTGGAGTCATCATCAGAAACAAAGCTCGACTCGTTGCCAAGGGTTATACACATCAAGAAGGAATTGACTTCGAAGAATCTTTTGCTCCAGTATCTCGACTGGAAGCAATCAGATTATTTCTCGCTTATGCAGCACATCACAGATTCAAAGTCTATCAAATGGATGTTAAGTGTGCATTCCTAAATGGAGAAATCAAAGAAGACGTCTACATTGAACAACCACCAGGATTTGAAATGGAAGGAAACAAAGTCTACAAGCTAAAGAATGCGCTATATGGATTGAAACAAGCACCTCGAGCTTGGTATGATACTCTATCAAATTTCCTTGTATCCAAAGGATTCAAGAAGGGCTCTCTAGACAGAACTCTCTTCACCATAAAATTAGGAGAAGACGTCCTAGTTGTTCAAATCTATGTGGACGACATCATCTTCGGATCAAGACCAATATTCTTATGCCAACAATTTGAAGAAATGATGTCAAAATAGTTCCGAATATCTATGATGGGAGAGATGAGTTTCTTCCTAGGACTTCAAATCAAGCAATCACCAGAAGGAATATTCATAAACCAATCCAAGTATGTGAAAGACTTGATCGCTAAATACGAAGTTCAATCTAGCAGAACAGTGAAGATACCGATGAACACCAATTGGTAGATTGAATCAGGAACTGAAGGAAAATTAGTAGATTCCAGGAAATACAGAGGGATAATAGGTTCCCTCCTGTATCTAACAGCCAGTCGTCCAGACATATCATTTGCAGTCGGAGTATGTGCCAGATTTCAAGTTGATCCTAAGGAGGCACACATGCAAGAAGCCAAGAACATTCTCCAATATCTCAAAGGAACTCAAAATATTAGGTTGTGGTATCCAGCTGAAGATAACCTACAGCTGACTGGATACTCAGACTCAGATTTCGCTGGTGATCGACTGGACAGAAAGTCAACTTCAAGAACATGTCAGTTCCTTGTAAGAAAGTTGATATCATGGTTTTCGAAGAAACAAACTTGCGTCGCAACTTCCACAACAATAGCAGAATATATATGGCAGCTGGAAGCTGCTGCTCTCAAATACTATGGCTGAAACATCAGCTAGATGACTACGAAGTGAAGACTGGACAAGTTTAAATTTTCTGTGATAGCTCAAGTGCTATTGCAATTTCAGAAAATCCAGTTCATCACACAAGATGCAAACACGTGGACGTGCATCATCACTTTATCAAAGATCACGTGGAAAATAAGGATATCATTGTTGAGAAAATTCACACACACATACAGCGTGCTGATATTCTCACAAAGCTGTTGGTGGAAGCAAGATTCAAACTCAGTTTCAAGGAGAAACCAGCTGAGGAGGAACCAAACTCAGTTGAACATCAAAGTTGAAGAGTCACTCAGCTGAGGGGGAACTCAATGCTAAACCCAGCTGAAAAAGAGCTCATACAACACATCAACTCACAACCGAGGTATCAGCTGACTACTATGATCAGCTGAGAGGTTTGTGATATCTAAACCCTATTCTTTAAGATATATATATATATATATATAAATATATATATTTCTTTATTCTGCATATCTCAGAAAAGATAATAAATAACGGTATGAATCACATCGTATCAAATCGAATTTAATTAAAAGTCTGCAAAGTTTTGAAGCATGGGAGTTCCGAGGAACAAGTCAAAACGCTTCATCTACCTCACGCGCGCATTAATCACACGTGATGTACGAACGATAACATGACGTGATGCGTGAATCACTCCGGCCGTAAATCCTCATATCAGCGCCATAATCTTGACCGTTCATCCAACAAGGCCGTTGATATTTATATCAGAGATACGCAGATCCTCGCCATACTAATCTTTAAAAGATTTTGATATCGGCATATTCTTTTCTTCTTCTATATATATTGCTCGTTCTACTAACAAGTTCTTACAGAAGAAGAACATGGCATCTAAGAAGCCACTTCCAGGAGCCGATTAGAATGAAGTCTTGCAGTCAAAGCTTCACTTTGAGAGTTGCTTAACTCTCAGAAATCACAAGAAGTCGGAGTTTCAGGAGATAATGAAACTCATCGACAGAGTCGGTCTAATGCAGTGGGTGAATGCCAGACCTAAGAACATTCTTCGCTAGAAAGTAGCAGAATTCTTCCTGGATATGTCAAAGGAAAAGGACCGCCTCCGCACCAATGTTTCTCTCAAGATAAAGGAGAAAATGGGACAGACAACTCCTTGGGATATGGAGATCAACGTCAACTGGATTCTGGCCAAGGAATTCAACCTAAAGACTTTCGGAAATCTCTCCCCTGAAAGATACACCAGAGAAGAAGTTCAGTCACAACTGGACAAGATGCTGATAAAGCCGGAGCCGTTCAGAGCAAGCATTTCAAAGCTCCTGCTTCGTCCCAAGTACCGACTACTTCTGGACATCACTCTGAAGTGCATTCACGGTATGGCTGGATCTCAAGGAGAGATCAACATACCCAAGTTGAAGCCGGTGATAGCCATCCTCAGAAGTGATCTTGTAGACTGGTTCTCCTACTTTTTGGACAAGTTGGAGATGGAATCAAAGAAAATCCGGTTTAAGCATAAAGAATGCACCCGATACAGCTGCAAGAAGACAATTTACTTGTGCTCCAAAGCCGCTTGCATCATAGAAATAATTGCCAGAGCGCGCAACATCAGGTAGCATAATTCGGAAGAGTTTCGAATCTCAAGGATACTCTTTGAGAATCCAAGTCAGCTGATTGACTTGCTAAAGAAAGCAGCACCTGAAGAAAAGAAAACGATGCAAGAGACAAAGCAGCAGACATCTATTCCTTTCGAAGCAAGGAAGAGGAAACAACGCAAGGAGACAAAATAAGTTGAAGCACCATCTTCAAAGAGAAGACTCAAATTCAAGGTGCCCAGCCAGTCAGCTGAGAAGCCAGCTGATATCGAGAGAAAATTCGTAATAACTCTCCGAAGAGTAGAAGGGCCACAAGTGGTGGTTTCTTACGGTGGAGAAGAAGTTCACATGCCAGCGTGGATATCACCATCACCACCACTTCATCTCCCTATTCCAGCTGATCAACTAAGCTTAAACCTCAGATCAGATGGAATACTTCAACCTTCTTCTCCTCAATTTCTTTAAGCTCGACAGGGACACCAACTTCTTAATAAAGATGAAGAAGTTGGAGCTCAAACCCCTGCACCAAGCTCACAAAAAAAGTCCCGTCCAGCTGACACTCCTCTGCAGCTGGATGATAAAAACAGAGCTGAACCCCATACCCCACTTCATCTGAGGAAGTGGTATACTTAAGTCCCTCAAAAGTTGCACGTGACGCCTCTATCTCAAGGTTTGATGACCTTATGCTCGAAGGAGTCACAAGCGCACCGCAACAATATCCGGAGCTAGCTTCGCTCCCAGCCACACTAGTCGTCGTCAACGACTTCAAGTTTTACATTGCCACCAAGATGAGCACTTGGTACGCAACTGAAAAGCTAATTCAGACCTACTCATTCGACCATCTAAAGTCTGAAGAAGTTCAACTACAAGAGATTTTTAAATTTGGAAGCCTCCAGGATGCTTTCATGCATCAAGAAAAATCAAGGAATGATGTTGTGCCACCCTCAGAAGACGTCATCTCATGGGCCAACTCATACCTCCAAGCACTTAACTGGATTGCTCCAGTCGAAACTGCCAAGGAAGTTATGCCTGCAATCACAGCTGAGGTAACGACTATTGATGAAGAGCTAGCTAATTCAACAGCTGAGCCACAAAGTCCAATTGCCAATGAAACTCGCACTTTGGTCGAGATCGAGGCATCAAAACCCAGTACTTCAGAATCCGGGAGACAAACGTATTCAACCCAAGTGCTTTCAGCCACAATAAAGGATGAGATCGCCAAGACAGTCGAAGAGATGCTTCTGCGAATCTCAGTTGTAAAAAGACAAGTTGATTAGCAAGGACAATCAATCGATGACGTTCATCGATTCGCCCAGAAATCTACAGGAAAGCACAGATCAAGATCGTCTCTCAAAGGATTGATCAATCTATTCATCTTGAAAAGAGAGTACCAGATATTGTTTTAAGACTCCAAATTCCGCTGGATGAAAAATTGTCAACCTTCTCAAGCCAGCTATATGCTATCACACAGAGGAAACTCTCCTACAACACGGATATTCACAAGCTGTACAACCTCTACAAAGATCTAGACAAACAATTTAGAGCTGACAACCATGACCCGAATAACTCAACATCTCAACAACTGACAACACAACAAAGATTGATGAAGCAGTTCAAGAAATTGCACAGCTCAATAAGATGGTCGTTCGTCTCTCCCAATTTGTTGATAATGCCAAAAAGGGAGAAGATAGTGAGATGAGAAAAACGTTATCAATGAGCAAAGGCAAAGCTGTTGTATCTGAAGAAGTAGAAGTCCGAGCCCTTCAGTCTGCGATAAATGTTGTTCCTGAGCTGATATCAGAGGAACCAGCTGAAGCTGAATAGGAAGACAAATGGAGTCAAGACAAAGACATCGAAGTTGCTCCAGATGAGCCAAATTAATCAAGAAGGAAGCGACGAATGCGAAGTGAAGACCCATCAAGCCGGGGATTGAAGATTGAAGAATTGAAGTTTTGATACTTTAATTTTCTCTCTGTTTTATCTTGTAAATCGCTGTAATTCGTGCTACTAATAAGACTGAAATTCTTTTTGCTCAAGCTCACCTTGATTACAATAACTTTTTCGAGGCTCAGAACTCTGAACTTGATTAATCTTCTGAAATTTTCTCCTGCTCTTAGATTTAGGGGGAAGTTTTGTGTTTTTCTCAGTTTAGTTTTGGCATCATCAAAAAGGGGGAAATTGTTGGGAAAATTATAAGTTTTGATTTGATACCAAAACCCAACTGACTCCAACCGAGTAGATGATTACATCAACCTAAGTAGTGTTTTCCGGCTTTCGCCTATTTGAGCGTTAGATTTTCTAAGTTTACAGGTTAAGGAAGCTGAAGACAGCAGAAGATCCACCTGTGCTACCAGCCGGAGTAAAATTTTCAGCTGAGGAGTTTTCCAGCTGTGCAGAGTTCAAGACTGAGCAGAATCAAGCTAAAGAATGACCAAGCTGAATCAAAGCCAAGAAAACACAGCTAAATCAATCCAGTTGTACAGACCAAAAGAATGTCAACTCTGAAGACATCAGTTCAAGTCATAGTTTCAGATCCAGCTCCAAATTCAAACACCAGCTTGAAGTTAACAAATCCCGGTGTCAGAGGAAGATAATTTACCTCGACCAATGAGGGATTGCCAAATCAGCATCCTAGAGTACAGAACCTAGGATCTGACACTGATGAAGACATGTGAAGATACGCCCAACGGCAGATCGTGAAGATCAGAGAATAGGTGAGATTCAAACGGCTCTTCCAACGGCTAGTTTTGAATCTCTACCTATAAATACCAGTCTTCAACCACAGGATCAAATACGAAAATGCTCTACAAGCTTTCATCTTCTGAAATTTTCAAGCATTCAAAAGCTCTCTAGCAGTTCTTACTCTCTCAAAGAACACTTTATCTTAAAGTATTTCTAGATTTCGAACGAGTTCACTTAAACTCAAAGTTCTTCATTGTAAGAACTCGTTCATAGTTGGAACCCCAAAACCAAATCCCTTCTATACCCAGAAAGGTTAGGTTAAGGTTACGCTAGCTTGAAGCGCGAAATTCAAGTGTTTGTAAGGTTTTTTCAGTACCCGGAAACTGAAAGGTTCAGGCTTCTACAGTGCCCGTAAACTGTTAGAACACAGCTCAGGTTTGAGCTGCGAAGTTGCTTGGTACTCGTTAAACCAAGTGGTAGTGAATTACCAGTTTATCTAGTCGTGGACGTATGAGGAGTTTCTCCGAATCACGTTAAATATCATGTTCTTTTCTATTCTTTATTTCCAGTATTCTAAGTTAAAGAACTAACTCAATCAAGCATATCATATTTATCAAACTGCACACTCAGCTGCTCGCTCAGGCTAGCTGTGTTTTTCGAAAACTGCACAACTTGACTAAGCTGAAAACTTAAAGATAATATTTTCAAGCTGAGTTTTTCTAAAAACACGAGCTAAGTTTTAAAACCACCTCATTCCGCACCGCCAGCTGAGTTATCAGTCTAGCTGACTGTCTTCGTCAAGAAGTCAGCAGGATTTATGACTGAGCTCTCACTCTCAGTTTTTAACTTGTTAAAAAGTTTAAAAGTTTTCATATTTGGTGTATTCACCCCCTCCCCTCTACAGAAAATACTCCGCTCAGGGACCATCAAAGACGAATTCGGTCCTACGCTAGGTGGGATTTTGTGTACACAGTATGTAATCGTGAGCCTTCCGTAAGGTGGGTCGATTACAAGTGTTTGAGAATGAGGCTTACTTCTCAACACTATCATTTTATTTGCAGATCTGGTTCATTCATATTATATCTATGTCAACAGATACTTATGATTTAAATTAAAGGAAAATGTTTGAGCATGCACAAGTTTGATTTCTAAAAGTTTTCTTGTGCTATGCTTTATTTGGCAAGTTCAATATATAGCTGTAATCAGCAAGTTTTCCATTTATTTTGGCATGTGTTCAGTGAGTACGAAGTACTCAGCCTTGAATATTGTTTTCTAATATATGCAAGTTAGCTTGGATGAAGATGGAAATGTGCTGAGCGGACTTGTTGTCGGGGTTGTTAGAGTCACTCGAGATGAGGACTAAGACCTAGATTATATGTCCTC